>BPTQ01000007.1:319493878-319683885 GCA_019973895.1 Chrysanthemum seticuspe
CACTTTGAGTATACGGGTGGTGACGATGAGGAAGTTCGTGAGCCCCTACAACAACCCACCTCTCCCAAACAAGTTAAGAAACCAGAATCCTCATCTAGGCCAAAACAAAAGAAGAAGAAGGCGCCAATGACTGACGTCGTATCATGGCTAGATGAAGATACAACACAGGAGTTTGAATGGTTTTCTACACTTGTCAATTCCACTACCTACCCTGAAGACGGTCAAGATCTGGTCGACGGTAATACTTTGGAGCATGCTAAGATTATGCAAGAAAAGTTCCATGTGAAGAAGATGACGAAATCCGAGTTGAGGCGAATCAAGAATGAAGCTTTTCAACTGTGGAAAGATAGCTCAGAAAGTGCCATCGAGGTCGAATATCACCTTGAAAACATTGCTCGAGCTATGTCTAACAACATGGATTGGCTCAACCCAGAAGCAAACATCGACTTCACCAAACGGGACAACCCTCCATATTACACCAACTGGTCTAAACCACTACCAACGATCGGCCAACCAGATGAACCTAGGATTCCATTCAGATATTTCTTCAACAAAGACTTGGAATTTCTTCTACACGGTAGCGATGGATCAAGGAAATTCGCTACATCTTTGACACTTCCATACCCAGCAGCCATATACTCAAACTGCATAGCTATCGAGGAAAGAGCTGATCACTTGTTCTCCAACAACGTGGAAGCATACGACCGAGATGCAATGTACGGGATCCATCATTGGCCAGAACGCCGAAGAATCTACTACCGAAGCTGCCAGGTTCAGAAGTCTCAACATGCAGTGTTCAATACTAAGGATATCGTTGCCATCAAACACGTTGATCTGTCGACCAAATGGGACTACACTTTTCTCAAGAAGATTGTGGTCAAAAGGCAAGATGAACGGGACTATGCATTCTCTGAAGCTGACTTTGAGAATTTGTCTCTCAACGACATTGAAGACATGTACCTTGCCAAAGTATAGGGTCGCATGAGGCAATTTTCAACTGAAGTACAACGTGAATTCATCAAGTCACTGCTCATCTTCATAAGAAGCACAGTCATCAAGGAACGTGTAGAAGATCTCCAGCTGGCTGTTGAATCATATCAAACCCGTGTTAACTTCACCCCACCTCAGCTTGATCTTCCCGACATCAACCAGCTCTCACAATATACACTCATCAGCAAACCATTCGGCGTCGTTTACCGCAGTGAACTTTGACGAAATTGCTTAATGGCGTGTAGCGATCTTCACAAATTTGGGGATCACACTTTGAAGATGGTTAGGGACGGATTGGCTTATAGGTTGAAGGATATACGTCAAATGATTGGGTCTCCTAAGCGATGGAATTCTCATGATCGAAGGGATGTGAGGAGAATCATCAAGATGATTGATGAAAGGTTGTATAGAAGGGATCAATTCAGAAGATTGGAAAGCTATGTTGGTGGTCGATCCAGGATTAACATCACCGATTTTCAACGCCCGATTCACACTCCTGGCGACATCTCTGGACTTCCTGGTACCCCTTGAATTGTTTCTTTCATTATAAATTTGGATGTGTGATTATATATGTCTATGGCTTGTGCACACATAACAGTGTACAACCCGTATTTGTCAAGAAAGGACCCTGTGGTACGCTTCAGCGCCACAATCGTTATAAAAGGAGCGAAAGCTTCTTACTTTTGAGTAAAACCCATCAAACCTTTCATTTTTCAAGGTTTTGCTCAAAAGGACAAGTACTTCCCCGTATGATTTTCAAAACCTCAACCGTTTATATCACTTGTTGAGGGGGAGTATTTGAATTAAAACTTTGTTCACAAATTGTTCACAGTGGTCACTCTTCCCGCAACACTCGAAATGGTCATATTTATTCTCAACCATTCAAAAATAACATTTTTATATGCCATTTTTTATGGGGAGAAAATTGTGTGATAAGAAATATGTTGTGCAAAATGCAAATGAATCTGTGTACTTCAGACTTAACCAACGAATTGACGATACTAAACTGTTAGTAACTCGAAAAGACTTGTCCTGGATGGGTAATAATTTCAAGCTAGTTCGCTAGTAATGTAAACGTGTCTCGCAAAGGACTTGTCCAAGTAGAAAGTACCATTCGAGATACTCTTGGTAGACATGAACTCTGACGGGTATGACAACCTTTCGAGGATTGTCTACACCTTCAAAGTAGTTATTAGAGCTAGTTGTCACCTAAAAGCTGCAATGTATCTCTTTAACTATGCAACGTAATCGTGTCTCGCGGGGGATTGTCTATCTTGAGTTGATCAATTCGAAAGTGCGTGCTCTTCCCACATAGTGTAGATTTCCGTCAAAACTCAAAAGCACATATGGAGGGGGAGTATTTATGCTAAAAGATAAAACTCTCACAGTGGTTCAAACATGTTTTTTCATTTACAAACCCTTTGAGAGATTCTTCAAAACAGTGGTTTTAATGGCAACATAGGTTAGTCATGGAGTTATAAGGTGACTAAGGTTAGGAATAACCGTCCTATGATCCGCCAGAGCCGGAGGGATCTACCCAATGATATCACAAATAGTTAGTACTTAGAAGTGCTTAGGTACGATTATAAAAAGGAGAAAATGAGAATCGGAGAAAGAAGGAGTTGAAGAATCAAAAAGAAATGCAAAGAAAAGGGTGAAAAGAAATAGCCCTCCAGATTATTCAACTTAGGGCAGACACCGGGTTCAATTCATATGCTATTGGTTGTCACTTAGTGACACCGGTATTGAAGATTGAAAGTCGTCATGGACCCAGTGACCATGCACTAAACCTTCTTAACCACTCAAGTTTCTCTCATCAGCAGCTTGTTTCATTCTCACAGGGAACCCTACGTAAACTATTGGCTTTCTCTTAGAGATCGCTGGTAATGAAGAAAGAGACCCTCTCCCTAGTCTCCGCTCAGGGAAACCAAAACGCACTATTGAGTCTAGAGCCACGAGATTCATCAAAAGATCTCTTAGGAACACTTGACATTTCATCACTTGTTGATCACCAAATAAGATCATCAGTGGTTCATATCGAGTCCTTCACAGATTTTAGCAATCTGTCGAGAACATTTATGAGAGGTTCACAACTGTGATCCTCAGTGATTGAATGGAAACTCCTGCCAGGGTCAACATCAAACAGCCCTGACAACAGGTCACTTCGGTAACTCCCCATAGATTACGCTTAGTGTGTCTCAAACGGTCTAAAGTCGTGAGGTGATACTTCGGTGTACCACAGCGACTCATCTGAACTGTAGATGTACTTCGGTACATCGCATTATCTCACTTGTGGGACTCCAGTTCAGGAACGGCCTTTCTAAGAATTAGAGTTGTGTTTTCACACTATGTTGTTAACACTCTCGAAGTTCAAACTTGTAAGTGCCGGAATCCGCTTATTACTAACCGTTTGAAATGTTTTCTTCTTATGGAAGCTCCGGAGCGGGATGATCGTGCTGATTCTTCTCATGCTCATGCCAACATCATCACTAATGGAAGTTCTATCCAAAAGCAACACAACAGTCAGAATGAATCTTCGTTAAATCAAAGAATCTACAAAGTTAAAAAGACTTAAAGAACTTCATCAGTACTGAATTCCAATGTCAAAGAGCATGTGAGCATGTTGAAGAATGATGTGGAGACACTGTAGCAGTGAAGCAGACCTGAGGCAGACTTGATGCAGACAATAACATACTATCACTTTCATCACAAAGAACAATGATCAAAGAACAAAGTTAAAGATGACGTGAAAGCATAACCGTTTAAAGAAGACAATTTCTCTACACTGGGGAGATTGTTTGAATCAAGGCAATTCTTCTTATAAGAAAGAAGAATGTCAGAAGTCGTCATCGCTACTATTACATCAGCGCCTTCACCGTTCATCACCAACACTTGAGGGGGAGATTGTTGGAATCACTCCTAAACTATAATTCAAGTGTTAGTTATTCTTATGTAATAGGTAGCTTATTATGGCCTTTATGTTTGTTATTAGCCTTAAGCTTATGTAGAAGGCCCATGAGCTTAGGCCCAAGCCCATAAAGGAAAGGAAGGGAACTAGGAGTGTTGCCCTAGCTTCCCTCCTATAAATACTCTTGTAAACCTTCATTTGAAGGTTGGTTGTTCAAGTTATTCCTTTCATACATACTCTACGCGTAACTGTCTTACTACATCGTGTGTGTGTGTTTGGTTTATTGTTCAATCGCCTTTATCTCTTTCTTATAAGCTTGTGTTGTAAAACTAGTGACCTAACACTCTTCCATAGCTACTAGATACCTTTTGTAAGAGTATAGCTATTTGAGTTCAGCAGAGAGAAGGTGATCTGGCAACATAGCACCTTGTTTCTTTGTTGATGACTCCTTAAATCTGACGGTTAGAGTGGGTTCAGACAACATGTTGTGATTATCAGGGTCATTGATTCTCTTGGGGATATCTAGGTTGTACCCAAGTGCTCTTTGAATCAACAGTTTTGTATATCTGATATAAGGAATCTTAGAGCCAAGATTTTTGAGGAATGTCATCATGTCATCCCATATTAGAGCTTCAACTTCGATATGTTTCATATTGACCAAAGCCCAAAAGATTTGCAGTTCTATGAGATTGGGATGCTCATAGCCACTGTCATGACCAGAAATAAATTTTGTGATGAAGATATAAAGGGTTCTCCAAGGTTGTGGAATATTCTTAAGATCCACGTGAGAATGCTTAGTGATAACCCCTGAAGCTTCGTCATACCCAATATCAATAAAAAATTGCAGAACCGTCTCTTTAGTAGGTGCAACAGAGTATTCAGTTGGTATGATGTCAGGAATGCGGAGAACTGCCCTTAAGTCTGACGGTGTGATGGTGATTTGTTTGTGGTTGAGAGTCACAGTCACAACATTCTGTCCTTTGATCATTTGCATTGTATTCCAGAATTGTTGTATGTAGATCTCCGGAACAGTGGCAGAGTTGGTGAGCATGTTCTGATAAGGATGATTCTTGAGAATGTCCACAGCAATTAAGCAAGAAGATTCCGACCAGGTGAGAGTTTCAAAGTCAACACGAAAGTTATTCTTCACAATCTTCATTGGATAACCATTTGGGAAGATATCAGCAATGGTGAGAACATTTGGTGCATCCACATTCATTTGAGCGTCCATGTTTAGATCTGAAACACATTTAGCCAAAAGAACCAACGTATCGAAAGACATTATGTTAGTCAACAGATGGTTTTATTGTCTAATTATTGAATGTGCTATGTCGATGATTGTTACGAGTGCAAAGTCACTTGTTTGTCCAATAATCCAATGACGTCATGATAAGTTTCGTGAGTTAGTTAACTTTTAAGTTTTAAAGTTTATGTTATCACTTATTTTTCACAACATATCAAACGTTTAATCTTATTAGTGACATTATTGGTTTCGTGACGTTATGATTTATTTATTTACAAGTTTGCACGCGTAACAATTCATTATCAAGGTTAAACAAGGCTTAGGCGTAAAAATGGCAGCTTATGCGTAAACAGAAGTTATACGCGTAAAGGCGCAAGCTTATGCGTAGGTCTTTGTCTTACGCGTAGGAAATATTACGCGTAGGAAAAGGGGACCTTATGCGTAGAGCTTACGCGTAACCGCATATAAAACCTTACGCGTAAGGCTTACTCATAAGAGTAGACCTTATGCGTAGAGGTCACTGTTTACGCATATCCTTCACAGGATACGCGTAGTCCCATATGTAGAATCTTACGCGTAAGATTTCTCTTACGCATAACATGCTACGCGTAAGGTGATCCTTATGCGTAGATGTATAATCAACATTCATTCTGATTTTTACATGTTGCAAACCTGAAATAAAATCATCATAACATCAATCTTAAAGCATACATTCACTCTATATCTGATTTAATCACAAACACTCATTCAAACAGTCAGGCGTAGAACATTTGTTACGCGTAGCCTAAAACCCTAAAGTTCAAGAATTACGCGTATGAACTCTAGCCATAGGATTTGCACCAAACTGATTCTGGGAGGTCTTAGAGGCATAGTAAGTTGTCCTATCCAAGTTTTAACATCAAACATGTCATAGATCAAAAATACCCAAACCCTATGAACATAAACCCTAAATTCCAATTTATGAATAACTAGTGTTTCTGGGTGATATCTGGGCCTAGATATGATCAATTTATCTTGACAACAACCTCCTACAACAATCTTTATCACCAAAAATGTTCTCATTTGAAAATACCCAAAACGACTCATGAACCCTAATTTTGAAAAACGAAAAATTCGTGTTTCTGGGTGGATCATATTGATGAAAATGGTTTTAGTACATAGTTTTGAACATTTTAACACCATTACATCATTAAAAAACACACACATGATGATCTTATGTTCTTAAGCTTACGCGTAGAACATAAAGATCATCATATCACACGTTCTAGCCGTTGGATTTGCATAAAATTCAAAACCCTTGCTTGTAATTACGTTAAGATTACGAAAACACTTACAATTTGATGATCAAAAACAAGGATTTGAATCTTGAATATTAGGCGTAGGATGAGTTTGGTGAATAATAAATGTGCTGAATTTAATGAATTAGGTGGAGTGTTTTATGAAATATAACTTTGAGGTTTTTACAGTTTTAGTCCCTCCACCTATTCCATTTTCATTCAATGCCATTTAACTTCCATTTTGGTTACCAAACGAAATATTTTAGGAAAGAACATTGACGACACTCTCCCTCGGCTTAAGAAATAATGAAGTTTTATAAATTTTAGTTCGAGGAGTGTCAGGAAACCAGAAATGTGACCACCATTATTAAAAGATACAACCGGGATAGAATAACATGCAAGTACAATGTTTTATGAGACTGAAACATATTTGCTTTCTCCCCCTCAACACTTGATCAGAAAAAGACTGAATTTTGAAAGATTAGAGTGTTGACGAAAGAAATGTACTTGCCATGTTAAAAGAAATATAGATAGAAGAATATTTTGGTTGTTTTATCTTATTTTAAATTTTTTTATTTTGTTTTTGAAAAAATATTTACAAAAGAGATTTTGGTGTTTGACTGGTTTTTAAGAATGTTTTAAGAGTTCATCCAGTTCCTCTTGAGTCAAACACCGCATACCAATCCGGTGGACCAACTCATTAAACCTAGCGGGAGGCAAGGCTTTGGTGAGAAGATCTGCCAATTGGTATTTTGTACCCACAAAGTATAATTCAATAGTACCCTGTTCCACGTGGTCCTTGATGAAATGATATCGAAGATCGATGTGCTTAGATTTCAAATTTTGAACTGAGTTGCACGAGATCGCAATAGCACTCCGATTGTCGCAGTACATCGGGATTCTGTCAAATACATAGCCATAGTCTTTGAGTTGTGTTCTCATCCAAATGACTTGAGCACAAGACGCTGACATGGCTACATATTCTGCTTCTGTTGAGGACAACGATGTACAATCCTGCTTCTTCGATTGCCAAGACACCAGTTTGTCACCAAGAAATTGTAGTGCTCTTGAAGTACTTTTCCGAGAGTCTAAGCATCCTGCGTGGTCAGCGTCTGAAAAAGCTATTAGTTCAAAACCAGAATCCTTCAGATACCAGATCCCCAAATTAATGGTTCCCTTGATGTATCGGAGGATTCTTTTAGCCTTTGAGAGGTGGGTTTCAGTTGGTCTCGACTGATAACGGGAGCAAAGATATACGCCAAAGACAATATCAGGCCTGCTGGCTGTTAGATACATGAGAGACCTAATGATACTACGGTATTTTGTAGGGTCCACCAATTTCCCATGTAAATCAGCATCTAGCTTCTTGGTATGTGCCATTGGAGTGGCATAGGTGTCACTGGTATTCATTCCAAATTTGTTTAAAATTTCAAGGGCATATTTGGACTGACTTAGAAAAATACCACGGGGTGATTGACGAACTTGCAATCCAAAAAGAATGTAAGTTCACCCATCATTGACATTTCAAAATGTTTTGTCATAAGTTTTGCAAAAGCATTTGAATATTTTAAATGTGTTGACCCAAAAATGATGTCATCCACATGAATTTGAACGATTAAAATATGTGCCCCGTGATATTATATGAAAAGTGCAGGGTCCACCGAACCTTTGGTGAATTTATTGGCAATAAGGAAGGATGATAACTTATCGTACCATGCCCAAGGAGCCTGTTTGAGTCCATAAAGAGCTTTGTTCAGTTTATAAACGTGGTTCGGGAACTGTGGATCAATGAATCCTTCTGGCTGGCTAATTTCAAAGTCAATACCGTCTTCCTGACGATAACCCTTAGCCACCAGACGTGACTTATTTCTGATTACATTCCCTTCAGCATCCAATTTGTTTTTCCAAATCCACTTCAGACCAATGACGAAGACCCCTGTTGGTCTTTCAACCAATTCCCATACTTCAAGACGTTTGAATTGGTTGAGTTCTTCTTGCATGGATTCAATCCAGTTGTCTTTTGTCATTGCGTTCTTAATATTTGTAGGTTCAGATTGGCAGACAGTGAGTGCATAAATGCAATGTTCACTGTCTGTGTGAAGACATTGTCTCGTGACGACTGGTTGATTTGGGTTGCCAATAATATTCTCAAGAGGATGGTCTTTTGTCCAGCGATGTGTAGAGGGTTGATGTTGATATACATTGTGCAGATTTTGAGGATTCAAATGGCTTGTGGGTGATTCCGCAACATCAGGTGCAGCAGTTTCATTAGAAAACGAGTTAAAGAACGCATTTGGATCAAAATCTGCGGGTAGGGGTACTTCATTAAGAGCATCATCAGTTGGTTCAGCGTTGTTGGAAGCCGTTTGTTCAACTGTTGTTGTAGAGTCAACTGGTGGTGCTTCTTCAAACGTAGTTGTTGTAGCAGGTGTATCAGGTATGAGATTATTATCAGGTTGAGCAGCGGAAACAGCGGATACACCTGGAGCACGTTCATCAATATCGTCACTGAACAGAGGAGCAAATAGTCTTTCCATTTGTTGACGTGTAAGCTGGGGGCTTGATTCAACTGATGATGGGGTTTGAGGGAAGTTTAAGCGGTTGTGACCGGGTTCCAAGCTGTTATACTCAGAAGCCATATCTGTAAGTTCATCAAAATGAGCATGAATCGTTTCCATAACTTGCTTTGTATGAAGATTCCAGATCCGGTAACCTTTAGAATTCTCACAATATCCAATAAAGACTCCAATGTCAGCTTTGGCTTTGAGCTTTCCAAAGTCATCACGATCATTATTCGGATAGCAAAGAGATCCAAATACATGAAAGTGTTTAAGATTCGGTTTTCGGTTGTGGAGAAGCTCAAATGGTGTTTTGTTGTGGCGTTTTGTAATCATTGAGCGGTTCTGAGTGTAGCATGCAGTTGAGACAGCTTCAGCCCACAAGTAATCTAAAAGTTTAGCATTGATTAACATCGTTCTGGCAGCTTCCACTAACGTACGGTTTCGTCTTTCAACAACTCCATTTTGTTCTGGTGTGTGGGCAATAGATGTTTGATGCTGAATTCCCACTTTCTCAGAATATTCCTGAAGAGTTTGATTGACAAATTCAGTTCGTTTGTCAGTTCGAATTTGTCTGACGGTGTTGCGAAGCTGAATTTGAATTTTCGTGAGAAAGGTGATGATCATCTGTGGAGCCTGATCTTTACTTCGAAGAAAATAAACCCAAGTCCATCTTGAGTAGTCATCAACAATTACCAAGATGTAGCGTTTGCCATTAATCGTCTGCACGCGCATCGTGCCACACAAATCCATGTGAAGAAGATGAAGCACATGCTGAGTGATGTGTTCCACCTTTGAAGGAAAATGAGCACGAGTGCTTTTCCCTTGTTCACAAGCTGAACATAGGTGATCATTAGAATACCGGAATCTTGGGAGACCTTCAACAAGTTTGTGTCGAGCAAGGTTGGTTATGGTTTGAAAGTTTAGATGGGATAGACGACGGTGCCATAGCCAAGATTTTGTAGATGTAGCCTTTGAGAGTAGATAGATGGGAGATGAAGCAATCATGTCTTGCATGGAGATAGTGTATAGACTGGATGAGCGTTGGCCAGACATAAGATCATTTCCTTGTAGATCACGAATGAAACAAGTTTTCTCCCTAAAAGCAACTTCCAAATCTCCATCACAGAATTGACCAACAGAAAAAATATTGTGACCGAGGCCTTCCACATAATAAACCCTGCTAATTTCGATGTTGCCATTGATGTAATCTCCGTAGCCCATGATAGCTGCGAAGTGATCATTCCCGAATTTGACAGTGCCAATGAACTTTGCAACAAAGTTTGATAACAGTTTAAGGTTGCCTGTCATGTATCGAGAACACCCGCTATCAACAATCCAAAGGATGATCTGTATCACCTGCATTACACATATACGACACAGATGGAATAGAAGTAGATGTGGAACCTGATGAGTTAGAGGGTTCCGTAGCAGTTATAGTTAAAATACACACATCAATGATTTTAGGCATCCATTTAAATCCTAGTGTGTTATGTATCCATTTCTGCCATCTCCAACTAGTCTTAGCTTTAGTCTTAGTGAATGGACTAGGTGGTACTACATTCATTAGAGGTGATATAGGAGCTACAGGGACATCAATGCGTTTCTTATAATCTAAAGAGGGTGGTTTACCAAGCACAGACTTAGAAGCATTAGTGGGCCTAGAGGTATTCCGAATCTTAGGATTTCGTAAACGTGACAAGATAGCCTTAGCAACACACTTATCATGACAATCAGAACGCATACTTTTACGACAAATAACACAAGAAGCATCAGACTGAATATCAAAAGTACTTAAAGGTTCAGCATTAGTTACAACACTTTTTCCATTACATTTGCTAGACGCAATATCTAAAGTAGGTGCAACTAGAGTCTTATTCAAAGTCCTACGGTGTTCTTCTACTTCAGCATTCTTTGTTTGTATTTTCTTAGGTCGCAACGTCCTATTCTCCCTTGTATTGCTCCTAGGCTGTGAAGTGCGGACGTTTGGAAAGGAGGCAACTAGTCCTGTTTCAGTAGAGGGATTCACATTAGTAACTTGTGTTTTGTCAGTAGGTATTCTGGGTTCACGTTTGCTAAGTGTTACAGGTGCAATTCTCTTAATGATGCTAGGCTGAACTTGTTCATATTTTCCTAACATTTCCCTTAATTTAAAGATAGTGTGCACCAGCTCTTGATTTTCAGAACGAAGATTTCCAGAAAAGTTCATGACTTCTTTAGTGTATGCAAGATAATGATCAAGTTCGTTTGATGCTTCATCATGAGTCAGTTTGAGTAAATCAAATATGACACCATATTCCTTTTTAACTTTTGCAAGTTCTTGTTCATATTTTGAGATTTGACACTTAAAAGACACGTTTTGATCGTCCAGTTGCTCAATTTTAGGATCAGAAGATTTTGCACGCAACTGAGAGATTTTGTTTTGAAAAACAAGTTGTTGATCGTGAATATCTTTTTGACACCAATTAAGACGACGTTTTGCATTGGAAAGTTCAGTTGACAATGGTACATTTTCAACTTTTAAAGATTCGATCTGAAGCACATTATCAGTATTCTCAACAATATCAATAGAATCAACAGAATTAGCAGAGATATGATCAGATGCATATGCAACAGATTGTAATAACACAATATTATTGATATCAGCACAGATAACATTTTCCAAGAGTCGATCAACATCTTTTCTCAACAATTTCTTTTTACGTTTAGTATTTGAAATTGATGTTTCTGTTTTCTCGAAAACTGTTTTCATGAGACCAAGTTCCTTGTGAAAATCCCTTTCCCAATATAGTGCACAGTTTTTCAAATTTTTGACATGGGGTAAAATTCTTTTATGAAAAATGTCTCTTTGTTCTCGTGCCAATGGCGAGTGAAAATGTTCAACTTTTATTTCAGAATGAAATTCAATCTCACGTTCCAAAAGTTTGATGTCAGATAAGAAAGTGTCAAAGTATTTGATAACACGACAACTTTCGGCTTTAGTTTTTACTTCACTAAGTGAAGGTAAAGGACCAGTAATTTGTGCACCATTGTGTTGGAGACTTACTTCAGAAACTGGTGTGACAACCAAAGGTATGTTAGAAGTATCTTGTTGTGTGACAAAAGTTACGGCTTTTGATGGTTTGTTATAAACCACATTTTCCATTTTTTACCGACTCTCTTCATCTGCATCTAATTCCTCCATGCAATTATATTCCACAACAGTCATAATTGAATCATCAATTCTATGTTCTGCACTGTAAACTTCAGGATTTGGTTTGAATGCTCTGTTAGAAAACTTAGGTTTGTAATCAGCAAGAATCGGACCATATCCATTTGGATTAGGTTTAAAGGTAAACTTTTGAATAGTTGTGATTGACTCACCATGTTTATAAATGACATTTCGAAACTCTTTGATTTTGTGTTGTAAGTCGACAATTTCTTCAAGATAGTTATCTATTCGTTTCGTTGAATGCTTTTTGTACTCAGAGAACCGTTGTTGACAAGTTAACAACTCAGCCTTGGCTTTTTGTGTTTCCAAAGTAAGAGCGTTAATTTGTTGTTTATGTTCATGTTTCATTTGTTCTATTTGAGACAACAAAGCGATCTTCGATGCGGCTAGATCACGTATCTCGCGTTCTAAAGATTTTTTGTTTTGATAAGATTTAGCAAAAGCGACTTCAAAACCTTTTTCCCGTTTTTCTTGAGTTTTAAAAACTTCGATTTGTCGAAGTAAGCAATCGTTATCCCTGGTTAACAATGCATTTTTCTCTTTTAATTTCGTGCAAATTTCCAAACGAGAATTTTGGTCTTTAATTAAGGTCAGGAGCTCAATTTCTTTGTCAGACAAAAGCTCATCTTGTTCAACATAAGTCTCAACATGATCATTATTTAGATCCTCAAATATAACCACGGAGTCAACTTTATTATAAATATTAACCATAAGGTTTTCTTGATCATCAAGTATAACAACGGGATCTATTTGAAATCATCGGAATGAGATGTGAAAGACTCATGTTGAACACTTTGATCCTTGTCAGATGGAGAAAGTGGCGGAGATATCAGATCATTGATGATAATTGTTTGTTCAGGTACCTGAGACAAGCCGTCAGTGTCATACACTGGGCCTTTGTCACTCATGTGTAGAGCTTGCATTTGTGCCATCAACATCACTGCTGCATTAGCCTGCAAGTCCTCCATATCATCATCTGAATCTGCATCTGCCATAAAGCTCTATTCCTTGTTGGAGAGAGTTCCACCAGCTTCATCCTTAAGAGCCAAGAGCATAGCCTCTTTGAAATAAGCACTGCCTCTTGTCCTCGGTTTAGGACATGCATTAGCCAGATGATCTTTTTCATTACAGTTATAACAGCGAAAACCATTAACCCCATTCTGAGCATTCCCCTGTTCAATCACTTGAGCCCTTTGCTGCTGCGGAGCACCCATATTATTCTTTCCCATAGCATTGAACCCTTGACCTCCTCCCATCTGACGACCATAACCACGATTTTGAACTTCAACGCGTCCATTGTTTACAACAGCCTAATTTCTTGTATTGGATGAAGATCGAATGCGGTTGTTGGATTTGTTTGTATAACGGCCAAATGCTTTAGCAATCATAACAAATCCTTGTTGCAATTCATCAAAGGCATCGGAGTCCTCATCAGCTTCACTGTAAAGTGCTTGAGCAGTGTTATTGTTATATGGAACCAATTGAGTTTGTTGCTATGACGGATCATAAGGTGTGATAGTTGCAGTTTGTTGAGGAGCGGGTTGAGGAGCTGTTTGAGGAGTAACAGTAGTTTGAGCCCACAAAGCAAGTTGTTGATTGTCCAGAAGTTAAGGTGAAATAGTTTGGCCACGGATAATCCTTTCCTTATCAACTTCTTTTTTATGAGGCTTCAAATAATCATACAACAATCCGTAGGTAGCATGATGCATATTATTCGCTTGACGGAGAAAGATGGCATACTTTTCCCATTCAGGACCAAGACTACTTAGGAACTTTGTGTTGACAGCAATTAGTGGCATGATGATATTGTGTTTGTCTAAATCATTAATGATGTCTGAAAAGCGATGATGATATGACTCTAATGTCTCTCCTGGTTCAATCATGAAGTGTTCATAAGCCAAGTAGATTTTGGATTCCATGTCTTCCTGATTGAGTGTTGTGCCTTCCATAAGTAGATGAATATGTTCCCACATTGCTTTTGCAGTCTTTTGAGCATCAACACTTCGAAGGATTAGATTTGGTAGTCCTAAAAGGATGTATTGCATTGCAAGTTCATCGGCTTCATAGTGTAGAAGTTGATCACCAGTGAGGTCTGAAACAGTAGCAATGTTGTTGACATCATCTCTTGGTGGATTAGCATCTGGATCTGCGGGTGTGACAGTAGTAGGCATCTGAAATGGACCTTCCATAATGACCTTCTTTAAGAACTTTCCATGTGGCTTCTTTAGATCACAAAACCTAAAGAACCGAATCACCCATTGATCATAATTCCCGGGAGTGAGCATTGGAGGTCTATCAAGTGATCCAGCCTCATGAATGGATTGTTGTCTACTTAAAGCTTCACACATCTTGCCAAACCATGTCGGTTCCTTTATAGTGTTCCTGGATGGATGTTGATTGTAAATTTTTGTGTAAGGTTGTACTTGAAGACTTGGTGGTGGTTGAACCATTTGAGGTGGAATTGCTCCTAGTTGTGGAGTATGTTGTTGATTAAATTGTTGTTCATAAATTTGTTGTTGATGATTAAATTGTTGATGTTGTGGACTTAGTTGTTGTTGTTATTGATTATAAGTGTAAGGGAAATAGTTAGAGTATGGTAGTTGTGACATGTTAAGAACTTGTGTTGTTATATGGATCTTTGTAGTCGAATGAACCTTTGTTGATGAAGTATCCTTAGGCGTAGAAATCACAATAAAGCCAAGTAACACTTATGCGTAAAAACACCAAAGTTACGCGTAACAGCAAAAGTTACGCGTAGGATTAGCTTACGCGTAAGTAGGAGAAAAACACTAAAATTATGCGTAAACAGTAAGTTAGGAGTAGAAAACTTAGGCGTAGGATTACCTTATGCGTAAGACAAAGCTTAGGCGTAAGATGAATCTTATGCGTAATAGGTTCTACGCGTAAGCTTAAGCTTATGCGTAAGTTTAGGGTTTTTGCCCTAGTGATCTTTTACACTATCACAGTGCAAAAGATATCCAAAGTCGACGTATTTGCAGGCTTATCCAAGCAAGAAAACACGGAGTAAACCACGAAACTGAAGATCAAACCAAGGAAAAAGTTACGCGTAAGAATTAGGGTTTTCTTACGCGTAGAATTTAGCCAAAAATGATTTCTGCCACTTGATGTTTCCAAACCAGTTTTTTATGGTAAGATAGCTTCAATATCACCAAAATAACACAAAAGTGTGAAACTTGATGATCCAAGGCTTAAAAACAAGTTATGCGTAGAACGAAATCCTCGTTCAAAAACTAGCTTAAAAAACTATGTGTTGGATCGATCTAATTTAATCAAACTAACTTTAACTAGCTTGTTAAGGTTTAACAACCTCGGATAAATCCTAAGTTATTAACAAAGAAACACTGAGCAATCTTTATCAAGTACGCGAAATTTACTTAATAAAGCTAAGAAGAATAACTTTTATTATAAACTCTAAATCTTCTTATTATGCAGATGCTCTAAACAACTCTAAGATTATCGAACTTCTCTCTAAAACACTAAATAACTTGTGAATTCGTAAACTCTAAAACTCAGACTCATACGTCTAATGCCAATCTAGGAGTCCTTTTATAGGCTCAACGATATCCTAGTCAGTTTACAATTTGTATCCTTGTACGATAAGTAATCTAAACATAGAATTACAATACTTTCCATAAACAAATATAACAGTTCTTCTGTTCTTTCAATACTTTGACTTCATAGTGCAGTACTTTGACTTTGTCTTTAGCAGTACTTTGACTCTTTGACTTTTTCCAGTACTTTGCAGCTTACAGTACTTTCATATCTTCAGTACTTTCATATCTTCAGCACTTTCATATCTTCAGCACTTTCATATCCCAACAATCCTCCCCTAACTTGAATTCTACTTGCTTGACTTCAAGTTCCCTTGTAAATTTATCTTTAACAGCTTCATCTTTAAGGACAAATTGTTTCTTAGTCTTTGGATTGTATCTCTGTAGTTTCCGTGCTTGTCAAAGTATTTGTAAAAATAATCTTTTATAGCATCATCCAGTAAGCTTCATCTTTTCAGCAACACGACAACATATGACAATTATGTACATTAATTCAGTTTAAGTTGCTTACTATTCTCATCACTTCCAGGTGTGTTAACTCCTGTGAGAGGTGAATCATTGAAAACTTGATGGATTTAGATCTCTTTACCAAAGCCATTAACTCTGGAGTAGCCAAATGTTTTGGTGTGTAAGACCATGGTACATTGATAACCATATGATTTTTAGCAAATCATCAGCTATCAACAGATTTGAGTTGTCTTTACCAAAAGCTGTAACCTTCTGGACTAGTTAGTTCTTCTATCTAATGGTGAACTAATTACCAATAATGGTTTTTCCACTGCCTTTACCACAAGCCATTTTCTTGTGGGCTAGCCAACTCTTCACATTACTGATATGGTGAGTTGATTACCCTCCAACTTATTAGCAAGTTGTCAACTAAAAACGGATTTGATATATCTTTACCAGAGTCGTTTGCTCATGGATTAGTCAATCCTTTTGTAACCATGGTGGATTGATAACCTATTGATGTTATCATCTCAAAAACCATTTATTCAACCTTTGTTTTAAAAATATTTGTTACTTAACAAAAGTTATCTTCAAAAATCACTTAACTGGTTAAAAGCTGCAAGCAGTACTTTGATTAAAGTACTGTTTGATCAGCAGTACTTTGAATAAAGTACTGATTTATCAAAAATAATTTATTCAATTAAGTCTCATACCAGTTTATTCATCATCTTCAGCAATGGTAGTCCAGTTGATAAACAAGTTGATAACCATGCAAGCAGTTTCATTATCCTCTTCTACTTCCATTCCATGCTCTAGCATTCTTCTCATGAGCTCGACTGTGAGAGGGTATCTTCTGTCTGCAAACATATGTATCATTGTTCCATTTTCCAGCTCTAAAACATGAACTCCAGACTCTTCAAAGAATCTCCAGCAAACAATTTTCCAATTTTCTTGATTCTTCGAAATATCATCAGTGCTCTCTTCTTCAGTTTCCCATGTAGTTATGAGATCACCATGTAAAACTAAACCAATCCCTTCTAATAGATTATGTTCAAAGTAAGCTTTCACCACATGATATAAATAGAATAGATCTACTCTATCTATAATGTGCAATAAGTCCCATAGCCTATTGAAAACTTTGAAGCTTTCATCTTCTTTATGAAAAATTATATAATCTCCATCTTTGGATTTCACAACTTCAAAAGCACTAATCTGTGATCTGTTCATCTTCATGTCAGCATCTTCTTTTGAATAATCAAAATCTACCACTCTGAGATAATTCCTTAGCTCATCCTTAGTCTCAGATCTTAATTCAACTTTTTCTTTCTTTGAAAACTGAACATCTGTAACTTCAGTTTTCCTTTTTCTTTTCAAGTTTTTCTTTCTCTCTGCTTCAGTCCAAGTAGCTTCTTCTCTAAAGTCTTTGATGCCTGCAACATCCTTCTTATAAGCCTCTGTTTCAGCATCATATAGTCTTTTCATATCAACATAGTTTAGTTTCTGCAATCCTTTATATCCTCTGCTTTTCAAATATGCCATCATTGCATTCCTTTCTTTAGCTAAATTAGGTCTTCTTGACATATATCTAACAGGAGTAGGTGACTGTAATGGTTCAGCAGCTTCAGCATCTAATTGATCTTGTAACTTCTTAGCTGCGGCTCTACTCTGAGCTTCTTCAGTTTCCTGAGCTTTTCTATCTGTAGCATGTAACTCTTCTTAAAACTTTCTAGCTGCAGCTTCATTCCTAGCAACTTCAATTGCTATAAGTTCTGCTAAAGTTAGCTTTTTCTTCTAAGTTTCAACCAGAACACCCTTTACTTTATCCTTAGGATCAATTTCAGGTTGAGAAGTTCTTTGTTGTTCTTCTTCTTGTACTTCTCGAATAGTAACTCCACCTCTTGGTTGTGATAAATCTCCTAAAATTGTAGCAATGAACTCATCATCACTTGCAGAATGAATAGGTTTGAGAATAACCTCCTCTTCTTGTATAACTGTTGTAGAAGGACCTGCTTCCTCTTCAAAATCTAACACTCTTGGAGTTATTACCTCTTGTCTAAAGGTAGATTGAAAAGCAGTACTTTGTTGTTCAGTGCCTTGATCATCAGCAGTACTTTAAACTTGAACTTGCTCCTCAGTATCTTGAATAATCTTTTTTCAGACTTTTTAGAACTTTCAGGTTCATTCTCTTTAACCAAATCTTCTTTCAAGTTCTGTTCTTCTAAATTCCTCCCCAAGTTGACAGAAGATGGTTTATGAACCTTTTGGTGTTTACTTGTTTTAGACTGCCTGTGTGCTTTCTTCTTTGATTTAACCCAGATATGAAATTCTTGAACCAAAGGCCAGACAAAAGTTTTTAGTCTTCTAAATTTGAGCTTCAATTTCTTTATCTGCTTGGCTTGAGCCTTAGTAGTCTTTTGCAACTTAACCAACTCCCTTGTTAAAACATAATTGTCCAATGTCATTTCTTCAGGGGGTATAGTATGTGAATCATCTCCTTTAGTTGATGAATGTTCCTCTGATTGAGAAGAAGGAACAGATTGTTGTGGAGATGGAGAAGGTGATCCTGCAATGTCTTCTTGAACTTCAGTACTGGGGGAAACAGTACCCTGTGGAGATGCAGTACCTTCTTGAGAAGCAGTATCTTCAACATCAGCTCTAACAGCTTGAACAACTTCCATCATAGAAGTAGTTAACGGCGTATCTGGACCTCTGAATAGATCACTTCTTCTTGCCATAAAAGTAAAAATCTTTGCTTGTTGTACAATAACAGGAAGTAAATCGGTAGGCTTTGGTACATCAGCAAGTTGTTTGTTCAAGAAAACTTGGATAAACCTGGGATACATTAACCATTTGGATCCATGATTGAAGTGAGAAAGCATGCCATCTAGAATCAGCCTTGAAAAATTAAAAACACGATCTATAGCCAATCCCACCATAGCAGATGCTATATTTGACCCAAACTGCTCCCAAGAAGTACTTTTAGCACTAATACAATGTAACAACACATGTATTAAAAACTTCCATTGAGGACAAAATAGTTGTTTCCGAAAAGTTTGTTCTATCAAAGATCCTTCATAACCAAGATGTCCAAAAGTTTCCCAAATCAACTCCTTAGTAAAACAAATAGCCCCATCGTCATCATTAAACAACAAATCTTCTCTAATGGAGGCTTCAGTAATCTTCACAGTTCTTCCAACAACTGTAGCTCTAATATAAAATTCATCATTCTCCATATTATCCCTTGCAGTAGCCCAAAATTCTTGAATCCAAAGTTAAATGATATCCGGCTCCACTAAAAGAGCATAACTGATTGGCGACCCAGTGAGATAATCAATAATATCATGAAACGCCTCATTATCTTCAGTCTTGTCTAAATTGGCCACCATATTGTGCTTTGAAACAGTAGGTCGATTCGCCATTGGAGATTATGTAAGCACAATAATAATTGGAATTGAATAAGAATGAGAGAAATATGGAAAAGATGTTAAGGTATTAATATAAGAGGGAAAATTGGAAAGTAGTTATTTATAGGTGAGATTCGAAAAATCACAGCCCAAAATAAAATTACCGTTAGCATTAATTACCCCTCAATATAACCGTTGGAACAGTACTTTAATAAGACAAACAGTACTTTCCACGTATGCAGTACTTTCCCAAGCAGTACTTTCCAAGCAGTACTTTCAGGAAAAACAGTACTTCTCCAAATTCTTCTGTAGAAACTAAGTATACACAAATATCCTCCCCTCAAACAATACACAGGACTAAACTAATACCTTATAGTCCTCCCCTCAAATGTAACTCAGTAGTTAATCATGCCAATACTCACCACCAAATGATTGAATCTTGAAACATCAAAGCCTTTGGTGAGTAAGTCAGCTACATTATCATCTGTGTGAACCTTAACAACATTAATGAGCCTGTGCTCATAACAATCTCTGATGAAGTGATGCCTAATCTGAATGTGCTTGGTCTTGGAATGATAAACTGGATTCTTCACAATACAGATAGTACTCTCATTATCAATATTGATAGGAGTATTCTTAAAATTGAACCCATAGTCCAAGAGTTGATTCTGCATCCACAAAACTTGTCCACAACAACTTGCAGCAGCTACATATTCAGCTTCAGTAGAGGATGTTGCTGCAATTGTCTGTTTCTTACATTGCCAGGACACTAACCTTCTTCCAAGATATTGGCATCCTCCAGTGGTTGATCTTCTATCATAGTTATCACCTGCATAATCACTATCTGAAAAAGATTCTAAGTGAAAAGGTGACTCTTTTGGATACCACAACCCTAACTTTGGTTGTTGTTTTAAATAACAAAAGATTTTCTTTACTGCATTCATGTGAGAAATCTTTGGTGAGACTTGATATCTTGCACATAAACAAACTACAAACACGATATCAGGCCTTGAGGCAGTAAGATATATAAGAGAGCCAATCATTGATCTATATAACTTGACTTCAACAGGTTGTCCATCTTCATCTTTGCCCAATGAATTGATAGATTTAATAGGTGTAGTAACAGTCTTCATATCATCAAAATTGAACTTCTTAAGTATGTCAGTTACATACTTGTCTTGAATGTTAACTCTCTTATTGAACTCATTTGAAATTCCTTTTGCATCAGCTGCTCAAACTCCTTAACCATGGACTGTTTGGTAGCCCCAAAGATGATATCATCAACATAGACTTGAACTAACATGATATCCTTCTTGTCTCTCTTGATAAACAAAGTCTTGTCAATAGCTCCCCTTCTGTATCCATGTTGCAATAAGAATGTAGAGAGCCTCTCATACCAAGCTCTAGGTGCCTGATGAAGGCCATAAAGAGCCTTAACCACCTTGTAGACTTTGTTTGGGTGTTTAGGATCTTCAAAACCAGGAGGTTGTTTGACATATACTTCCTCTGTAATCTTTCCATATAAAAAGGAACTCTTGACATCCATCTGGTAAACTTGAAATCCCATATAAGAAGCAAAAGCAAGAAATATCCTAATAGCTTCTATTCTTGCTACAGGAGCAAACACTTCATCATAATCTACTCCTTCTTCTTGCCTGTAGCCTTGTGCTACTAACCTTGCCTTATTCTTAATAACATTACCTCTTTCATCTCTTTTGACTCTGAAAAACCCATCTGGTTCCAATAACTTTCTTCCCATCTGGAAGATCACATAAAACCCAAACTTCTTGAAGTTTAAATTGAAGAAGTTCTTCCTGCATAGCTTCAACCCATCTTTCTTTAGTCAAAGCTTGAGCAATGTTCTTGGGTTCCTCTTGAGAGATAAAACAAGTATATAGGCAGGTTTGATGATCCTTATGATTCAGCCTGTTTTGTTTGTAGACAAAGCTAAGTAAAGCATTATGAGGTTTAGTAAAACTCTTAGCTTTGTGTCTTGTCATCACTCCAGAAGTAGAAGGACCAATGATTTGATCAGTAGGATGATTCTTATGAATCCTTAAGATTGGAGACTGTGGAACTCCATATGCATCATCCAAGTTAGTTAAATCAGCATCTTCATTGGAATCTGAGAAAATACCTTCATCTGCAAACTCATCATCAGTTTCCTCTAATCCAGGCATGGTAGGATCATCCAAATCATCTAAAGTACTGTCAACAGGTTCAACAGTACTTTGTAGAAAGTTATGTCAAAAGTACTGTGAGAGTACTCTGCAGTCTTGTTCTTCTTCTTTGCCTCTTCATAAGCGCTCCTTTGTTCATCAGTGTAAGAATGTGCTAATACATCTTGAAGAAGCATCTGATTAAGTTCCTCTTGAATAGATTGATCCTCAGCAGATAATGAGGATTGTGGTGCAACAGTACTTTGTTTTGGAGTATCAGTACTTTCCTTGGGAACATCAGTACTTTGTTTTGGACTAACAGGATCTTCATCAGGAACAGCATCCGGTGTAATATGAACTCCATGAACAACATATTGTAAATCTTCTCCATTGTGCACATGTTGATTTTCTTCTCTAACAGGTACATAATTCATTGAAGGAGTTAAAACCTCAATATCAAACATCCAATCAGGACCTTTACCTTTCTCATTGTCTTTATCTTCTAAAAACTCAACATGAAGACAATCTTGAATCTTCTTAGTAACTCTGTTGTATACTCTAAAGCCTTTACTGTTAGTGCAATAACCCAATAAGTATCCTTCTTCAGACTTGCCATCAAACTTCCCCAGATTATCAATGGTGTTTAAAATAGTGAGAGGGCATCCAAAAGGCTTCATAAAACGAATGTTGGGTTTATTGCCCATCAGCAATTCATAGGGTGTCTTCATCTGTGGTTTGGTGACTGAGACTCTGTTAAGTACATAGCACGCAGTACTTACAGCTTCTGCCCAGAATTGAATATGTAAATGGGAATCTGCTAGCATTGTTTTTGCTGCTTCAATCAAAGTCCTATTCTTCCTCTCTGCAACACCATTTTGCTGTGGTGTTCTTGCAATACTAAACTACCTTTTTATGCCTTTGTTTGCACAAAATTTATCCATAAGCTTGTTCTTGAATTCAGTCCCATTATCACATCTAATACCTCTAACCTTGAGTCTCAATTGATTTTCAAGTGCTATAATCAGTGTCTGAATAGCATTAAAAGTATCATCCTTAAAACCCAAAAAGAAAACCTAACTGAATCTACTGCAATCATCTGTAATAACCAAACAGTATTTTTTCTTGTTTAAACTTGCCACACATACAGGTCCAAACAAATCCATATGTAACAGCTCCAATTGTTCTCTAATAGTCCTCTCCTCAAGCTTCTTGCAGGAAGCTTTGTGTTGTTTACCCTTCTTGCATGCCAAGAATGATTGATCATTCTTGTAAGTCTTTGAAGGTAAACCTCTAACTAGATTGCCTTTGACCAGTTTGTTGATATTCTTGAAATTAACATGGCCCAATCTTCTATGCCATTGATGTGCCTCTTCAAATGTTGCTTTAGCCACCAAACATGTGGCTCTTCCATAAGAATGTAGACTCTTCATGTCTAAACTATACACATCATTTGTCCTTGGTACTCTAAGGACTACTAATTCATCATCAACAGGCTTAAAATCAAAGGAAAGGATGAGACATTCTGTGTCAGTGAATAACACAGGATGCTTTTTATCACAAATTTGAGAGACTGATAACAAGTTGAACTTAAGCTGCTTCACATATCTAACATTCTCAAAGTCTATAAGCCCTGCTTTGATAGTTCCTTTTCCAGAAATCTTTCCTCCATTGGGATCATTCCCAAATGCAACTCTTCCTCCACTAATATTTCTAAAATCAGACAGGATCTCTTTGTCTCCTGTCATACTTCCAGAGCAACCACTATCCACAATTAGATGATCTTTAAGCTCCTCTTCTTGGTTGCCCTGCACACAAAGAAAAGAGTTAGTGATTTTTAGGAACCCAAGCCATTACTGACTTGTGTTCCCCTTGTGGAGTTACAAACTCAAATTCTTTGAGTATGTAATTCCCACTATCTTTCAAATGATGATCCAAAATTATATTTTGATCTTTAGCATGTGGATTTTCAAAACTTTCTGATTTTTCTACATAAATCTCTTTTACAAGATTATTAGCGTTTTCTTGTATCACAAAAACATCAGATTCACTTTTTGTTGAAAGTACTATTTGTCCCTCAGCAGTACCTTCCCTCTTAACCCATTCTGGTTTAACACGTGGTTCCTGTGATCTAGATCCCCTATGTGAATTGTAATACCTTCTAGGTTGATAGTGAGATCTTCTAGGATACCTATTCCAATTAGTGTAATCAGTACCTTGTTTTGGCTGAGCAGTACTTTGGAAAGTACTGTGAGATACTGAAGGTTTAGAAAAAGGTCTTCTTTGATGTGGGTATCTATGATCTGGTGAGAAGTTTTTGTGATTAACCCTATTTGAATTATTCCAAACTAGTTTGTGCTCGCTAGGTTTGTGGTTGGCAGATATGTTCTTTGGAAACTTCCTAAGGTATTCTGAGTGATGTTCACAATCCTTGATTAAATGAGTAGGACTAAAACACACAAAACATAGTTTTTGACCCATATGTCCAAAGTGATTTCTTCTATGTCTATGCCCAAAATTATTTTGCCTTCTTGGTGAATGATGAAACCTGTTTTGACCAAAGTTATCCCAAAAAGGTTTAGCAGACTGTTTTGAAAAGGTTTTGCAGAAGGTACTGCTTGTGGAGCAGTACTTTGATTTAAAGGTACTGCTTGATTTTGAACATTATTTTCAACAGCTTCTTTGGGATTTTCAGACCTAGATTGAGCTACAAGCTTTTTCCTAAACTCTAGACTATCTACTCCAAAACGAGAAACATCATGCCTAGAGGGTTGATGAATGCCAGTGGGATGAGGAACATCATGATAACCATTATCTTTCTTATACTCAGGTTAATGAGTTCATCATCACTAGTGGTTAAGTCCTCAAAATCACCTTCATCCTGATCACTAGGTTGGTTTTCTTCTAGTTTACTAAAATCCATTCCAAAACCTAATCCAGTTTTTAGGTAGGATCTTTGCTGTTTTTGAACATAAGAAACATGTGACAAACCAGATTCTTTCCAGGCATCAAACTTAGCTAACAAACCATCTCTTTCCTTAGTTAATTTCTCAATTTCAGCAATTTTATAGTTTAATTTCCATTCACTAAGTTTTAACTGGTAATCCTGTTGTTCTTATTTTTCAGCCCAAGCTACTTCATTAGTTTCATGTGCTAGAATTTTGGCTTCCATAGATTCTAAGGTTATTTGATAACCAGCTACCTCAGACCTAGACCTAACACAGTTATCTCTTTCAATTACATAACTGTTAAGTAATTTTTGATAAAAATCATAACAGTTTGAGCATACCTCAGAGATAGGAGACTGAGTTGGTGAAGTAGCCACCATTGCAAGAAGAACAGGATCATCTTCACTTTCTTTACTCCAATCAAATCCTCCAAAGCCATCATCAGATTCCAAAGCAGCATGTTCAGGTTCTTCATCTAAAGCCGTGCTCCAGTCCAATGCTTCCACTGTTTCTTCAACTGTATCTTCCACTGCTACCATACAGTAAGTCACTGGTTCATCATCAAACTCTTCACTCCAGTCAACTTCTAATAACTTCTCTTGAGCAACCAAAGCCTTTGTTTCAGTAATTGGAATTTCTTTGAGCTCAAGTTTTGGCTTCTCAGATGTTCTGTTTGCTTGATATTTAGCAAATCTGCACTCCCTTGCAAAGTGACCAGTCTTTTGAAAATTGAAGCATTCAATTTTGGATTTGTCAAAAGTTATTCCTTGTTTTGGTTTGAAATCAATGCTTTTGCCTGTCTTCTTCATGTACTTTTTGATCCTTGCAGTGATCATAGCAACTTGCCACCTGATATCAATTTCTTAAAGTGCATCTTATTCAATCTGTGCTAGATCTTCTTCATAAGTGACAGGTAAACTGGCTTGTTGTGCAAAGAAGGAGCAAACAACTTCATATGAGTGCATAGTGGTAGGTGGTGCGGCCTACTGAACATATGAAGGTGGGGTGTAAACAGCATTACTTTGAGAAACAGTACTTTGAGGTGAAGCAGTACTTTTGATGGAAGTACTGCCCTTCTTTTCAGATGATAGAAAAGCAATACTGTGAGACTTGGAATTTGTTTGACCACTCATCTCATGCTCATACACCTTTAGTTGATGATAGAGATCATCAAAGTCCATGACATCCAAACCTTGTTGTCCTCTGATCATAGTAGCAATCACATGCCATGTAGATGGCAAACTCCTTAGAAACTTCAAATTAGCATCTTCGACTGATACTTTTGCCTTGTATAACTCCAACATGTTGAGGAGATTTTGAAATCTGTCATATGCAGCATCAAGACTTTCTCTTTCACCAATTGTGAAAGATTCAAATTGTTGCTTCAGCAAATTTCTGTGCATCTTCTTAGAGGCTTCATTCCCTCGAAATCTGGTCTTGAGAGCAGCCCAGAGCTGCTTAGCATCTTTAGCATCATGAAATTTGAGAAGATGACCATCTGGAATGGCAGACAAGAGAATGTTGAGTGCCTTTTCTTGATTCCTTAGGGTTGCTGCTGGTAAGACTGGTTTAGGTGCCTTGGGTTGTCCAGGAACATCAATAGGATCTGGAACTACTTCATTCCCATTCACAATTACATTCCATAGAGCATGGTCTGTAATGGCAATATACTGCCTCATCATCATGCACCAGAGATCATATTCTCCCTTCTTGATTATTGGAATTCTGAGTGAGGTGATTGAGGGTGGTGGAACAGCTTCAGTCGACATCTTGAATATTGTTGAAGTAGGGTTTCTTCCTAGTCAGAGTTTCCACACAAGCTCTGATACCACTTGTTGGATCGATATACTTTAATCAAACTAACTTTAACTAGCTTGTTAAGGTTTAACAACCTCGGATAAATCCTAAGTTATTAACAAAGAAACACTAAGCAATCTTTATCAAGTACGCGGAATTTACTTAATAAAGCTAAGAAGAATAACTTTTATTATAAATTCTAAATTTGCTTATTATGTAGATACTCTAAACAACTCTAAGATTATCGAACTGCTCTCTAAAACACTAAATAACTTGTGAATTCGTAAACTATAAAACTCATAGACTCGTACATCTAATGCCAATCTAGGAGTCCTTTTATAGGCTCAAGGATATCCTAGTCGGTTTACAATTTGTATCCTTGTACGACAAGTAATCTAAACATAGAATTACAATACTTTCCATAAACGAATATAACAGTTCTTTTGTTCTTTCAGTACTTTGACTTCATAGTGCAGTACTTTGACTTTGTCTTTAGCAGTACTTTGACTCTTTGACTTTTTCCAGTACTTTGCAGCTTACAGTACTTTCATATCTTCAGTACTTTCATATCTTCAGCACTTTCATATCTTCAGCACTTTCATATCCCAACACTATGATCCACGCGTAAAGGTTGAAACTTTTTGCCAAAAACAGATAGTTTAACACCTAAAAACGTTGAAAGGACAAGAATCTTGGATTAAAAAGTGTAAAAAATCGATTTTTTTTAAACGTGACAAAGTATCACCCGTATGTTTTACGCGTAGGACCAAAACCTACTTCAAAAACAATAAGTTCACCCAACTATTTGGCGAATGATACCACTGTTAGGTCACCATATGTGTAACACAAGCATCAATATGTAGAAATAGAGAAGAAGAGAGATCGGATGAACAATAATCAAACACACATACACGTATGAGTAGCACGGTTATGCGTAGAGATGTGAATGAGAGAATAAATTGAACAACCAACCCTCAAGTGAGGGTTATTACATAGTATTTAGAGGAGGGAAGTTAGGGCAACACTCCTAGTTCCTATCCTTTTCCTTATGGGCTTGGGCCTAGGCTTATGGGCCTTCTACATAAGCCTAAGGCTAATAACTAACTTAAAGGCCATAATTAAGCTAACTATTACATATGAATCACTAACACTTGAATTAGGTTTAGGAGTGATTCCAACAATAACAATGTCATATTTGATGTGTTTACTCATGACGAACAATATTCTGTGACGCCAACACCTACTTATGATACATACCTGGACAATCCGAGTAGTAGCAATATTAACTCTGAAACTCCAAATGTGGATCCTAGTGGAGGCTGTGTGGCACAAAATACTGAGACTGATGAGGAAACACGTACTTTATTTGAATCATTGATTAATAACTGTGGCATTGAAATTGAGAAAGTTAAAACGGTCAATCGCGAAGTTAAGGCCGCGAATGATAAATCAACCGCTGAGCTTGAGAGGTACAAGGAGAATGCAAAAGCTTTTGAATTCCACAAAAACAAGGAGTCAGAATTAGAAATTGGTCATCGAAACTCCGTTTTAAGAGAAAAACAATTGGAAATCAAGTATAACACACTTGATGTTAATTTGAGCTTAAATATAAAATCTTTAAATGAGGAAATTTTTGATCTTAAAAACAAACTTTCTAAACAAAAAGCAACTTATTCTGATCTTGAAAAAGAGAAGAAACAGTTGATTGCCAATTTTTCAAAACGAGAAGATTCTCTCCTTGATGAAATTCTTGATAAAAATGAAAAAATCAAAAAATTGGAAAATTTGCTTGTTACAACGGGTCATTCGGCTAAAACAACAAATATGCTAATTAATCAAACAAATCCATATTATCATCCAACACAAAAAATGGCTCTTGGTAACAAACCTCCTTGTGCACTCAAGAAAGCTCAGAAAGAACATAATGTTTTGAATAATGGAAAAGCTTTGCATGAACCCATAATTGTTCGTGGTTCTCTTGAAATGTTAGAACTATCTGATGAGAGTAGATCAAAATAGAAACAAAAGAACCCAGATCTAAAACCAATTGATTACGACAAACTTCACAAAATTTATAGAATTAAGTTTGTTCCTCAAAATGAAAAGTCAAAGTTTTTCATCACAACCTGTGTTTCAAACAAAGAGTCAAAACCAGTTTCAAAACCCTTAGTGGTCTCAAAATATTTTTCGAACATGGAACAAATGTCTTCAAACAATCCTTTTAACACAAGTGATGCTAGAAGCATTTTAGATGATGTTAAAACTAGAATTGGGATACTTCAAGGGATTGCTAAATCTAAAATCCACATCAGTACTAACATTTAGTTTTCTAGTTTTGATGACGAAATGAAAAAGGTTTTTGAAACTAAAATTGCCACTCCGCTAAATAACATCAGTGCGAGGGTAATTCATTTTGAACAAGCATTTTTGAAAGAAACATGTGACTTTGTCAAGGACCATAAATCCCTGGTAAAGAAAGCTAATGAATGTTTTGAACACATCAAAGTTTTGGAAAGTTTGAATGATTCTCTCTTCGAAGATGTTATAACCACTGATATCATGTCCATCATTTTACAAACATATTATGTTGAAGACCATGAAAGACTCCAGTCTGAGACCTCCACAATTGTTTCAAAATATGAAAAAACTCTTGAAAAAGTTGAAAAAGAAAACGTGTCATATTTTAAACAACTTGATCAAAAAACGGAGGAATGCAAGTATGACAAACTGTCGTATGAGCGTGCCTACAAGGACATGAAAGAGCAAAATGATCTTTTGAGGGCTCAGCTGGAATGTCAAAAAGGAAAGGTTGTGGATACTAATATTGCAAAATCATTCACTGAGGAGAAAGCTAATGTACCCAAACCGGTTTTTAAACCAAAAATGTCTATTTCTCAGCCTCCTCCAAAAGTCAATGAGAAAAAAGATTTGTCAAAACCAGTCACTCCACCTGCCTTGCCAAAGCAAAAAGAAAAGATTGTTGAAAATGAAAAAGCGGTTTTCGAGAAACCAAAAGTTTTAGCACCTGGCCTTTTTAATATGAGTACCACTAACGCGTCTGCCTCCACACCTAAACCATATGGGACAAATGACATAAGTTTAAACAAGCACTCTAAAGAGACTAGGAAAGCTGAAACCACTTCTCTTGATAAAAATGTGAATCCTAATGTGTGTGCCTTACCTACTACAGGACTAGAAAGCACCTCTAGGAGTAGCAGACTAAAGCCTAAGAGCAATACAAGGAACAATAGAGTCTCGCCTGCCTCTAAGAGTAGTAGCTTGAATAAAGAGAAGAAAGTAGAAGAACACCCTAGGAATTTATCGCTTTATAATAAGAAAGACATTTCATCTGAATGTAATGAACCTATGAAACTTGCTATGTTTAATGAATTTGTTGAATCTGTTTGTGTAACTTGCAAGAAATCTTTAACTAATTTTCATGATGATTGTGTTTCTAAGAATGAGAATGTTAAGCCTGTTCAGAAGAACGTTCCAAAAAGAACTTAAGCTAAACCAATAGGAAGCCTAGTTGCAAAATTTAGGTCGCACGCTATTGATAAGAAGCATAGTTTTTCCTTTAGGAATGGTATTTGGAAACCAACAGATAGAATGTTCACAATCAAGAATGGTAGAATGAATGCTAAACCAGTATACAGTAGAAACCTTTTATGAGTGTGATTAGGATTTTACCTCTAACCCAAAGGAACCAAAATCAAAACGGTTTCCAGAAACATCTTCTTCTGTTCTTTGCAGGTTATTGAAATATGTCTTTGGATCGTCGACTCGGGTTGCTCCAAGCACATGATCGGGAATCTGAAGTTGCTGATCAATTTCGTCTAGAAGTAATGGGAACTATACGCTTTGGAAATGATCATGTAGCAGCTATCATGGGTCATGGAGATCTTCCTTTGGAAATTATTTGATCACTCGGGTTTACTATATCGAAGGGTTGGGACACAATTTGTTTTCAGTCGGGCAGTTTTGTGATGCGGATTTAGAGGTTGCATTTAAGAGAAATGCACGCTTCGTTCGAAACTTGGATGGCATTGATCTCTTAACTGGGAATCGTGACACAAACTTGTATGCTATCGACATTAACCAAATGGCCTCTTCATCACCAATATGTCTTATGACACGAGCATCTGGAACAAAGTCCTGGTTGTGGCATAAAAGATTATCCCATCTCAATTTCGACAGTATCAACAAACTTGCCAAAGAGAACATCGTCAACGGACTTCCAAAGTTCAAATACACCAAGGATCACTTATGTCCATCATGCGAACAAGGAAAAAGCAAAAAAAACATCATATAAACCCAAATCCGTACCTAGTTCAGAAGCAAAGTTGCATATGTTGCACATGGACTTGTGTGGCCGAATGAGAGTTGAAAGCATTAATGGGAAAAAGTATATTCTTGTTATCGTTGATGACTATTCAAGATATACATGGGTTAAGTTTCTGAGATCAAAAGACGAAGCACCAGGCATCATCATCTCCTTTCTGAAACGTATACATGTACTTCTTCAAGCTCTAGTAAGGGTAGTAAGAAAAGACAACGGCACAGAATTTACAAATTAGGAGTTAAGAACTTATTTTGAAGATGTTGGAATCACACATCAGATATCAGTTGTTAGAACTCCACAACAGAATAGGGTAGTTGAAAGAAGAAATCAAACTCTTCTGGAAGCTACTCGCACAATGCTAATCTATTCTAGTGTACCGTTATTTTTATGGGCTGATGTTGTTGCCACTGCTTGTTTCACTCAGAACTGATCCCTAATCCATCCAAGATTAAATAAAACCCCATATGAACTTGTGAACAACAGAAAACCTGATATCTCTTTCCTTCACGTGTTTGGCGCTTTGTGCTATCCGACGAACGACAGAGAAGATCTAGGTAAACTGAATGCTAAAGGTGATATTGAAATCTTCATTGGATACTCAGATAACTCGAGGGCATTCAGGGTGTATAACAGAAGAACTAGGAAGATAATGGAGACGATGAATGTGAATTTTTATGAACTTTCACAGATGGTTTCTGAGAGACTCGCTCTAGAACCCGCGCTTAACCCATTGGCTTCTAATCAAAACAGATTAGGACCAGCACCAAACCCGCAAACTTCTGAACACATCAGTTCAGGACTCATACAACAAAGAGCCCCATCAACTTTGTTTGACAAACCTTCAGAACTAGAACGGGAGAATTTCTTTGAGTTAATGTACGATGAATACTATGGTGGAACTTCGACAAATGCATCAAACCATCATTCCGTTGCACCCGCTCAAAATCATCCACCACCACCACCAACAGAAGATGCATCTACCACAGTCGAAACCAATGATCCAACTCCATCTACATGAACTTCAGGAACTCCAATTCTTGAAACCGGTCTACCAACAGTTGATGAGCAAAACTAAAACATATAATTTCAGAAAGAACCTACACAAAACCAAAACGATGCAACGTTAGATGAAGACTTATTCGAAAACCCCGTTTACTACAGAATCAGCTGAATCATCTTCAAGCTTACGAGAACCATCTAACTCGCATACGTTAAACCAACGGTATCCTTCTACTCTGAAGTGGACAAAAGACCATCCAATTGAACAAGTTATTGGTGAACCTTCAAGGCCAATTCAGACGAGACGACAACTTGCCATAGATTTTGAATTGTGCATTTACCTTTCCTTAATTAGCAATAAAGAACCTAAGAACATTCGGGAGGCAATGGCAAAAAATACTTGGATAGAAGTGATGCAGGAGGAACTTCTCCAATATCGTCTACATGACTCATGGGATCTGGTTCCAAGACCAATTGACATTCGAGTCATTGATCTCAAATGGTTATGGAAGAACAAAAAGGATGAAGAAATGACTTTCATTCGCAATAAAGCTCGTCTTGTGGCCAAAGGATACAGACATGAAGAAGGGATATATTTGGAAGAGTCATTCGCGCCGGTAGCTAGACTTGAAGCAATCAGGCTTTTCTTAGCCTATGCAGCTCACAAAAACATCACGGTTTATCAGATGGACATCAAAACTGCATTCTTGAATGGAACTCTGAAAGAAGAGGTGTATGTGAGTCAGCCAGAAGGCTTCATTGACATGGAACATCCTGACTACGTCTACAAACTCAAAAAGGCAATCTATGGTTTGAAACAAGCTTCGAGAGCGTGGTATGACGAGCTCCTCTTGCTTGCTCAATAACAATTTCACCAAAGGAACTGTTGATCCTACCTTGTTTACTCAAAAATACAACGATGACATTTTGATCGTTCAGATTTATGTGGATGACATTATTTTTGGGTCCACTAATTCGAATCTCTCAAAACATTTTGAAAATATCATGAAAAGCAAATTTGAAATGTCCATGATGGGGGAACTAAAATTCTTTCTTGGTTTACAAATACATCAATCCCCTGGTGGAATTTTCATTAATCAATCTAAATATACAAATGAGATTTTGAAAAATCATGGTATGGATATTTGTGATTTGGTATGTACACCAATGGTAACTTCACCGAAATTTGGAGCCGATTTATTTGGGAAACCCATCGATCTGAAGAAATATCGGAGCATGATTGGTTCTCTCATGTACCTCACTGCTAGTTGACCCGATATTCATTTTGTTGTTTTCTTATTAGCACAGTTTCAGGAAAAGCCTACCGAACTGCACCTCAAAAAGGTTAAACGGATCTTTCGGTAGCTGATTTGATCTAATAGCCTTTTTAGATGCGGACCACGCAGGTGATCAAGTTACAGCAAAAAGTACATTCAGAGGAGCACAATTTTTGGGTGAAAAGTTAGTAAGCTGGTCTTCAAATAAACAAGATTGTACTGCACTTTCAACCACTGAAGCCGAGTATGTGTCTCTATCTGCGTGTTGTGCTCAAGTTCTATGGATGAGAACACAACTCATAGATTATGGATTTACTTTCGATAAAATACCTATGTATTGTGACTCGAAAAGTGACATAGCCATATCGCGCAATCCTGTTCATCACTCAAAGACTAAGCACATTCGTGTCCGCTACCACTTCATCAAAGAACACGTAGAAGAAGGTACTGTTGAATTATTTTTCGTGAAGATAGATTACCAACTTGCCGATCTATTTACTAAAGCGCTTCCAAAAGAAAGGTTTGAGGATTTAGTTCGATGAATTGGAATGCGAAGCCTAACCCCTGAGGAGTTAGAACATCTTCTCGAATCTTCTTGAAAATGATTTCCAAAAAGCTTCGCAGTAACTATTTTTGAAAAACCAACAAAAGCAAAATATAGAATTAAAAAACTTTCAAAAAATACAAAAACAATATAAAATCAAAAATCCAAAAATATTCTTCTCATGACATGTCTCTTGTATAATCGATATTCTGTACGTTTCTAGAAATATCATTCAACAATTATACGGACATGTACAAATGCTTGAGCGAGAGTTCTTTAAATGTTTTCTAAAACATGTCGTTTATCAAAATTTCTTCAAAAATGGCTTTCGTATACTTCAGTACGAAACCCGGACAAAAAATGATGACTTTTGATTATTTCAAATCAAAACTCGTGTTTCTAAAGAAAATCTAGTGTACGCTTCAGTGCACTACATTTAAAACTAGTGAGAAATCATCATCATCTCGAGCACCTTTCAAGATTTTTCAAAGAAAAATATTTTTCAAAATCTTTCAAAATTTTGTACTCAAGATAACTCCCTCCAAAACCCTTTATTAATTATGCTTTTTAAATGGGGAGTTTAAAAACAAAATGTTCCAATTTCATGCTAAAATCAAATCCGTTTGTCTCCCCAAAAGTTTCTAAAAATGTTGTTTAATCCATTGATGTCAAAAATATCACGAATAAGCTATTTTTTAGGGGAAGAAGACGTGATTAAAATGTGATCAAAAATGTTTAATGATCGTTGTTTGAATCTCAAAAGAGCTCGACACAGTCGTAACCAATGAATTGACGAGAAATCAAAGTCAGGAAATGTACCATTTCGAGAAACTTTATATGGACTTGACCAGGACGGGTAATAATTTCAAGCTAGTTCTCTAGTGATGTAAACGTGTCTCGAATCGGTCTAGTTCATTTAAAGTCTATCAATTCAAAAAGTGTGAACTCTACCCTCATTGTGCAAATTTAAGTTAAAACAATATAAGCACATGTGAAGGGAGAGTGTTTCTGAAAATATAAAACTCTCAAGGTGTTAACAAAATATGTTTTAACCATAAACACTTTGAGATATTTTCAAGAAAAAGGTTTTATGGCAACATAGGATAGTCATGGAATTATAAGGTGACTAAGGATAGGAAAATGCGTCCTATGATCCGCCAAAGCCGGAGGGATCTACCCAAGGGCATCACCAATAGTTTAGAACTAGAAGTCCTTAGGTATGATTGAAAAAAGGAGTAATGTGAGAAAGGAGAAAGAAGGGGTTGAAGAATTAAAAAGAAAAGTAAATGAAAGGGTGAAAAGAAATAGCCCTCCATAACCAACCTTAGGGCAGAAACCGGGTTCAATTCATATGCTATTGGTTGTCACAAAGATGACACTGGTATTGAATACAAAGACGTCATGGACCCAGTGACGCACTGCACCTAACCTTCTAGCCACTCAATTCCTCTTAAAAGGAGTTGTTTCATTCTCACTGGGAACCCTACATAATCTATCGACTTTCTATTAGAGATCATTGGTATTGAAGAAGGAGACCCTCTCCCTAGTCTCCACTTAGGAAAACCAAAATTTTCTAATCGAGTCTAGAACCACTAAAAGATCTCATAAGAACACTCAATATTTCATCATTTGTTGTTGAACAATAAGAACACAAGTGATATATTCTAGAGTGCTACGCAGATCTTAGCAATCTGCCAGAACATTTATGAGAGGATTTACAAATGTGATCCTCAGTGATTGAATGGAAACTCCTGCCATGGTCAACATCAAACAACCCTGACAGCAGGTCACTTCGGTAATTCTTTATGGATTTCATTTAGTGTTATCTCAAATGGTCTACAGTCATAAAGTGATGCTTCGGTGTACTTCAGCGACTCACCTAAATTGTAGATATACTTCGGTATATCGTGTTAGCCTACTTGAGGGCCTCTAGTTCAGGAATAGCTTGTGTAAGAATTAGAGATGTGTTTTCACACTATGCTGTTAACACCCTCGACATTCGAACTTGTAAGTGCTGGAAATCCCGCTAAGGAGATTCCTTTCACGAGTTGAATCCTGAAGACGTGGGTAGTTACTTGGATTTATCCTATGTAATGATAACTGTCCCTCAACGGGATTCGGACGGCTGATTCACCCGACCAAGGTGAATGGAATCAAGACATTCATCAGTAAAACAATCGTAGTGGTCAATTCTTTAAGAAAAGTCCACAATGATCGATTGGTGTTTTCAACTAACATATTCATGAAAGTACTGATGATTGTTCCTTGGAGGAAAGACCGCACCATCTTCCCATGCTCATACCAACACATGAAAGTTATCACCAAAATCAAAGGCAACACAAAGTTAAAGATGATTCTTCATCAATGTCAAAGAATCTACAGAGTTTAAAGACTAGAGAACTTCATTTGAAACTCAAAGTCAAAAGAAGTGTGAGCATGTTGGAGAAAGACGTGGAGACACCTATCCCAAAGAAGTTGACAAACGGCAGAAAACACCATTAACTGATCACAAAGCATGAAGGAGCAAAAATCAAGACTATTCTATGTCAACACACAAATTTCAAGCTCAAGAAAAGTAAAGATCTCACCAAGTGGAGCAACTTTTAAATGACCAACCCTTAGGGGGAGATTGTTAGCCTTAATAATAATTAATAGAAGTGATGGTCATTCACGTTTAGGAACTTTGTAACGTGTGTTAGACATTGTATTAGAATGGTAAACAGGCTCGTAGATTGGTCTAAGCTAAATGGCTATTAGTTAAGTTAAGCTAGCCTTATGTAAGTTTACGTAAACCAAGCCCAATCCATATCCACACGAAGCCCATGCCAAGCCCATTAGGGCATTTTGTATGAGAGTATAAATACCCCTCAAATGTGTCATTTGAGGAGTGTGCTTGAGTGTGTAAGTGTGTGTGTTTTCTAAGCAATACAAGTTTTCTCTTCATCTTTTATTCTTACGCATAACATACATATAAAGTCACCATCTTCACCTTTTGTGCTTCATCTTTACGCTTAACTTGTTATTCGTGTGTTTAGCTTGGGTATAGTGATAATGTTGATAAAAACAAAAAAATATTTACTTTCTCCCCCTCAACACTTGTTCGGGAAAAATGGTGAAATGTTTGATAGAACATGGTGTTGATGGAAGTTTTGTACTTGCAATGTTTGATTTTTAGATAAAATTTTAAATGAAAAATGTTTTTGGTTTTTTATAAGATTTTATAATTTTGTATTTTGTTTTTGAAATATATTTACAAAAGAGGTTTTGGTGTTTAACTTTTCAAGTGAGTTTTAAAAGTTCATCCAGTTCTTCTGGATTCAACCACCGCATACCAATTCGGTGAATCAAGTCAGTAAATCTTACGGGAGGCAAGGCTTTAGTGAGAAGTTCCGCCAATTGATGTTCTGTACCTACAAAGTATAATTCAACTGTACCCTTTTCCACATGCTCTTTGATGAAATGATATCAAATATCGATGTGCTTTGACTTTGAGTGTTGAATGGTGTTGCACGAGATCGCAATAGCACTTCTGTTGTCACAATACACCAGAATCTCGTCGAATACATAACCATAATCCTTGAGTTGTGTTCTCATCCAAATGACTTGAGCACAACACGCAGACATGGCTACATATTGTGCTTTAGTTGATGACAACGATGTACAGTCTTGTTTATTCGATTTCCATGACACCAATTTATCACCAAGGAATTGTAAACCTCCTGAAGTACTTTCTGTGAATCTAAGCATCCTGCGTGGTTAACGTCTGAAAAGGCTATTAGTTCAAAAAAAGAATCCTTCGGATACCAGATCCCCAAGTTAATGGTTCCCTTGACGTATCGGAGGATTTTTTTTAGCCTCAGAGAGGTGTTTTTCAGTTGGCCTTGACTGATAACGGGAGCAAAGATATACATAAAATACTATGTCGGGTCTACTGGCTATTAGATACATGAGAGACCCAATAAAACTGTGGTATTTGGTAGGGTCAACTAATTTCCCATGTAAATCAGCATCCAATTTGTTGGTATGTGCCATTGGTGTATTGTAGGTGTCACAACTTTGCATTCCATGTTTATTCAATATTTCAAGAGCATATTTGGACTGACTGAGGAAAATACCACGGGGTGATTGATGAACTTGTAGTCCTAAGAAGAACGTACGTACACCCATCATTGACATTTCAAAATTTTTTTTCATTAGTCTTGAAAAAGCGTTTGAGTACTTTTTGTGGGTAGAACCAAAGATGATATCATCCACATAAATCTGAACAATTAAAATGTGTGCCCCATGATATTGAATAAATAGTGTTTGGTCGACCGATCCTTTAATAAAATTATTAGCAAGGAGGAAGGATGACAACTTATCATACCACGCCCGAGGGGCTTGTTTAATACCATAGAGATCCTTGTTTAGTTTGTAGATGTGATTAGGGAACTGTGGATCAACAAATCCTTTCGGCTAGCTAACATACACTGTCTCCTTAAGTTAACCATTTAGAAAAGCATTTTTGACGTCCATTTGGTAGACGGTGATGTTCAAGTGAGCTGCGAATGCCAGAAAAATCCGTACAACCTCAAGTTTAGCAACCAGAGTGAATGATTCTTCAAAGTCGATACCCTCTTCCAGTCTTTAACCCTTAGCCACCAGACGTGACTTGTTTCGAATAACCATACCTTCAACATCTAACTTATTCTTCCAAATCCATTTAAGACCAATGACGTAGACCCCTGTCGGTCTTTCAACCAATTCTCATACTTCTAAACGCTTGAACTGGTTTAGCTCTTCTTGCATTGATTCAATCCAGTTGTCATGAGTCATTGCATCCTTGATGTTTTTGGGTTCAGTTTGACTAATAGTGAGTGCATAAATGCAATGTTCTCTGTTAGTCTGAAGGCGCTGTCTAGTTACGACTGGTTGGTTTGGGTTGGCAATAATGTTAATAAGACGATGGTTTTGAGTCCATCGGTGTGTGGAAGGTTGGTGTTGGTATACATTGTGCAGATTAGGTGGATTCAGATGAATGGTAGAAGATTCAGCAACATTTGGATTTTCCGTTTCAGTTACGAAAGGGTTGAAGAACGCATTTCCATCATAATCCACAGGTGCAGGTACATCTTGGTAAAGAATATCATCAGTTGGGTCAGTGTCATTAGAATAATTTTGTATAGATGTTGTTGGAGATTCAATCGGAGGTGCATCAGCAATAGTGGTTGTTGTTTCAGGTGTATCAGGTATTGGAGTATTATCAGGTTGAGCAGCGGAAACAGTTGATACATCTGGAGCACATTGATCGAAGTCTTCATTGAACAGAGGATCAAACAATGTTTCCATATGACGACGAGTGAGTTGAAAGGTTTGATTAGCTGATGATTGAGGCAAGTTGAGACGGTTGTGTTCGGGTTCTAAGTTGTTTTGCTCAGAAGCCATTTCTGTGAGCTCATCAAAATTAGCATGAATGGTTTCCATAATTTCCTTTGTATGACAGTTTCAGATCCGGTAACCTTTTGAGTATTCACAGTATCTAACGAAGACTCCAATATCAGCTTTGGCCTTTAGCTTTCCAAAGTCATCACGATCATTATTTGGGTAACAGAGAGCACCAAATACATGAAAGTGTTTTAGGTTCGGTTTTCTGTTATGGATAAGCTCATAAGGTGTTTTGTTGTGACGTTTAGTTATCAAAGAACGGTTCTGAGTGTAGCATGCAGTTGACACGGCTTCTGCCCTTAAGTAATATGAAAGTTTTGCATTTATCAACATCATTCTTGCAGCTTCCACTAATGTACGGTTTCGTCTTTCGACAACTCCATTTTGTTCTGGTGTTCCTGCAATTGATGTCTGATGCTCAATTCCTAATTTCTCAGAATATTCCCGTAGAGTTTGGTTAACAAATTCAGTTCCTCTGTCTGTTCTGATTTGTCTAACTGTGTTGTGGAGCTGAACTTGAATTTTTGTGAGAAAGGTGATGATCATTGGTGGAGCTTGATCTTTACCTCGTAGGAAACAAACCCAAGTCCATCTGGAGTAGTCATCAAGAATTACTAGGATGTAGCGTTTTCCATTTATCGTCTGCACACGCATCGGGCCACATAAATCCATGTGAAGAAGATGAAGAACATGCTGAGTGTTGTCTTCAAACTTCGAAGGAAAATGAGCACGAGTGCTTTTTCCTTGTTCACAAGCTGAGCATAAGTCTTTTGAATACTGAAACCTTGGAAGACCTTCTACTAGTTTGTGTCGTGCAAGATCAGTTATGGTTTTAAAGTTCAAATGTGAAAGTCTTCGGTGCCACAGCCATGATTTTGTATATGTTGCATTAGAAAGTAGACAGATGGGAGATGAAGCGATCATGTCTTGCATTAAGATTGTATAAAGGCTTGATGCGCGGTTTCCTGACATGAAATCGTTCCCTTGTAGATCATGGATGAAACAAGTTTTCTCCCTAAAAGCAACTTCCAAATCACCATCACAAAATTGATCGACTGAGAAAAGATTGTGTCCAAGACCTTCCACATAATAAACGCTGCTAATTTCGATGTTTCAATTGATGTAATCTGTTAGGATTTAGTAAATCCAGTTATTAAAGTGTCGGTCACCTCAAGTATATGTAATCGTTTGAAAGCTCGTAGTCGTAGTTATTTTATGTTAAGTAATATTTAGTTAAGTAACACCGTGGAGGACGGACGGGTCTTTACCCACTGTATGCCTGATCCACAGCCCGTAGGTGGCGTTTTATGTAAGACTATAAATACCCTCTACCTCCTAAGGTAGAGGGTTGGAGCTCATAATAATACTTTTACTTTCTCTCACTAAGTTCCCAAACCTGTAACTCTTTCTCTCTCTAAAACCTTAAGTCATACGCCCTAATTTTAATCATGATTTGATGTGTTTGTGAAATCCAATATGTTACAATTGGTATCAAGAGCCATGGTTTGATCATCTCTCTTACATATCCTTGGATTTCTAGTGGTTTTATGTGGTTTTTGAGTTTGTAAAAGTTTAGTGGTTTTTGCATCATTTGGATCATCTCTTATGTTAAAGTTTGAATTTTTAGTGTACTTTTGTGTTTAGAATCATTGTAAGCGCTTGGGTTTTGATTTGGAAAGCTTAAATAACTGTGGTTGGGCTTGTTTTGGATTGAAAAGGGTTGTATTTAAGTTTTTCAACGTAGCGACTTGAGTCTCGGAGTATTTTTCTTCGTAGCGACTTGCTTCGTTGTTTGGTAGCGACTTGCGGTTGAAGTGGTAGCGATTTTAGTCCAAGCGACTTGTCTATTGAGACAAGACGACAAAAAGTACAAAGTAGTGGAGACACCACTTCGGCTAGCGACTTGGTTGACGTAGCGAATTGTCTTTAATATTTCTAGCGACTTGCCTTTGTTGTTACTAGCGAGTTACTCTTTAGCGACTTGACGTCTCAGCGAGTTGTTCCTTTGCGACTTGTCAGCTTAGCGATTTACTGTTTTAGCGACTTGTGTTTAGCGACTTGGTTCATAGCGACTTGGTTCTAGCGAATTGATTCACAGCGACTTGAGCCTTTAGCGAGTTGCTACTTAGCGACTTGGTGTCTTAGCGACTTGTCTTCAAGGGTTATAGCGACTTGGTTGATTTTGTTTCTAATACGGTTTTCTCTTGATTCAGTAAAATCCCGTGAAAGAATCTATTTCCCAGTTTAATCATAGAGTTTTAAAATCCCACGAAATCTGTAATCATGTCTACCAACATACCTACAATCATCTCTTCTATTGCTGAGGACGTTCAAGCAGCTGGATCAGATACTCGTCCACCTATGCTTGACAGAACTGACTATGATTCATGGGCTCAACGAATAAGGTTGTATTGTTTGGGAAAAGAAAATGGAGTCAACATTCTGAAGTCAATTGATGAAGTACCGTATCAAGTTGAGACAACCAGAGACATACTCGATACTGCTGTTGATGGGATGATGATATTAGGACTGGACATACCTAAAATGTATGATGAACTGACTGATAAGGAGAAGAAGAGATACGATGCAGACATCAGGGCTTCTAACATCATACTTCAGGGTTTACCTAAGGACATTTACAAGCTGATCAATCACAACACTGAAGCTAAGGCAGTTTGGGACAATGTCAAGATGCTTCTCTCGGGTTCTAAACTAACCAAGGAAGACAGAGAATCACAACTGTATGATGAATTTAAGCATTTTAAGATGAAACCAAAAGAAAGTGTCTATGAATATTATGTGAGATTCCACAAGCTTGTAAATGACATGAGGAACATCAAAATGACCATGCCAAATATTCAGCTGAACTCAAAGTTTGTGAACAACATGAATCCCGAATGGCACAAATTTGTCACCTCTGTGAAGCTAACCAAAGGATTGAAGAACACCAACTATGAGCAACTGTATGCCTTCCTTCTTCAGAATGAGAGGCATGCTATGTTTGAACGAAGGATTCTTGAACAGTTCAAATCTAAACAGGGAGAAACAAGTTCATCAAATGATTCAACAGCCTTTTACACCAATGTTGGAATTACCACCAAAGCTTCTCAAGTCATACCCACGGGTAATGATAATTACAAGCTCATTCCTGATCCAGCATATAAGCCTCCAGACTCAAACACACTCATGGAAAACTTCATCAATCAACTGTCTCTCATGGTTAGTCAAAATATGAATTCTACTCCACACACCAACAATAACCTCAGAACAGCATCCAATCCACACAATCAAGCTATTGTCAGAGATGGTAAGGTAGTGGTGCAGAATGTGCAAGGAAGACGGTATGAACACGGAATGATTGGAGCAGGTTATGGTAATACTGGAGTAGGTGGAGGATCTGTGGTTAATCAGAATCGAGGAAGAACTGCCAATCAAGGGCAAGAAAAGCCAATCAAATGCTACAACTGTGGTGGTGAGGGACATATTGCGAGGAACTGCACATCTCCAAAACGTCCACAGAATGCAGAATACATCAGAGACAAGATGTTGCTTGTGCAAGCTCAGGATAATGGAGCAGCTTTGGATGAAGATGAGTTGTTGTTTCTTGCAGAAGGGAATGCTAAGACATATGATGCTGATGTGGATGAGAAACCAATTCAGGAAATAGGTCACAATCATCAAAATGCCTTTCAAGTTGCAGACTGTGATGCATTTGATTCTGATGTCGATGATGAACCTACTGCCCAAACAACCTTCATGGCTAGCATCTCACCTATGGTCTCTCCAAAGGTCTCTTCACCACAACAAGCTGGACCATCCAAAGAATCAATCATCTCAGATGTATTAAAACTATACGATGAGGTGGATGAGCAAAAGATACATGACGAAGTACAATCTCTTGAAACTTATGAATCAGATATTGATAATGAGGATAATAGTAATACTGTCCCATATGATCAATATGTGACACAAAGTGAAAGTGAGATTGTACCAAGTGATGTATCTTCTGCAGTCAATAATGACTATGTTTTTTATGAATACACTACATGTGCCCCTGATGACTCTGTTATCTCTGAACTGAATGCCTATAAAGAACAAGTTACTATTTATGAACAACGTGCTAAGTTTGAGTTAACTAGCGGTGAGCAGGAAATGGATGACCAAATGCGTACAATTATTAGAAAAAGTAATTTTAGAGAAGAAGTGTTAAAACAAGAGTTAAACTCCTTACAAGAAAAGCTTTCTAAAACTGTTATGCAAAAGCAAGAGCTTCAAGATAATGTTAAAGTGCTTAAACAAGAGTTTATTGCTAAGGAATCAAAACTTTTGAATGACTTTTCTAATCTAAAAACTTTGAAAAACAAGCTTGAAAATAAGTTGTACGTACAAGGGAACACCTCACATGATCACTAAGCACAGAGTCTTAAGCGATAAGCACAGTATTCCCCTAGTAGAGGAACCAAATCTCGAGTATTGCAAAAGAGCTAAAGCATTCCATAAGATTGTATATGATGGTAATGAGATCTTTAAGCCTAGGCAATCACCTTCATGTATTGGAAGCACGAAACAGGATAGAAAACTAGGAGATGCCTCTAGGGAGAAAATGGATAAGAAACTAGAAGATCCTAAGTGTAAAAAGAATAACATAACAATCAAACCACATGATTACACAAAAGAAAATTGGATCTCCCTGAACATGTTTAAGCCTCAACCTCAATTAACTACAGAACAATTTTTTTGGAAGAAAGACATGGATAAGCAAAAAGCAAACGTACTTGTTGAAACAAACACTCCCCTAAGGAAAGTACCTGCAGCTACTGTGTATCCTCCAAATACACCAATGCATTTAGTTCCTAGCACTATTGCCACTAATAGCAAGACCTTAATCAGCCTATATGTTGTTTATCAACTATTCATTGATTTTGAGAAGACATGTAAGAAGAGAATCACACCTACAGGGATAACTGAAGGGGAAAGGGGTTTTGAGCAAACTAAAGAATGCTATTTAACTGAGGTCATGCCTTTCTTTAAACAATTAAAAGGTCAATTTGAAAGTCTTCAAAAGGGGAAAAACTCAGATATTAAAGAAATAGAAAAGGAATTTGATGCAATGATTGTTGAAGTCAATGATTATGAACGGGAACTTAAATATAATGAAATTGAAAGGAAGAACTTGCATATCTTAAATGAGAACTTAGTATTAAGTTGTGTGGCTCAGGATGTGTTTTATACTGTTACTAAGCATTCTATTACTGCTTCTCAATTTCATGAATTAACTGTTGCTTTGAAAGTCTCCCATGATCGTGTCATTGAGCTTGAAAACAAAAACTCAGAACTAAATGAGAAAATTGATCAGGATGATCACGATAATTTGGTAAAACATCTTTCTAAGCTAGAAGTTGAACATTTTGATTTGCAACTAAAATATCAACATCTCAAGGAAAATGTCAAAACCTCAAACATCAAGACATCCTCAAATGTTCTAGAGTTTGATGCACTTTTTGAAATAAACAAACGTGACGAACAAATTCAAGCTCATTGTAACATGATCAGAAAGTTGAAAGCCCAAATTTCACAATTAAAGGGTGAAAAGAACAACATGACTGGCTCCCAAATGCCTCCTCCTTTAGATTCTCAGTGTTCTCAAACTTTTCATCTTCAAAACTTAGTCAATGTTTTACAGAAGGAAAATGAGAGTTTTCTAGAAGAAAATGAAAAAGTTAAACGACACTTTAAAGAGTTATATGATTCAATGAAAGTCACTCGTGACAAGAACAATGAAAAGATAACACCTTTGCAAAAGGAAAATGAGAATCTGAAGAGTCAAGAAAAAGGGAAAATGCCACTTGTCTTTAATGAGAATGTTGCATCAAAGTCATCAGCAGACTGCAAATATATTGTGACTATTAAATACATTCCTCCTCATCTTAGAAATAACGAACTTGTGTTTCATAACTATTTCGCTCACCTTAAGGATAGTCTAGAATGTCTCCGTGAGATTGTAGAAGAGGATTTCATAAATAAGCCACTTGATAGAGAAATTAGGTTTGCTTGCATTCAGGCTAAACAATCTCAAGAGCTGTTAGAATTTTTAATAGCAACATGTCCTAAATCCTTAGGTGCGAAAGATAAAGCAGTGATGCCTTGTTCTATGCCTAGTTCCAAGTATGCAACCCATTCTATGCCCAACATTAAGAAAGTGAACTCTAAAGTGCCTTCTAGTAGTTCTGATCCATGCACGTCTAGTTTAGGAATGAAAAACGTAGCCCAACCAACTAATGTTCCCATAATTCCCTCTACAAGAGTAATCAGTGACATAAAAGCAAGCGGGTCAAAGCCTCTAGGCAATACAAAGCAAGATAGGACCTTGCAAGCTAAGAATGTGCATTGGAAGAGAGTAGAAGACCACCCTTGGAACACTAAGTTTGAGTTGAATAAAACGAATCGTGTTGATTCTAGTATTAGCTATAAGCGTACTGTAATTAATTCGAATTCTGCTACTATCCGCAAACCATGTAATGATGACTGCTTGATTTCTGTTACTAATCATGAATGTGGTGTGAATTATTTGATTAATGCTGTTAAATGCCCAGTCAAAATTTTTAATGTCAAAAATCCAGCTAAGAAGGCTAAAAGGCAAAGGCGAAATAAAGTTAGAAAACATTAGAAACCCACAGGAAGAAAATTTAGCAATATAGGTTATCAATGGATACCTACTGGCCGTAAGTTTAATCCTAATGAGCTTTGCCCTAAATTTGCTAAGTCAATGCCCATTAGAAAATGGATGCCTACTGGTAGAACTATTCCTTTAAGAAGTGAACATACTTTGAATAGGTCAAATACGAACACTAGCACTGCATCTATTCCTGATGATTCTATTGTTTCTACTTCCGATGTGGGTGTTCCAATCTCTGTTACTAACCAAATGGAACCCATTCTTGCATGGGGATCCCAATTATCCAGTTATCCATTTTGTCTGTGTTCAACTGCATATCGTTCCAAATCGTTCTGTGGTACCTAGACTCAGGCTGTTCCAAGCATATGACTGAAGATCGCTCGCGGCTCATGAACTTCGTGAGTAAATTCATCGGGACTGTTAGATTCGGGAACGACCATTTTGTAGCAATTATGGGTTATGGAGACTATGTTGTTGGCAATAGTGTAATCTCTAGGGTATATTATGTTGAAGGTCTTGGTCATAACTTGTTTTCTGTTGGTCAATTTTGTGATTCTGATCTAGAAGTGGCATTTAGAATACATATTTGTTTCGTTAGAGAACTTGATGGTGTGGAACTGTTAAGAGGAACTCGTGGTTCAAATTTATACACCATCTTTATCGAAGACATGATGAAGTCTTCTCCAATCTGCTTGTTGTCAAAGGCTTCAAAAACAAAATCATGGTTATGGCATCGTCGTCTCAATCACTTGAATTTCGGCACCATTAATAATCTTTCCAGAAAGGATCTTGTAAGAGGCTTACCCAGATTAAAGTATGAAAAAAATCATATTTTTTCAGCATGCCAATTGGGAAAAAGCAAGAAATATGCCCACAAACTCAGTAATGGAAGTTCTGCATATCCTTCATATGGATTTGTGCAGACCAATGAGAGTGCACACGATTAATGGGAAGAAAAATATTTTAGTCGTTGTTGATGACTACTCTCGATTTACTTGGGTTAAGTTTTTGAGAACAAAGCATGAAACTCCAGATGTCATCATCAAACTTATCAAGCAGCTTCAGGTTCGACTTAACAACACGGTTAGAATTGTTTGAACAGACAATGGCACAGAGTTCGTTAGCAAAGACTTAAGTCAATTTTATGAAAGTGTTGGAATCAGTCATCAAAGAAGTGTTCCACGAACTCCTCAACAGAATGGTGTAGTTGAAAGACGAAATCGAACTCTTGTGGAAGCCGCAAGAACAATGCTAATTTATTCAAAGGTTCCAATGTTTCTCTGGGCTGAAGCCATTTCCACTATTTGCTACACCCAAAATCGTTCCCTCATACCCACATCTCATGGAAAAACTCCATACGAACTTGTCCATAAACGAAAACCTGATCTCTCCTACCTTCGTGTGTTTGGTGCATTGTGCTATCAAACGAATGACGGTCAATATTTAGGTAAATTAAGAGCTAAAGCGGACATTGGAGTTTTTGTAGGTTATGCATCAAACAATAAGGGTTACCGAATCTACAATAAGTTTTTGTAGGTTATGCATCAAACAATAAGGTTATGCATCAAATTAAGAGCTAAAGCGGACATTGGAGTTTTTGTAGGCAAATGGCTCCAAGACAATCCAGTTCTAGACCCGCATCCCAACCTTCATCAAGTAGTCCCATCAGTTCTACTCTTGTTCTAAATCCCTCACCAGCAACTCCTTATGTACCTCCTTCAGAAGATGATTTGAAGAAATTGTTTGATCCAATGTTTGATGAACACTATGAGCCAATTACTAATAATCTGTCAATTCCATCAACAGAGGCTGTTCCTATCCCTGTCAATGAAGTTAACCCTTCAGTTTCTATGTCATTAAGTCAAGAAGCGCCTGCTGCTAATCACTCTGTCTCATCAACAAATCATCAATCATCAAGTGTACATCATGGAATTGTGTCTGGCACCTATGATGGAGATAATCCCTTTGCTACTCCTGAAGATGTCCCCTTTGAAAACATATTTGCTCCTGAATCATCATCAGAACCATCTTCATCAGGAGAAATCGACTCTGCTACTTCAGTTCCTCAACAACAACCACACGAACACCTTAGAAAATGGACACATGATCATCCATTGGACAACATCATTGGAAATCCCTCTCGTCCAGTGTCCACTCGTAAACAACTTGCAACTGATGCCTTATGGTGCTTCTTCAACTCCGTACTATCCAAGGTCGAACCAAAAGATGTTAAAACTGCCATGAATGAAGACAGCTGGTTCAATGCCATGCAAGAAGAAATTCATGAGTTTGATCGACTAGATGTATGGGAATTAGTACCTGCTCCTGATTGTGCTATGATCATTGCTCTAAAGTGGATCTTCAAAGTAAAACTTGATGAGCATTGTGATGTATTAAAGAACAAGGCTCGATTGGTTGCAAAAGGATACCGTCAAGAGGAGGGTATTGACTTTGAAGAATCATTTGCTCCAGTTGCTCGTATCGAGGCAATCAAAATCTTCTTGGCTAATGCTGCGAGTAAGAACATGGTAGTCTATCAGATGGATGTAAAGATGACTTTTCTTAACGGAGATCTTAAAGAAGTCATATACGTCAGTCAACCTAAAGGTTTTGTGAATCCAGAGCATCCTACTCATGTCTATCGCTTGAAGAAGGCTCTTTACGGTTTGAAGCAAGCTCCAAGGGCATGGTATGATACGCTATCAAAGTTTCTTCTATCTACTGGATTCAGCAAAGGAGCAGTTGATCCGACATTGTTCACCAGAAAGTCAGGCAATCATTTAATTAACGTTAAAATTTATGCTGATGATATTATTTTTGCCTCAACTGACCCCAATGAATGTAACCGTTTTTCTAAGGAGATGGGCTCTAAATTTCAAATGTCAATGATGGGACAAATGTCATTTTTCTTGGGATTAAAAAATTCACAAAGTCCAGGAGGCATTTTTATAAATCAATCTAAATATGCAAATGAGATTTTAAAGAAATTTGGATTTGATTCTTGTGACCTTGTTGACACTCCCATGATTGAGCGTACTAAACTGGATGAGGACCACTCAGGGATCATGGTAGACCAAACGAAATATCGTAGTATGATTGGATCCCTGATGTACCTCACAGCCAGTAGACCATACATTCTGTTTGCTGTTTGCATGTGTGCTAGATACCAGGCTAAGCCTTCCAAAAAGCACCTTGAAGCGGTTAAACGGGTCTTTCGGTATCTCCAAGGAACCATCAATATGGGACTTTGGTACCCAAAGGACACCGGTATGTCACTAACAGCCTATGCAGATGCTGATCATGCAGGATGTCAAGATACTCATCGAAGTACGTCTGGAGGTGCTCAGTTTTTGGGTGATAAACTTGTGAGCTGGTCTTCTAAGAAACAAATGAGTACTTCTATATCCTCTACAGAGGCTGAATACATACCCATGTCATCTTGTTGTGCTCAAATCCTTTGGATGAGATCCCAATTATCTGACTATGGCTTTGAATTCAACAAAATCCCTCTGTATTGTGATAACAAAAGTGCCATTGCTCTCTCATGCAACAACGTACAACACTCAAGAGCAAAGCACATCGACATTCGACATCATTTCATCAGGGAGCAAGTGGAAAACGGTGTGGTGGAACTTTATTTTGTGAGGACTGAATACCAGTTAGCAGACATCTTCACCAAAGCTCTTCCTAGAGAACGTTTTGAGTTTATCCTCCCACAACTTGGTCTAAAGAGTCTACAACCGGAAACACTTAAACGTCTTCAAGAGCAAGAAGAGGAGTAAAAGGTTTTTCTTCATCCATCTCTTGTAAATAGTTATTCAAAAAGCAAAATACAAAATTTCAAAACCAACAAAAAGCAAATAGAAAAATATAAAACTTTCAAAAATCCATAAAAATTTGAAAAACTCGAAAAATCTCAAAAATATTGTCTTTTTGTCATGTTTTTCCTGATTCGACAATATCTACGGTCTTTGTGCTGTCATTCAAAGAGTGACACGGGTCTTTAGATGTTGTTCAAATGTTCAAAAAAAATGTGAGAAAGTGAAACAAAGGCTATAGTCATTTCAGTCTATAACTCGTTTTTTTTAAAAGAAAGAACAGAGCCATGCTTTATCTTATTTTTCCCATCTCATGCTCTGATTCTAAAAACAAATGTTTGCCACTAAAACGACAAATGTTTCCTTCACAAGTATTTTTCCTTCTAAAAATTCTTCTAAAAAGTATTTGTTATCTAATTAAAAACTAATAAAAATAACTCAGTCTCAATTTTTGAAAATCATCTGGGCTTGACATTGGTCAAAATCTCTATCTCTCAATCAACAACTTATGTCATTGATTGAGGGGGAGAATGATTTCATTTAAATCAAAAGGTTATTTGTCATACAACTGGTTCAGACCAAGGTTTATGTCATGTTTTCAAAAGATACTCAAGCATGTCTTTGGAGTTTAAAGTGTCAGCTTTGATCTTTATCGGTTAAATGTTTTCATAAGCAAGTCACAATTCTTCTCAAAAGCTTTCAAAATCAATTTAAATCAGATCACAAATCTCAAATGATTTGAAAATTGTGATTGGGGGAGAATTTGTGATTTAAATTGGATTTAAACTGATAATTCGATAAATGGTTTTATAATGATTTACAAGCTCTCCTTCCCACATGTGCCAAATGATTTCAATTTTTCCATGCACATGTTGAGGGAGAGCATCTATTTCAAACCAAAAAGGATTGAAACATGACTGATTTGTTTCAATGTGCAGGTTTTCCCTAATATGTGCAAAAAACTTCCAAATTTCTATGCACATATTGAGGGGGAGCAGCTTTTTGAAAACCACATCCTGTCCAAAATTATACTTAACAAAGTATGAAAAATACTAATTTTGATCAGGGAAGTGATGTTGATATCTTTTACAAAATGGTAACAAAAGATGTGAATCCTTTCTCTTGCCTTCATGTGCCAAAACGATTTCAAACACATGATGCACATGTTGAGGGAGAGCTCTTTTTCTAAAAATATCAAAAACAATTCAGGTACAAAATGCTTTGATAATATATCACAAGTATCTGGATTGATTTTCAAATGGTTTTCAACTGGTTCCAATGGCAGATGAACAATACCAAATAGATCGACCAAATTTACTTTATGTATGGTGATATAAGGATGGTTAGGTTAGGTATTCATTCCCACGATCCCGCCAGAGCTGGAGGGATCTACCCAGGGACAATCTAATAGATAGTGTAGAGTCCTTAGGTATGATGAAAAAAAGGAGAAAAGTGAGATATGGGAAGAGTGCGGACTGAGATAGAGCTAGAACTGGAATAAACCCAACAAGGTTCTAGTTATAAAGTCTCGGTAAGCACTGAAGGGGTTGAAGAATGAAAAAGAATTGAATGAGAAAAGGGTGAAAATAAATAGCCCTCCAATTATTCAACCGTAGGGCAGAAACCGGGTTCAATACATATGCTACTAGTTGTTACTAAGGTAACACCGGTATTGAAGACAAGACGTCATGGACCCAGTGACGCACTGCACTACAACTTCCCAAGCTATTCAAGTTTCTCTTAAAAGGGACTTGTTTCATTCTCACGGGGAACCTACATAATCTATCGACTTTCTCTTAGAGATTATTGATATTGAAGAAGGAGACCCTCTCCCTAGTCTCCGGCATAGGAACCAAATGTGCACAATTGAGTCTAGAGCCACGAGATCATCAAACAAATCTCTTTAGGACACGGTCTTTGAAGACTCTCTGTTTCACACAATGTGGAAAGAGAGATTATATCTTGTGAGTCCTACGCATTATCCTTGTGGTATTGCCAGAACATCTGAGTGATATGCAAACATATTTACAATGAAGATGGAAAGCCTTCTAGAGCCAACATCAAACAAGCTCTTGGTAGGTGGCATGTGAGATCTATCCAATAGATCAACCATGTGACAACTAAACAGAAACAATGGGGCGATTCAAACTTATGAATCAATCCTGGTTCAGGTTATGGATTGACGGATACCTTTGAAAAACCGGTCGTTGTGCTTAAAAAATTCTTTTCTTTAGCACATCGACTGTGTATTAATATTTCAAATATAAAAGGTGTTTATGAAAAACCTTCGTTGTATTGCAAAAACACTTTATTTTGAGCAGTACTCAATTGTTTTTCAAATCTCTTTTCATCAATTAGTGAATCTCAATTCGCTGGTTCACTCACTCCGTGTTGTCTTCTTTGAGACGTTCCGGTTTGAGAACAACTAGAGCAGCTGCGAAACCCTGTCAAGGAGATTCTTCAGAATTATACCTGATCATAGGCAGTACTTGTACTGATCAACGGGGAACCGTGGGTCGTGTACCTCAATTCAATGAAAGTGATCAAAGACACTTTTGTGCACTTTATTGCTAACTGTTGTATGCAGGTACGCCCGACGTTTGCAGCTGATCAGAATGGAGAGGTCAATCCATAGCCGCATGCTCACACAACACATTCATTTCCAAAGAAATCATGATAAGTGCATCAATGACTCTGATATTTTCACTCCATGCTTCTGCTACGCTGCTGCAAATATCATGAATCAACTAAAGCTTCCGCCACTCTGATGAAAAGATTTCATGATCCAGAATGTTAGCATGTCGGTCCAAAAGTCACAACTTCACATAATGTCAACACCACAATGGAAGAGTCAGAGATTTATGTTAGCTAATGATCTGAAATGTTAGGTCACTAGTTTTACAACACAAGCTTATAAGAGAAGAGATAAAGGCGGATGAACAAGTATCAAACACAAACACAATATGAGTAGCACGGTTTAGGCGTAGTGAGAGTGAATGAAAAGAGAACTTGAACAACCCAACCTTCAAATGAAGGTTATTACAATGTATTTATAGGCAAGGAGCTAGGGCAACACTCCCTCTCCTTCCCTATTCCTTATTGGGCTTGGATCAAGCTTATGGGCCTTCTACATAAGCTTGTCCTTAAACAAACATAAAGGCCATAACAAAGCTACCTATTACATATGAAATATAAATACTTGAAATACTGTTTAGGAGTGATTCCAACATGAAAGTTGGCTCAAAACTCATTATCACGTGGATCAGTTAAAGACCTCCACTTGGATTAACCAAACATGCAAAAATGAAGAATCAAAGACTACGGGCTACTGAGCAAGGAACATTAACAAGAATCCAAGAACAATCTTAATGTAATATCTGTTTGTATTCAATGTATTTTGAGGTGACCTCCCTTAGAGGGAGATTGTTAGGATTTAGTAAATCCAGTTATTAAAGTGTCGGTCACCTCAAGTATATGTAATTGTTTGAAAGCTCGTAGTCGTAGTTATTTTATGTTATGTAGTATTTAGTTAAGTAACACCATGAAGGACGGACGGGTGTTTACCCACTGTATGCCTGATCCACAGCCTGTAGGTGGCATTTTATGTAAGACTATAAATACCCTCTACCTCCCAAGGTAGAGGGTTGGAGCTCATAATAATACTTTTACTTTCTCTCACTAAGTTCCCAAACCTCTAACTCTTTCTCTCTCTAAAACCTCAAGTTATACGCCCTAATTGTAATCATGATTTGATGTGTTTGTGAAATCCAATATGTTACATAATCTCTGTATCCCATGATAGCTGCGAAGTGATCATTCCGGAACCTGACAGTGTCGATGAACTTTGATACAAAATTTGTTAGAAGTTTGAGATTTCCTGTCATGTGCCAGGAACATCCGCTATCAACAATCCAGAGAATGATCTGTATCACCTGCAAGACATACATACGACACATGTGGAATAGAAGTAGAGGTGGAACCCGAAGAGTTAGAGGGTTCCGATACAGTTATAGATGAAGCACACATGTTAAGAAGTTTGGGTAACCATTTAAATCCAGGTGTACTTTGTAACCATCTCTGCCAAGTCCAACTAGTTTGTGCTTTGGTCTTTGTGAATGCACTAGGTGATATTCTCTTCCTAGGAGGTGATGAGGGTGCTATGGGTACATCAATGATATTCTCAGAAACTATAAAAGGCGGTTTACCTAGCATAGACATAGAATCATTAGTGGTCCTAGAGGTAATTCCATTTCTATGTTTCCGCTTACGAGATTAAATAGATTTAGAAACACAATTATCATGACTACCAAAAAACATGCTTTTACGACAAACAATACAAGATGCTTCAAACATAACATTCAAAGTACTTGAATATTCAACATTTGTTACATCACTTTTCTATTACATTCATCTAACGCAATATCTAAAGTAAGTGCAACATGTGTTTTATTCAAAGTCCTAGTGTGTTCTTCTACTGTAGGAGTCTTTACTGATCTTCTCTTACGTTGCAACTTCCTATTCCTCTTGTTTGTGCTCTTAAGCTGTGAAGTGCTAACGCAAGGATTAGAGGCAACTACTCCTGTAGAAGTGGAAGGAATCACATTAGTATCTTCAGGTTTGTCAGTAGGTTTCCTAGTGTCAATTTTAAACATTCCACGTGCAAGAACATTTGTGTTACTGGTCTTATCATTATCATATTTCCCCAACTTCTCTTTTAACTCAATGATAGTGTGTAACAAATCTTGATTTTCAGAGCGTATGTTTCCATTAGCACTTAAGACTTCACGAGTGTACACAAGATGATCATCAAGATCGTTTGACGCTTTTGCATGTGTCTTTTTCAGCAATTTAAATATGTTATCATATTATGTTTTAACTTTTTCAATTACTTGTTTATATTTAAAATTCTGACATTTCAAAGACGCGTTTTCCTCATTCAGTCGTTCAAGTTTTAGTTCAAAAGTTTTATCACCCGACTGTTTAAGTTTGTTTTGCAAAGCAAGTTCTTGATTATTACAATCTTTTTGACACCATTGAAGACGACGTGCTACGACTGAAAGTTCATTTAACAAACGCTCATTTTTAGCTTTCAAAGTTTTGATTTGAGACACATTATCAACAATATCAACATTATCAACAGAATTAACAACAATATTGTCAAAAGCAGATGCAGCAGTATAATACAACACAATTGATATGGTATCAGCACATATAAAATCTTCCAAGATTTGATCAACATGATTTCGAAAAATTTTGTTCTTCTTTTTAGTTTTCAAAACCCATGCCTCTGTTTCTTTGAAAATTGTTTTTATTTGTCCAATTTCTTTCTGAAGATCCCGTTCCCAATATGTTGCACACATACGTAAATTTCAAACATGTGGTAAAAGTTTTTTTTGAAAATGTTTCTCTGATTTCTCGCATAAGGCGATTGAAAAGTCTCAGCTTTTATTTCCGAATTAAGTTCAATTTCACGTTCCAAAAGTTTAATGTCAAACATGAATGTATCAAAATATTTAAGAAGTTGACATCTTTCGGGTAATGGTGTGATTTCACTTAAGGAAGGTAAAGGACCATTAATTTGTGCAACTGGTTTGACGGGACCGACGTCAGAAGAGGACTCATTAACAAGTGTGATAACCCAAGGTGTGTTTGTTTTATTTTGCTGTGGAATAAAAGTTATGAGAGGTCATTGTGAGTAATCAAAAGGTTTGTTATATTTAACATTTTCCATTCTCAATCAACTCTTTTCTGCTTCATCCCATTCCTCTTCGCGATTGTATTCAACAACACGCAAAATAGATTCATCAAGCATATGTTTGACACTATACAACTTTGGATTTGCCTTGAATGCTCTATTGAAAAAACATGGTTTGTTATCAGCAAGATTTGGCCCATATCCATCTGGATTTGGCTTGAATGTGAACTTTTGAATCGTTGTGATTGACACACCTTATTTATAGACAATATTTTGAAACTCTTTGATTTTGTTTTGCAAATCGACAATTTCATCAAGATACTGATCAATTCGCCTCCTTGAAGTTTTTTTGAATTCTAAAAACTCCTTTTGACACGAAGACAACTCAGACTTGGCTTTTTGAGTTTCCGAAGTAAGAGTGTTAACGTGTTGTTTATGTTCAAATTTTTGTTGTTCTATTTGAGAAATCAAATCATTTTTGGAAACAACTAGATCACGTATCTGTTTTTCTAAAGATTGTTCTTTTTGGTATGACTTTTGAAAAGCGACTTCAAAACTATATTCACGTTTCTCTTTTGTTTCAAAAATTTTGAGTTATACCTTATAGCATTCAATATCCTTAGTCAATAGTGCCACTTTTTTACGAAGATTAGTATTTATCTCATTGCACTTTTCCAGTTGAAATTGGGTGGTCAAAAATAAGGTCATGAGCTCTGGATCTGGATTAGACAAAGGTTCATTTTGTTCAACTTGAGTATCAACATGTTCATCATTTGTATCCTCAAATGTAATCTCGGGGTTAACTTGATCATCAAAGGTAACCAAAAGGTCATCTTGATCATCAAATGTAACTACTAGATCCATTTGATTATCTTCGGGATGAGATGTAGATGGCTCATGTTGAACACTTTGTTCCTCGTCGGATGCAGATCCAGGCGGAGATATTAGATCATGTATAAGACATATGTTAGGATCTGGTACCTGAGACAAGCCATCAGTGTCATATACTGGGCTTGTGTCACTCATGTAGAGTTCTTGCATGTTGGCCATCAACATTACAGCTGCGTTAGCTTGCAAGTCCTCCATGTCATCATCGGAATCTGCATTGGCCATGAAGCTTTGTTCTTTGTTGGTCAGTGTTCCACCAGCTTCATCTTTGAGAGCCAAGAGTAAAGCCTCCTTGTGTTAAGCACTGCCTCTTGTTCTCGGTTTTGGACAAGCATTTTCCAGATGACCCTTCTCGTTGCAGTTATAGCATCTAAGACCAGTATTCCTATTCTAAACATTTCCTTGATCAACAATCTGAACCCTTTGCTGTGGAGCAACCATGTTATTCCTTCAAGAAGCATTGAAGCCTTGTCCACTACCCATGTAATTACCACTTCCCACCTGACGACCATTGTTTATGTTATGAACCTCAACCCTTCCATTGTTAAAACTACTTGATTCCTTGTGTTAGATGAGGTACGAATACAGTTATTGGATTTGTTAGAAAATCTCTCGAAGGAGCGAGCAATTAACAAAAATCCTTGATTCAACGTATCGAAAGCTTCTGCATCCTCATTCGGTGTCTCACTGTAGAGTGCTGAATCGGAGTTGTTGTTGTAAGGAACTAGTTGAGTTTCTTGTGATTGTTGTGATGGATGATAAGGTGTAATCTGGGCTGATTGTGGGGGATTAGTAAAGACAGTAGGCAGTAGTGGAAATTGTGGATAACAAGCTTGAGTGAACAAAGCAAGAGTGTTTGCAATAGGTAAAGGTGCATTAACTCCACGGAGAGCTCTCTCTCTTTGTCCACTTCCTTTTGATGGTGCTTCAAGTAGTCATACAACAACCTGTACTTTGCCTTGTGAAGATTTTTAGCTTGACGGATGAATGTAACATACTTTTCCCAATCAGGACCAAGACAGCTTAGGAACTTTGTGTTGATTGCAATTTTTGGCATAATGATGTTGTGTCTGTCCAAGTCATTGATGATGTCTGTAAACCGATGATAGTATGACTCTAGTGATTCCCCCTAATCAATCATGAAGTTCTCATAGGATAGGTAAAGTTTTGACTCCATGTTTTCTTGATTGATTTATGTGCCTACCATTAGGAGGTGAATGTGATCCCACATAGCTTTTGCAATTTTCTGAGCATCAACACTGCGAAGAATCGGATTGGGCAAACCCAAAAGGATATATTGCATTTCAAGTTCATCAGCATTAAAGTGAAGTAGTTGTTCTGCAGTGATTTGATCCATAGTGAGAGTGGAAGTAGAGTCATCCCTTGGTGGATTAGCATTTGGATCTCCGGCAACTGTTGTAGTAGGCATTTGAAAAGGACCTTCAAGGATGACCTTCTTCAAGAACTTACCATGAGGTTTCTTCAGATCACAGAACCTAATGAACCGCATCACCAATTGATCATAATTTCCGGGAGTGAGCATTGGAGGTCTATCAAGGGATCCAGCTTAGTGAATGGATTGTTGGCTACTTATAGCTTCACAAATTTTTGCAAACCAAGTACGTTCCTTTTGCGTTGTTGCATTCATAGCATACTTATGTGGAAACGGATACTGAAAGTAGTTAGCATACTGATGTTGTTGTGGGTATTGCTGAAGGAATTGTTGTTGTGGTAGTGGTTGTGCAATTTGATAAGGAAAGTAATTTCCAACTTGTTGTGGTTGTTGTGGAAATTGTTGTTGAGGATATTGTTGTTGTTGTTGTTGAGGATATTCATGAGGAAAGTAGTTGGAGTATGGTGGTTGAGACATGTTGAAAAACTTGTGTAGATGATGGATCTTTGTAGTCGAATGGAACTTGATGTTTTTGTTGAAGAAGTACTTAGGTGTAAAAATACCTTAGGCGTAAACTGCTGAGCTTAGACGTAAACTCCCTTAAACGTAAACTGAAAACTTAGGCATAAACCTCCTTAAGCGTAAGCTACCTTCTTACTAGTAAGAGTATCTTACTCGTAAACTTAATGGTTAAACGTATGCTTAGGCATAAACTAAAGACTTAGAAGTAAGGAACCTTAGGCGTAAGAAAGATCTTAGGCGTAAAGGGTTACTCGTAAGGTTTTAACTTAGGCGTAAGATTAGGTTTTGAACCAAAAATCTTTCACACTTGTCCAAGTGAGAGAGATATCCACAAGTCAAAGTGTTTTTCAGGCTTATCCAAGCAAGTAAAACACTGAGTTACCAACAGCTTTGAAGAATATGATGAATATTCCTTAGGCTTACAACTGGTTAAGCGTAAACTCTGACTTATTCGTAAAGTTACGCGTAAAAATAGGGTTTCACTTAGGCGTAAAATAAGGGTTTTGAATTACGTGTAAAATAAGGGTTTTGAATTACGTGTAAAATAAGGGTTTTGTTTAGGCGTAAAAACAACAAAAATATCCAAAACGTATTCTTAAGCACCAAAACTCGTTGTACACTCATTTGTAATGATGAAACAGCTTCAAAACCACCAAAATAACAAGAAAGTTTTGAACTTGATGAACCAAAGTGATTTTTAAGCTTAAACATAACAATGAACAACGAACCAAAAATGAGTGTAAAAATGTAATAAAACACGTAAAGTTTGAAGCTTTTTGCTAAAACAAGAATTCTAAACACTATATAAACCTTAAAACATAAGAATCTTGAGGTTTACAGTGCAAAAATCAAGGTTTTAAGCGTGAGAAAAGTGTATAACGAACCAAAACTTACATGTAGCAAATACAAAACTTCAACACAAACTTTTCACTCAACTAGATGGCAATTGATACCACTGTTAGGTCACCATAATATGAACACAAGTATGTAGATGTATGATAGAATGAATGAGATGAGGAGGGACGGATGATTCAATCACATGAAACAATATGAAAGGTTTAAGTGTATTATGAAATGAACCAACACCTCTCAAATGAGAGGTTACATAGTTTATATAGGCAAGGGAATTAGGGCATCCCTTACCTTGGCCTTTTGGCATTTGCATAGGCTCATGGGCTTTCTACATAAGCCTAGCTCTAATTACATACATAAAAGCCATTCGTTTGTACGCTATTAAGCACCCTATTACCAGTTGTTAATACAAATACGCCGTAAAACGTTTATTGTTAGGTCACTAGTTTTACAACACAAGCATCAAGAGAAGAGATAGAGAAGAGAAGATCGGTTGAACCCTTATCCAAACACACGAAATAATGAGAGAAAGGTTAAAGCAAAGAGTGAAATAGAAAAGAGAACAACCAACCCTCAAGTGAGGGTTATACAAGAGTATTTATAGGAGGGAAGCTAGGGCAACACTCCTAGTTCCCATCCTTTCTCCTATGGGCTTGGGCCTAAGCTCATGGGCCTTCTACATAAGCTTAAGGCTAATAACAAACATAAAGGCCATAATTAAGCTAACTATTACATATGAATTACTAACACTTGATTAAGGTTTAGGAGTGATTCCAACAATCTCCCCCTAAGTGTTAGTGATGAAGAATATAAACGGTGAAGGCATTGATGTAATAGTAGCTTTGATGTCTTCTGACATTCTTTTTTCTTGTGAGAAGAAATGCCTTAATTCAAACAATCTCCCCAGTGTAGAGAAATTGTTTTCTTTAAACAGTTTTGCTTTGACGTCATCTTTAACTTTGTTCTTTGTTCTTTGTTCTTTGTGATGAAAGTGATAGTATGTTGTTGTAGTCTGCATCAAGTCTGCCTCAGGTCTGCTTCGCTGCTCCAGTGTCTCCACGTCATTCTTCAACATGCTCACATGCTCTTTAACGTTGGATAACAGTATTGATGAAGTTCTTTAAGTCTTTAACTTTGTAGATTCTTTGGATTGACGAAGAATCATTCTGACTTTTGTGTTGCTTTAGGATAGAACTTCCATTAGTGATGATGTTGGCATGAGCATGTGAAGAATCTGCACGATCATTCCGCTCCAGAACATCCATAAGAAGGAAAACATGAAAACGGTTAGTAATAAGCGGATTCCGGCACTTACAAGTTTGAACTTCGAGAGTGTTAACAGACTAGTGTGAAAACATAACTCTAATTCTTACAAAGGCCGTTCCTGAACTGGAGTCCCACAAGTGAGATAACGCGATGTACCGAAGTACATCTGCAGTTCAGATGAGTCGCTGAGGTACACCGAAGCATCACCTCACGACTGTAGACCATTTGAGACACACTAAGCGTAATCCATGGGGAGTTACCGAAGTGACCTGCTGTCAGGGCTATTTGATTTTGATCCTGGCAGGAGTTTCCATTCAATCACTGAGGATCATAGTTGTGAACCTCTCATAAATGTTCTCGACAGATTGCTAAGATATGTGAATGACTCGATAACGTACCACTGATGTTCTTATTGTTGAACATCAAGTGATGAAATGACAAGTGTACCTAAGAGATCTTTTGATGAATCTCGTAGCTCTAGACTCAATAGTGCGTTTTGGTTTTCCTGAGCAGAGACTAGGGAGAGGGTCTCCTTTTTCAATATCAGCAATCTCTAAGAGAAAGCCGATAGATAATGTAGGGTTCCCTGTGAGAATGAAACAAGCTTCTGTTGAGAGAAACTTGAGTGGTTAAGAAGGTTTAGTGCATGCGTCACTGGGTCCATGACGACTTTTAATCTTCAATACCGGCGTCACTAAGTGACAACTAGTAGCATATGAATTGAACCCGGTGTCTGCCCTAAGTTGAATAATTTGGAGGGCTATTTCTTTTCACCCTTTTCTTTGCATTTCTTTTTAATTCTTCAACTCCTTCTTTCTCCGATTCTCATTTCTCCTTTTTATAATCGTACTTAAGGACTTCTAAGTTCTAGCTATTTGTGATGTCCTTGGGTAGATCCCTCTGGCTCTGGCAGATCATAGGACGGTTATTCCTAACCTTAGTCACCTTATAACTCCATGAATAACCTATGTTGCCATAAAAACCAATTTTTAAGAAAATCTCTCAAAGTGTTTGTGAATGAAAAACATGTTTGAACACTTCAAGAGTTTTAGATTTTCAGAAATACTCCCCCTCCACATGTGCTTAAGAGTTTTTACGGAAATCTGCACAGTGAGGAGAGAGCGTGCACTTTATGAATTGATCAACTCAAGATAGACAATCCCCCGTGAGACACGGTTACGCTACATAGTTAAAGAGTTTCATTGTCAGCTTTTAGGTGACAACTAGCTCTAATAACTACCTTGAAGGTGTAGACAAACCTAGAAAGGTTGTCAAACCCGTCAGAGTTCATATCTACCAAGAGTTTCTCGAATGGTACTTTCTACTCGGACAAGTCCTTTGCGAGAAACGTTTACATTACTAGCGAACTAGCTTGAAATTATTACCCGTCCTGGACAAGTCTTTTCGAGTTACTAACAGTTAAGTATCGTCAATTCGTTGGTTAAGTCTATAAAACAAAGATTCATTTGCATTTACACAACATATTTCTTATCACATAATTTTCTCCCCCTCAAAAATGGCATATAAAATGTTATTTTTTGAAAAGTTGAGAATAAATATGACCATTACGAGTGTTGCGAGAAGATGACCACTGTGAACAATTTGTGAACAAAGTTTTAATTCAAATACTCCCCCTCAACGAGTGATATAAACGGTTGAGGTTTTGAAAATCATACGAGGAAGTACTTGTTCTTTTGAGCAAAACCTTGAAAAATGAAAGGTTTGATAGGTTTTACTCAAAAGTAAGAAGCTTTCGCTCCTTTTATAAGGATTGTGGCACTGAAGCGTACCACATGGTCCTTTCTTGACAAGAACGGGTTGTACACTGAAATGTGTGCACAAGCCATAGACATATATAATCACACATCCAAAATATTATGAAATAGAAGTAGTTCAAGGGGTACCAGGAAGTCCAGTGATGTTGCCAGGAGTGCGAACAGGGCGTTGATAGCCGGTGATGTTAATCCTGGGTCGACCACCAACAAAGCTTTCCAATGTTCTGAACTGATCCCTTCTATACAAACTTTCATCAATCATTTTGATGATCCTCCTCACATCCCTTTGATCCTGAAAATTCCATCGCTTAGGAGACCCTATCTTTTGACGTATATCCTTCAACCTATAAGCCAATCCGTCCCTAACCATCTTCAAAGTGTGATCCCTAAACTTGTGAAGATCACTACACGCCAGTAAGCAATTTCGTTGAAGTTCATTGCGGTAAACGACGCCGAATGGTTTGCTGATGAGTGTATATCATGAGAGCTGGTTGATGTCGGGAAGATCAAGCTGAGGTGGAGTGAAGTTGACACGGGTCTGATATGATTCAACTGCGAGCTGGAGATCTTCTACACGTTCTTTGATGACTATGCGTCTGATGAAGATGAGCAGTGACTTGATGAATTCACGTTGTACTTCAGTTGAAAATTGCCTCATACGACCCTATACTTTGGCAAGGTACATGTCTTGAATGTCGTTGATAGACAAATTCTTAAAGTCAGCTTCAGAGAATGCATAATCCCGTTCATCTTGCCTTTTAACCACAATCTTCTTGAGAAAAGTGTAGTCCCATTTGGTCGAAAGATCAACGTGTTTGATGGCAACGATATCCTTAGTACTGAACACTGCATGTTGAGACTTCTGAACCTGGCAGCTTCTGTAGTAGATTCTTCAGCGTTCCTGCCAATGATGAATCCCGTACATTGCATCTCGGTCGTATGCTTCCACTTTGTTGGAGAACAAGTGATTAGCTCTTTCCTCGATAGCTATGAAGTTTGAGTATATGGCTGCTGGGAATGGAAGTGTCAAAGATGTAGCGTATTGTCACACCCCCAAATTACCTGTTTTGCAGCGGAATGGAATTCCTGGGGATTGACTGTCATAACATCACAATCACAGTTATATTGAACGACCTAAAGTGTCATTTGAAAAGAACATCGTTTGATATATTAAAAACATTCAGAGTTGCAAAGATAGGTCCCAAATGATAGTTACTATGTGCGGAAAATAAGTTTGGTACAAGTCAAACGATGATTTTAAAGTATATAAATCCCATGTGAGACGCGTCGTCACCGCGACTCTATGATATGTCCACATGCATGCCATGAACTGAATGTCTTAGTAACCTGAAAATACATTGCTAAAAGTGTCAACACAAAGGTTGAGTGAGTTCATAGAGTTCATGTAAAATGTTTAATACGACTACCACAAGTATAGGCCATGTATGACAATTATGTCACATAAAAATGTTACAATTGCTATAAGTCCATGACACCGAAACTAGACTGATCATGATGTTCGCCCCAACAGAGTGTTTGCCAAACAACTCAAATAATGTTATTAAATGAAATGCATCCGTTTAACCAGTTGGAATCCACCAACCCGGATGGAGGAGTCACCCTCGATAGATCTATCCACTCACCCTCGCTTCTTTCGGAATTAACGGTTCATGTTATATAATGGGGACATTCAATTGGCATGAGGTAACTTAAGCAATGTAATGAATTTGATATACTTGGCATCGTAATAAAAATGATGTGCAATGTATTCTCCCCCGTAGGTTTGAAATAAGTAAAAACTTGAATAAATCGGGGCTATGAAAACTCACCTTAGAGTGTAGTGACATAAGTAATGCAACATTGTCAAGAAGTATAGCACAACAGTATAAAGAAGTATGGCGCAATGATACGGACTCGGTGTAGCCTAACGAATATAAACTCGTCTCAAAATATAATACGTGAATAGTAATCGATGCGTATAAGTTTCAAAAGGTAATACGTTTTAGTTTTCGTGGAAGTTTCGTATCAACGTTTGTAAAATGTTTAGTTTCATCATTCGTTTGGTGGTATGAAATCATAGACTCAAGACAAAACACACGCCAAAGTATAATAATATATATATAAAGCACATATATATTATGCTTAATAGTCTAATAATAGCCCAATAGGCGATTGTCCGATATCATAAGTCTGTCATAAGTCTAATATATGTCTAAACAATATCTATTTGATATAAGTCCAAGTGATTCAAGTTTCACTCCGCATTATACAATCCGTATATATTAATATAGTCCACTAGTAAAAATCAATCCCAAAGTTTTACCCGAAACATACTAATGGTGACCAAAGTTAAATCCAAATAAATTATGTTCGATAAGTAGTCCAATGTGTAATATAAGTCCGATAGTCTAATAAAAATAATCCAACAGTCCAAATGTCTAAATCACTTAATAATCTAATAAGTAGTCTAATAATCCCAAGTCAAATATCAATAACCTTTGTATTAAGTTCGTTAAGTCTAGAATATCATATCTAATGTAAGTCTTATGTATCCAATATATATATATATATATATATATATATATATATATATATATATATATATTCTAACGTCTAATAAATATATAGGATCCCAATATTTGTCCAAGTTCCGTCCGATAATAAGATCCGTCAGGTATATTTATTGTCCAATGTCAAGTCCCAAAGTAAGCCAAATAAGTTTTTCCAATAGATCTAAGTCATAATCCGTTGTATTTGTCCGTTAATATAATTAGTCCAATAATAATTATAAATTTGGCCCAATAAGTGTTATATAAACCGACTCATTAGTGAAACAAATTAGGCGCAGCCCCTGTACATCTCACATACATACCCTTAGTTTTACAACTGAAAATAACTACCCTTGGTGGTTTCACTTTATACCGAAAACACCAATACCCAAAATAAGCTAAATGAGCTTATAAAATAAGCAACATAGAAAATGAACAAAATAAGTGAACCAAACACCCCCTTCGTTTTCAGTTTGCAGCTGAGACCAAAAACGAACACCCCTTGGGTGACTGTGAACGAGACCAGATGCCAAAACCAGTAAGTCATAAACATAACTAAACTCAAATAAACAAGGCCAAATGAGTTACTAGCTTAATAAATAACCCAAGACATAAACAAGCTAAACGCACTCTAGTTGAGCTGGTGTGGGTCGAAGACTAAACCAAATGCAGACCTTGTTTGGGACTGCGCTATAGGTTGAAATAAACAAAGCCAAACACAGCCAAGTGTGGCTGTGAACTACCCAAACCAAACAGGACCTCTGTGTGGGTTCCTTTCTCGACTAGACCAAAACAACAACAACAAGAAACACCCCTTGGGTATGGCTGCAACAGCAGGTAATAAGCAAACTCAAGCGCACCCTAGCAGGTTTACTTGCAATCCAAGAACCAGAATAACAAACCAAATGTACCCTTGTCGGGCTGCTTTTACACGCAAACTCAAAACACCCTCTTTGGGTTGCAGCTGAACCGAACAAACATGACACCCTATGTGGGTTCCTTTTCCACTAAGACCCAAACCAAAAGCCCTTGTGTTTTCTTTGCTGAATCGCAAACAACAAACCAACGCACCCTTAAGTGGACTTGTGACTGATTCAAAACAAAGTTTAGACAAACACAAAACCTGACACTAAGCTTAAACATCTCATAAGTGTCTAGTTGTTAAACCAAATAAATACAACACCCTGGTATAAGCTTAAACAACGCACCATTAGCCATGGTGTGGGTCAAAATCTGAAGTCAACAAACAAGCACACCTTCGAGGTGGCTGTGAACCGAGAGCAACAACAAGCACCCCTTGGGTGTTCTGTGGCTAACGCGAGCTGAAACAAACAACAACAAACACCCATCTCGGGTTCTTGTTGTGAACCGAATAAAAGCAAATCAAACAACCCCTTTGGGTGGTTCCTTTCCAGCCGAGAACAAACACACCCAAATCAAAAATAAGTCAAGATTTTCAAATAAGCAAATCTAAGACTAACCTGAGACCAAAGTGGGTCGACTCACCCTAAACGGATTTAATACTCGTAACCCTAACGGGTTTTGACCCGACCCGTTTACAATAACAACATCAAAATCAAAACCGCAAATCAAACAAACACTTCTTTTAAATCGATTGAAGCCACACGAGTTTAACAAAAACGTTTTTATTCCGCTTTTTATTTCCACAAAAACTTGTATAATCGGTTTGAATATACGAATTTATAAGTAACGAAATAACAAGATGGATTTGGGTTTAGATATACCACAAGGATCGAGTGAGATGAAGGGTACAAGATGATGGAAGTTGTGGCTCGTGATGGTGTTGGTGATGGCTGTGGTGTTGCATGTGATCCGAGAGAGGGAAGAGATAGAGTTATCTCTATTTTTTTTTATGTGTTTATCAAATGAGAGTCAGTTTAATAGTAGAAATATATATGTGAGGCGGTTTGTGTATAAGTGTTTATCTTAACGATAAGGTTTTGATATATAGCGGGTATAGTTTGATCCTGATAATTACAAATGTTAGGTCTTTAAGTTGCGAAACATAATATCGTGTAAGATAAAAATATAAAGTTTATAAAAATGTTAAAATTTATTAATATACTCAATTATAAAATGAGTCGTGGGTTTATCAAAGTGTGTAAAAGTGATAATAAATAAAATTTCATAGTTAATTTAATAGTCGTAAAAGTACAGGTGGTTATATAATTATTGTATTGAAATTACGTAAACCATCGTAAATATATATATATATAACAATATATATACAAAATAAATTCAAAACATCGGATAAACTAATAATATAATTTTTATAGTTTTAAATGAGTATAAAAATATATCAATATAATTGTTGGAAGTGTCGGATCAATTATTCAAAATAAATGATCGTGCGATAGCGTTTATTTAATAAATAAATACGCGTTAATGAAATATGCAAACCGATGCATAAACTGATATGAAAATGATGTTACTGATGATATGTAGACTAACTCTAGTCTATATGAAATGTTCTCAATGATGTTCCATGAATACGCAGCTAAACCCTCAAGGTTACGCGTATTTGATACTCGTAAACCCAGTTTACGAAAAATGATGAATAGTGAATCATGAATAGTGATTTCCTGAGATGAATAGTGAAATTTTCAAAGTTTGTAAAATGACCTGAAATTACGAGTTGTCACATTCGCCCATCCAAAAAGGAATTCAGTCCCTGAATTCAGTCCATATTAGGTTCTACGGTGTTACTTTGTAAAAAGGTGAGGATATTTGAGTCGCATCGGGTCGTCCAATGTTGCCAACTTGAAATTTTTAATGGGTTGCTTATGGAACATATTTCCAATATTTTGCGTCGTATATCGACGTAGATTATCTAGCTATTGTTGTTACTTGTAACTGATTCTTGATTTGTATGATTTCTTTGTTGTTTCATGAATAAGTCATGGACTAATGCGTTGGACTTTCCTGATTTTGACCAGTGATTGACACCTCAACCTTAGAGTGCCTCAAATGATGTAGTCAATATGTTCATGTGCTAACTTTTGTTGTAAAGCAATTTGTTCGATGAAGAATGATTTGCCTAATCATTTCTAGAAAAATCACACATGCCTTGAGTATATCCTCTAATGTTTGAATTGTTCCCTCACTCTGACCAATGAGTTGAGGATAATAGGCGGTACTCATGTCCTAGTAGGTTCCATGGGAAGATTGAAATGATTATCAAGAGCCTAAGGTGAATCGAATAGCTTATAATAGGTACAACTGGAATTGATACCACGTGTCTCATGCCAAATTTCAAAATGTTAAACCTGTCGACAAGCACCTTATTGAAAAGAATAGATTATAGGTAATAGTTGTGATTCCTCGCGTTTCTATTTCTAGCGAATGTCATTACTTGATTCTTACTTGCCTAAGGTGCTTAGTCTCCATGACTAAAATGTTTATTGTTTGATTATCGAAGTGTTTCCATGCTATATGTTGTCAAGTCACAAAACCTTAAATATTTAAGTAATTTGGTGTAGTGGTTGATTTTCAAGATTTGTCCCAATATTGAGTGCTTCTAAAATATTTCATCACTTAGATTGTTATCATGCTAGCCAGAAAATATATATTAGCTCATACCATGTCGAAGAATGTTTGTTCTAATTTCACTTGTAGATGGAGAGTCATAGATTGTCTGATATGTTCAAACTTGTTGCATCTCTTAATATGAAAGTGAGGTTACTTGGAATTTCTAGAGAACACAATGCCTTAGGGGAAGTTTATATCGATAACCTAAATTTAACAAAATTTTCCTTTAAGGGAAACTCATTGTAGGGAAGTTCAAATATTGTTGAAGCCATGTTTAATGGAATATTCTGCAGTCTCAGATAGAAGACTTGGTTAATCCCTATAGTGTTGCTTAGTGTGTATTCGCTTCGTACTAAATCTTGTAACTCAGTCTAGCTAATACTCTTGAAATGATAGAGTTTGGATTCTAATCCAAATTAGTGATTCGGAATGTCTCGTGATGTCTTAAGATTTTTGTTGAGTTTTGAAACGTCTTACTATATACTTGTAGTCCTTGTTGGTAGTCCTAGAATGCTTTCATTGTTTTCTTGTGTCGAGTAATCCTCCTCATAGATTGTATAGAAAGCCTTTCCTAAAAAGGTCACTCGTCAAATTCTAACTTATCAGTTGAGTGAGGGATGAATGGCGTGAGCATCGATAGAGTGTTATTAAAAAGATATGTTTATGAACAATTTATATGATTACAAAGCTTTGCTTTTGAATGAAGATTGTCTTAGGAAATTTGAAATGATACTTGTTTCTTTCATGACATAATTCTACCTGAATTATACATAGGTGATCAGGCCATGTATAATCAAGGACAAATGATGTGATGCTTGGTTTTGTTGAAATGGTATTATGTTCCTCCGAAGTTTTAGATGGTATTCAACGTTTTGTTTTGTAAGATAATGGCTCAATGATTTTTCAGAGTAACATGAAAATCGTTTCGCATGATGGTATTAAATAGTTGATAAAATGACTGAAACCAATTGATAAGTTGGTAATAAAACAACTTGCTTTAAAACTTTATGAAACAACGTTTCTAAGATGGTGATAAAATAGCTCGAAATAAAATCAAGTGAAATAATTTCATGTAATAGTAGCAGAATAACTTGGAATAAAATTTGTTGAATGGTTTTGTAGGATACATGCGAGAACCTCATCGAGTAGTAATATTCTCCTAATTGGTCAAGAATAAAGTTGGCCTAACCCCTAGTAAGATAGTGATGTATCGTCGTGAAATGATGGAAAATTGGGCAATTGGAATAGGGTATGAAATAATCAAAGGTTGTGATTATCATAGAGATAATAAAGGATAAAGATTACACTAAATAGAAATGTACTTATTATCTGTTCCTGTTGATGGTATAATCATGTTTCAAGTGTAGGAGTATTAGGTTGTCTAGCAGCAACAGCCCTAGAACTTTCATAGTCCTCAAACCTATAAGATAGTGTAGTTTCTGTAGTCTTAGTGGTAGATGGTAATGGTGTGTTAAATCACGCACGCTTCCCAAGCTGCAAGTCGGATGTATGAGTATCGTGTATAAGATGTGATGGTACGGATGGTGCTAAAAATGATAATGATGAAAATGATAACAATGATGATAATGGAAATCCTTGTGGTGAGTTAAGAAAATAGGTTCATTAGGACTAAGCCTATAAGTTCTACCAAATGGTATGATCTGTCCCAACTGAATGATAAAAATTGTCCTGATCCTACAGTGAATCAATGGTGATCGTGATGGTGTAGGTGCAACTTCTCCCTTCTCAAAGGGTTCAGTGTCCACATCGGATAATATGTGTGGTAAGGCTGGTGTAAAGTCAATTGATGTTAAAATTGTGATAGGGAATGACAGGGCATTCTTCATGTCAAAGTCTGATGTGAGTATGATGGGATGGGTATCTAAAGGCATTAATGTGACAATCGATTTGAAATGAAAGTAAATAACTCGCAAAATGTACGTACGAAACCGCATGTATAGTGACTATGCACTTATGATGAAATGATGAGATGCTATGATGATGTAGTTAGGGTCAATAATGCAACCTAGTTCTCTATAACCGAAGCTCTGATGCCAATCTGTCACACCCCCAAATTACCTGTTTTGCAGCGGAATGGAATTCCTGGGGATTGACTGTCATAACATCACAATCACAGTTATATTGAACGACCTAAAGTGTCGTTTGAAAAGAACATCGTTTGATATATTAAAAACATTCAGAGTTGCAAAGATAGGTCCCAAATGAAAGTTACTATGTGCGGAAAATAAGTTTGGTACAAGTCAAACGATGTTTTTAAAGTATATAAATCCCATGTGAGACGCGTCATCGCCGCGACTCTATTATATGTCCACATGCATGCCATGAAGTGAATGTCTTAGTAACCTGAAAATACATTGCTAAAAGTGTCAACACAAAGGTTGAGTGAGTTCATAGAGTTCATGTAAAATGTTTAATACGACTACCACAAGTATAGGCCATGTATGACAATAATGTCACATAAAAATGTTACAATTGCTATAAGTCCATGACACCGAAACTAGACTAATCATGATGTTCGCCCCAACAGAGTGTTTGCCAAACAACTCAAATAATGTTATTAAATGAAATGCATCCGTTTAACCAGTTGGAATCCACCAACCCGGATAGAAGAGTCACCCTCGATAGATCTATCCACTCACCCTCGCTTCTTTCGGAATTAACGGTTCATGTTATATAATGGGGACATTCAATTGGCATGAGGTAACTTAAGCAATGTAATGAATTTGATATACTTGGCATCGTAATAAAAATGATGTGCAATGTATTCTCCCCCGTAGGTTTGAAATAAGTAAAAACTTGAATAAATCGGGGCTATGAAAACTCACCTTAGAGTGTAGTGACATAAGTAATGCAACATTGTCAAGAAGTATAGCACAACGGTATAAAGAAGTATGGCGCAATGATACGGACTCGGTGTAGCCTAATGAATATAAACTCGTCTCAAAATATAATACGCGAATAGTAATCGATGCGTATAAGTTTCAAAAGGTAATACGTTTTAGTTTTCGTGGAAGTTTCGTATCAACGTTTGTAAAATTTTTAGTTTCATCATTCGTTTGGTGGTATGAAATCATAGACTCAAGACAAAACACACGCCAAAGTATAATAATATATATATAAAGCACATATATATTATGCTTAATAGTCTAATAATAGCCCAATAGGCGTTTGTCCGATATCATAAGTCTGTCATAAGTCTAATATATGTCTAAACAATATCTATTTGATATAAGTCCAAGTGATTCAAGTTTCACTCCGCATTATACAATCCGTATATATTAATATAGTCCACTAGTAAAAATCAATCCCAAAGTTTTACCCGAAACATACTAATGGTGACCAAAGTTAAATCCAAATAAATTATGTTCGATAAGTAGTCCAATGTGTAATATAAGTCCGATAGTCTAATAAAAATAATCCAACAGTCCAAATGCCTAAATCACTTAATAATCTAATAAGTAGTCTAATAATCCCAAGTCAAATATCAATAACCTTTGTATTAAGTTCGTTAAGTCTAGAATATCATATCTAATGTAAGTCTTATGTATCCAATATATATATATATTCTAACGTCTAATAAATATATAGGATCCCAATATTTGTCCAAGTTCCGTCCGATAATAAGATCCGTCAGGTATATTTATTGTCCAATGTCAAGTCCCAAAGTAAGCCAAATAAGTTTGTCCAATAGATCTAAGTCATAATCCGTTGTATTTGTCCGTTAATATAATTAGTCCAATAATAATTATAAGTTTGGCCCAATAAGTGTTATATAAACCGACTCATTAGTGAAACAAATTAGGCGCAGCCCCTGTACATCTCACATACACACCCTTAGTTTTACAACTGAAAATAACTACCCTTGGTGGTTTCATTTTATACCGAAAACACCAATACCCAAAATAAGCTAAATGAGCTTATAAAATAAGCAACATAGAAAATGAACAAAATAAGTGAACCAAACACCCCCTTCGTTTTCAGTTTGCAGCTGAGACCAAAAACGAACGCCCCTTGGGTGACTGTGAACGAGACCAGATGCCAAAACCAGTAAGTCATAAACATAACTAAACTCAAATAAACAAGGCCAAATGAGTTACTAGCTTAATAAATAACCCAAGACATAAACAAGCTAAACGCACTCTAGTTGAGCTGGTGTGGGTCGAAGACTAAACCAAATGCAGACCTGTTTGGGACTGCGCTATAGGTTGAAATAAACAAAGCCAAACACAACCAAGTGTGGCTGTGAACTACCCAAACCAAACAGGACCTCTGTGTGGGTTCCTTTCTCGACTAGACCAAAACAACAACAACAAGAAACACCCCTTGGGTGTGGCTGCAACAGCAGGTAATAAGCAAACTCAAGCGCACCCTAGCAGGTTTACTTGCAATCCAAGAACCAGAATAACAAAACCAAATGTACCCTTGTCGGGCTGCTTTTACACGCAAACTCAAAACACCCTCTTTGGGTTGCAGCTGAACCGAACAAACATGACACCCTATGTGGGTTCCTTTTCCACTGAGACCCAAACCAAAAGCCCTTGTGTTTTCTTTGCTGAACCGCAAACAACAAACCAACGCACCCTTAAGTGGACTTGTGACTGATTCAAAACAAAGTTTAGACAAACACAAAACCTGACACTAAGCTTAAACATCTCATAAGTGTCTAGTTGTTAAACGAATAAATACAACACCCTGGTATAAGCTTAAACAACGCACCATTAGCCATGGTGTGGGTCAAAATCTGAAGTCAACAAACAAGCACACCTTCGAGGTGGCTGTGAACCGAGAGCAACAACAAGCACCCCTTGGGTGTTCTGTGGCTAACGCGAGATGAAACAAACAACAACAAACACCCATCTCGGGTTGTTGTTGTGAACCGAATAAAAGCAAATCAAACAACCCCTTTGGGTGGTTCCTTTCCAGCCGAGAACAAACACACCCAAATCAAAAATAAGTCAAGATTTTCAAATAAGCAAATCTAAGACTAACCTGAGACCAAAGTGGGTCGACTCACCCTAAACGGATTTAATACTCGTAACCCTAACGGGTTTTGACCCGACCCGTTTACAATAACAACATCAAAATCAAAACCGCAAATCAAACAAACACTTCTTTTAAATCGATTGAAGCCACACGAGTTTAACAAAAACTTTTTTAATCCGCTTTTTATTTCCACGAAAACGTGTATAATCGGTTTGAATATACGAATTTATAAATAACGAAATAACAAGATGGATTTAGGTTTAGATATACTACAAGGATCGAGTGAGATGAAGGGTACAAGATGATGGAAGTTGTGGCTCGTGATGGTGTTGGTGATGGTTGTGGTGTTGCCTGTGATCCGAGAGAGGGAAGAGATAGAGTTATCTCTATTTTTTTTATGTGTTTATCAAATGAGAGTCAGTTTAATAATAGAAATATATATGTGAGGCGGTTTGTGTATAATTGTTTATCTTAATGATAAGGTTTTGATATATAGCGGGTATAATATATATATATATATATATATATATATATATATATATATATATATATATATATATATATATATATCTATATATATATAACAATATATATACAAAATAAATTCAAAACATCGGATAAACTAATAATATAATTTTTATAGTTTTAAATGAGTATAAAAATATATCAATATAATTGTTGGAAGTGTCGGATCAATTATTCAAAATAAATGATCGTGCGATAGCGTTTATTTAATAAATAAATACGCGTTAATGAAATATGCAAACCGATGCATAAACTGATATGAAAATGATGTTACTGATGATATGTAGACTAACTCTAGTCTATATGAAATGTTCTCAATGATGTTCCATGAATACGCAGCTAAACCCTCAAGGTTACGCGTATTTGATACTCGTAAACCCAGTTTACAAAAAATGATGAATAGTGAATCATGAATAGTGATTTCCCGAGATGAATAGTGAAATTTTCAAAGTTTGTAAAATGACCTGAAATTACGAGTTGTCACACGTATTTCCTTGAGTCATCGCCACCGTGTAGAAGAAATTCCAAGTCTTTGTTGAAGAAATATCTGAATGGAATCCTAGGTTCATCTGGTTGGCCAATTGTTGGTAGAGGTTTAGACCAGTCGGTGTAATATGGAGGATTGTCCCGTTTGGTGAAGTCAATGTTTGCTTCTGGGTTGAGCCAATCCATGTTGTTAGACATAGCTCGAGCAATGTTATCAAGGTGATATTCGACCTCGAGGGCACTTTCCGAGCGATCTTTTAACAGTTGAAATGCTTCATTCTTGATTCGCTTCAACTCGGATTTCATCATCTTCTTCACATGGAACTTTTCTTGCAGAATCTTAGCATGCTCCAATGTATTACCGTCTACCAGATCTTGACCTTCACCAGGGTAGGGAGTTGAGTTAACAAGTGTAGAGAACCATTCAAATTCCTCTATTTTATCGTCATCTAGCCATGATACGACGTCAACCATGGGCGCCTTCTTCTTCTTTTGTTTAGACCTAGATGAGGATTATGGTTTCTGAACTTGTTTGGGAGAGGTGGGTTGTTGTAGGGGCTCAAGGACTTCCTCATCGTCACCACCCGTATACTCAAAGTGATCACCGGTTTTCTGAGTCTCGGGTGGTAATTCAGAAGAATCCTGAGGTTTATTAGTAGAAGAACGAGGAGGTGACCTTTGTTGTGCTGGAGTCCGTTTGGGTGGAGGTTGCATAGAAGATGATTCACCAGACTTCTTCGAGCGTTTTTGCTCGTCATTCTTATCCTGATCCTTATCTTCATCGTCACGTGGACGCTTTGGCCTTTCAGCTTCTTCTCGGCATGCTGTTTTGAGTTGATATTCCAGCAATACTTCAAGCAATTTACCTTCGTGAGAGGCAAGTGTTGCAGATCGTTTCGACAGTTGAGCTACCAGCCGGTCAACTAACTCAACATCTCAGAATAGTATGGGATCAACTGGATTGATGTTCACGTGCATCGGTGTTCATTTCATAGTCTGCTTGGCCAGATGAAGTAGATTCGGATAGAGTTGTTTGGTGAACAACTCCTTTGTAAATTTAGGAACAATGTCAAGAAGGTACTGATGAGTGTACCCTTTGATCATTTCGTCCATTTTCCCTTGGAGATCATCTTACATGAGCTTCTGGACATACTGCCTTTCAACTTTCATCTCGTCATTCTCGTCATGAAAATATTGTATTTGATCAGCAAAGAAATTCATCTTCCTATAGAGCATGTCTTTCTTTCTGACTTGTTTGACAGCTTTCACAATTCTTTTATGAGTATGAGAAATCCAAGATCGAGTTGTCTTCTTCACTGACTTGGATGTTGATTTGGTTGATCTTTTAGATGGTGGTGGTGAAGAATGAGATGATGAATCTGATGATGAGGAGACATGAGGAGGCTCAGGGTCCTTTGGAGGTGCAGAAGTATCCTCCTTGTAACGAATTGGACTGTTGAGAAGATAATCATCATAATTCTCTTCGTTATCTTGTCCAGATTTAGCTTTTACTTTCGTCTGAGCCTGGGCTTCTTCATCAGTCTTTTCTTTCTCAGACTTGTCCTTTTCTGGTTCCTCAATGTTATAATCAATAGATTCCTCCACAAGCTTTTGCTGTTGCACAAGAGTGGTGGCACCAGTTCCCTTATCGGGTTGATTAACCGCATCAGGAATTGGTGAAGAGTGGACACCACCACTCGATCCTCCGGGGCCACGCATTTGATCATGTTCAAATTCTTTAGCATTTTGTAGGTGTCTAACGATTTTAAACTTCTTCCTGTATGATAAATCCAGTTGCTCTTCATCACTTATAGATATTTCTTCATATGGCACAAGTACAGGAGTCTTCCCTTTTCCTAGGTCAGCTGGAGGACTAGGAGGTTTTGCTACTGAGGGAGGTGGTTCGGTTGCAGATTCAGAGTAGTGGACCTCCTCATCTGATTGTGTATCTTCAGAGCTTTGGTCCAGTAGCTTTCTTGGTGGTTCAGGTGTAGGAATAGGAACAGCTTCCTGAGAGGGAACTTTCTTCTTTGGAGAAGGTTTCCTCTTTGGGACCTTCCTTTGACTCTCTGTGCTTACTGCACTTCCAGCACTTCCTCTTCTGGTTCTCCGAGTGGGTGTTCCAGAAGGCTTTTCATCGAGATGACCAACTTTGCCTTCTCTTACTGCTACCCGATACCTTTTGTACGTTTCAAGCTTCTTGATTTTGTCAGTCAGTAGGTGATCAGGTAACACAGCACCCTGTTTCTTTGTTGACGATTCCTTGATTCTGACAGACAGGATAGGCTCAGTCAACATGTCGTGATTGTCAGGGTCATTGAGCCTCTTGGGGATATCAGGATGAAGTCCAAGTGCTCTCTGGATCAACAGTTTTGTGTATCTGACATAGGGAATCTTTGAGCCAAGCTTTTTGAGAAACGTCATCATGTCATCCCATATCAGAGCTTCAATTTCGATGTCCTTCTTGTTGATTAATGACCAAAATATTTGCAACTCTATGAGCTTGGGATGCTCATATCCACTGTCACGACCAGAGACCGATTTGGTGATGATGATGTAGAGGGTTCTCCACGGTTGAGGAATGTTTTTAAGCTCCATATGAGAATGCTTAGAGATAGTTTCTGAAGCTTCATCATAGCCAATATCAATCAAGAATTGTAGAACTGTCTCCTCAGTAGGTGTGGCATAGAAGTCAGTTGGCACGATTTCTAGAATGAGAAGAACAACCCGTAAGTCTGCATGAGTGATGGTGACTTGTTTGTGATTGAGAGTCACAGTCACTGCACTTTGACCCTTGATCCTTTGCATTGAATTCCAGAATTGTTGAATGTAGATCTTCGGTATTGTAGCAGAGTGTGAGAGCAAGTTCTGGTAGGGATGATTCTTTAGAATATCCACAGCAATGAGACAAGAGGATTCTGAGCATGTGAGGGTTTCAAAGTCAACCATAAGGTTGTTCTTTCCAATCTTTCTCGGATAGCCATTAGGGAAGATGTCAGCAATTGTGAGAACTTCTGGTGCATCCACATTCATTTGAGCAGCCATGTCGTGATCTGAAATAACATTAGCCAGAAGAACCAACATATCGAAAGACATAATGTTAGTCAACAGAAGGTTTTTATTGTCTAATTATTGAATATACAGTGTCAATGATTGTTACGAGTCCTAAGTCACTTGTTTGTCCAATAGTCCGATGACATCGTGAAATGTTTCGTGAGTTAGTTAACTTTAAGTTTTAAAGTTTATGTTATCACTTATAGTTCAAAACATATCAAATGTTTAAGGTTTATTAGTGACATTATTGGTTTCGTGATAATATGATTTATTTATTTACAAGTTTGCACGCGTAACAATTCATAACGAAGGTTTGATCAAGGCTTATGCGTAAACAGGAGAAGTATACGCGTAGATGCAAGCTTATGCGTAGGATCCTTACTTACGCGTAAGAAATATTACACGTAGGAAAAGGGGACCTTATGCGTAGAGCTTACGCCTAGGCGTATATAAAACCTTACGCGTAAGGTTTACTCGTAAGAGTAGACCTTATGCGTAGAGTCACTGTTTACGCATATCCTTCACAGGCTACGCGTAGTCCCTTTGTAGAACCTTACGCGTAACAGTTACGCATAAGATTTCTCTTACGCATAACTTTCTACGCGTAAGGTGATCCTTATGCGTAGAGTTACAAAGACCTTGATTCTGAGTTGTATGCATAGCAAGCCTGAAATAAAAGCATCATATCATCAATCTTAACACATATATTCATTTTAAGACAGATCATGGCATGAAACTCATTTTACAGTTTATGCGTAGAAAGTCATACGCGTAAGTCAAAACCCTAAAGTTTATGAATTACTCATATGATTTCTAGCCATAGGAATTGCACCAAACATTTTCTGGTAAGTCTTAGATGTAGTGAGAGTGTGATAACCAAGTTTTAACAGCTAATTCGTAGTGAATCAAAAGTACCCAAATCTCAAGAACATTAAACCCTAATTTCTAATTCACAATCAATTAGTGTTTCTGGGTTGTTATAGAGCTTAGATAACATTAATTTATCATGATAACAACATCACACAATAATCTTTTTGACCAAAAACAATCACATTTGAAAATACCCAAAACCACGCATAAACCCTAATTTTGAAATTCACTCAATTCGTGTATATGGGTTCGTTTAAGTGATGAAAATGAGTTTATTGATGTAAGAAAAACATTTTAACACTATCTTTTTAATCACAAACACCCATTCTTGATTAGGTGTTCATACGCTCATGCGTAGAACACCAAATCAATCATATGAAAAAATTTGACTGTTGGATTCGTGTAAAAATCAAAACCAATGTTTGTAAACACGTTAAGATCATGAAACAACTTACAAATTGATGATCAGAAACACAGATTTGAAGAACGAATTTTGTGTGTAGGATTTGTTTGGTTAAGAGTAATAAATGTGAAGTGAAATGTTAGGTGGGGTGTTTTTATTAAAATAACTTTAACCTTTTGGCAGTTTTGGTCCCTCCACATTTTCCATTTTCATTCAAAGCCTTTTAACTTCCATTTTGGTTACCAAACAAAAGATTTTAGGAAATAACTTTGACGACACTCCCCCTCGACTTAAGAAAATGATGAAAGGTTATAAATTTTAGTCCGAGGAGTGTTAATGAGCCAGGAAATTTACCACCATTGATAAAAGAAACAATCGGGATAGGATAACATGCAAGTACACAGATATTTTGAAACAGTTAAGTATTTATTTTCTCCCCCTCAACACTTGATCGGAAAAAATACTGAATTTTGAAAGATTTGAGTGTTGAAAGAAGAGATGTACTTGACATGTTTAAAGAAAATTAGATAGAAGAATATTTTTGTTGTTTTATCAGGTTTCATATTTTTGTATTTTGTTTTTGAAAAATATTTACAAAAGAGATTTTGGTGTTTGACAGGTTTTTAAGACTGTTTTAGGAGATCATCCAATTCCTCTTGAGTCAAACACCTCATACCAATCCGGTGGACCAACTCATTAAACCTAGGGGAGGCAAGGCTTTGGTGAGTAGATCTGCCAATTGGTATTCTGTACCCACGAAGTATAATTCAACTTTACCCTGTTCCACATGATCCTTAATGAAATGATAGCGAAGATCGATGTGCTTTGATTTCGAGTGCTGAACTGAGTTGCACGAGATCGCAATGGTACTCCGATTGTCGCAGTACATCGGGATTCTGTCAAATACGTAACCATAGTCTTTGAGTTGTGTTCTCATCCAGAGGACTTGAGCACAACACGCGGACATGGCTACATATTCTGCTTCGGTTGATGACAGTGATGTACAATCCTGCTTCTTTGATTACCAGGACACCAGTTTATCACCAAGAAATTTTAGTGCTCCTGAAGTACTTTTCCGTGAATCTAAGCATCCTGCGTGGTCAGCGTCTGAAAAAGTGATTAGTTCAAAACCAGAATCATTCGGATACCAGATCCCCAAGTTAATGGTTCCCTTGATGTATCGGAGGATTCTTTTAGCCTCAGAGAGGTGGGTTTCAGTTGGTCGCGACTGATAACGGGAGCAAAGATATACGGCAAAGACAATATCAGGTCTGCTAGCTGTTAGATACATGAGAGACCCAATAATACTACGGTATTTTGTGGGGTCGACAAGTTTCCCATGTAAATCAGCATCTAGCTTCTTGGTAGAGTCATTGGTGTGGCATAAGTGTCACAGGTTTTCATTCCAAATTTGTTTAACAATTCAAGGGCATATTTGGACTAACTCAAGAAAATACCACGGGGTGATTGATGAACTTGTAGTCCTAGAAAGAACGTAAGTTCACCCATCATGGACATTTCAAAAAATTTCTTCATTAGTTTTGCAAAAGAGATTGAGTACTTTTTATGTGTAGACCCAAAAATGATGTCATCCACGTAAATTTGAAAAATTAAGATATGTGCCCCGTGATATTTTATAAAAAGAGTAGGGTCGACCGAACCTTTGGTGAAATTATTGGCAATGAGGAAAGATGATAGCTTATCGTACCATGCCCGAGGAGCTTGTTTGAGACCATACAGAGCTTTGTTCAGTTTGTAGACATGGTTCGGGAACTCAGGATCAACAAATCCATCTGGTTGGCTGACATAAACCGTTTCTTTAAGTTGTCCATTGAGAAACGCAGTTTTGACATCCATCTGATAGACCGTCATATTCATATGAGCCGCGAATGCGAGAAATATCTGAACAGCCTCAAGACGAGCAACCGGAGCAAAAGATTCTTCAAAGTCTATACCCTCTTCCTGACGATAACCCTTAGCAACTAGACGTGACTTGTTTCGGATTACGTTCCCTTCAGCATCCAATTTGTTCTTCCAAATCCATTTTAGACCGATGACGTAAACCCCTGTTGGTCTTTCAACCAGTTCCCATACTTCAAGACGTTTGAATTGGTTGAGTTCTTCTTGCATAGATTCAATCCAGGTATCTTTTGTCATTGCGTCTTTAATGTTTTTAGGCTCAGATTGGCAGACAGTGAGTGCATAAATGCAGTGCTCACCATCTGAGTGAAGACGTTGTCTCGTAATGACTGGTTGATTCGGGTTGCCAATAATATTTGCCAGAGGATGGTCTTTTGTCCATCGATGTGTAGAAGGTTGATGTTGGTATACATTGTGCAGATTCTGAGGATTCAAATGGTTTGTTGATGATTCCGCGACATTAGGTGCAACAGTGTCATTAGCAAACGGGTTAAAGAACGCATTTGGATCAAAATCTGCAGGTGGAGATACTTCATTAAGAATATCATCAGTTGGTTCATCATTGTTGGAAGCGGTTTGTTCAACTCTTGTGGTGGAGTCAACTGGTGGTGCTTCTTCAACATTAGTTGTTGTAGCAGGTGTATCAGGTATAAGAGTATTATCAGGTTGTGCAGCGGAAACAGCGGATACACCTGGAGCACGTTATCAATATCGTCACTAAACAGAGGAGCAAATAACCTTTCCATTTGTTGACGATTGAGATGGGGGCTTTGTTCAGCTGATGATGGGGGTTGAGGGAAGTTTAAGCGGTTGTGACCGGGTTCCAAGCTGTTATACTCAGAAGCCATTATGAAGAAGTTTCAGAATCAGCTTCCCCCCAAACTGACAACTGTCTTTAGCAGATTTGAAACTTTTATGAAGTCTACATTTCCTCTAACTTTTGAAGGTTTCAGTATTCAGCGAAATTTGTAGATGAGCAGTAAACCACACAAAGAAAATCTGACTAATTGCGGAAGATCCGTTCGAGGGTAACATGCCAGAAATCATCAAGATCTTCTCATGTATGTAGATGCATCACATCAAACAAACCATGAAAGACGAAATGATACGACTTTCCCCTGAATGTTGTGGTCTTTCGGAATACTAATCATCTGTGAATATTCAATAACTCGATACCAAGACCGTGTGTGAGGCATCATAACATCATATTTGGGTAACTTCACACAAGATCACCCGTGAAATTGAGACGATAACACCAAAGTGATACGTTTGAGCCACAGATCGTCTTATTTCTTCCCTCTAATTGAAGAAATTCAAGAAGGCATTGGGTTTTCGTAAAGAAGCATGTAGAAGAACAAGGAAGCAATGACCACCTACACACTCTCTCCCCCTCGATGTTTTCAATGATTCAGAATCATACACCACGTATGTTGATGATGAATTGAAGACAGCAAAACCATGTATAAGGAGACAGCGAAACCATGTATGTCCAATTGATCGAACAAGTGTGAAGTCCCATAAATATCTCGTGAGAATCAACTGCTGATAAAACATCTCTATTCATTATGTTGATCATCAGCTGTGTCATTGTTGTTGGAAGCAGTTTGATCTTCTGTTATAGAAGATTCGGTTGTTGTTGTAGATTCAGGTGTATCTGAAATTAGAGTATTATCGGTTGTGCAGCGAAAACATTCGATACATCTGAAGCACGACTTTTGGCAGAATATTTAACCAGAGGAGCAAGCAATGTTTCCAATTCATGACGATTAAGTACAATGGTGGAACAGCTGTTTTTGACCAGAGCAAGCAATGATATTTTTGACAGTGAGAAACGGGTCCTACGCTGTATTGCAGTAGGAGCCATTGCTGTTGTACCTGCATAGAAAAATAGAAGGGGGGGCAAGGAAGAGAAAAACATGGATCCCCAAGTGTAATTGGGTTCCAGATGTTAGAAGCATAAATATGTAGTGTCAATTATCTTCTTGACACCTAAGCATGTTATTTTGATGATTTCCTTTCCTGCCTCAGGGATGGATGTTGTTGGTATCCCACTTGTTTTGGTGCAACTACTTAGTATCTTGCCTGTAGGAATCCACCTAAGACTAACAGTTTTGAAAATCCTACCCGTTGGTATCCATCTAAGGTTAGATCTAGGGGATGTTGAAACTTCTTTTGGGAAGAGTCTGCGTCCTATATGGATCCACCTATTAGGTTTCTGACAGTTTACATGTAGATCAACGGGTTTATTTCTAACTATTTGTTGAGTTAACTTAGGTTTTGGTTTGCTACTACAGGTAGTGTTCAGTAATACACTCGAAGGTGATACACTAGGTCGTGAACCTAAGATTCCATCCTTTTGAAGAAGTGCCCTTTTCCTAGCCTTTTCTAGATCATAGTTCTTGTATGCGTCATTTGAATCATATGAGTTTTAAATTTTAATGCTCGGTTTAGACACAGTGTTTGAACTAATCCTAGATTTGCAAGGAGCAGCCACATGTAAAGGTTTAACAGAGACAAGTATAACATAAACAGGTTTAACAAAAACATGTTTAACAGAAACAGAAGCATTATTCTTAGGCTAGGAATGTGGAGTGACTGGTTTTATCAAATGATTATTCTCAACAACTTGGGAGGGAAACCGTGGTTTTGAAGATTTTGAACGTTCAGATTTAAATGCAGTTGGTTGTCTAACTACAGATTGTTTTCTGAAAGGTTGTAGAGACGATTTCCCCAAGATTGTTGGTTTAGCAAAATTAGTATCCACTCTCTTGTCAGTTAATCTTCTCAGTTTGTTTTGTAAAGCAACATGTGCAAGCCCCTTTGCTTGAATTTGAGCCTTTAAATGCTCATTTTCTTTTACTAATGTATCTACATGATTACTTTGTTCATTTGAATACTGACCGTTGTGTTTTGAAAAAAAGATTTGTTTTGTAGTTTAAGTTCAAGAGAGATGCAATGTGCCTCTAGTTTTGAAAAATCTTTATGAAACTGAGCAATGGTCTTTTTGAGAAGAATGTTTTTAGATTCTAGAGTTTCATTTGACGTTTCAGTTGAATTGTTAACAAGTAAGGGCTCAGACATGAGATAGTTGTCTGGACATTGTGCAATACACTGGTCAACCTCTCCTTCATTACTAAATTCAAGTTGCTCAGTATGTTGTGTCGCATTTGCAGTCATAATATGATCAACAGTAGATTGTACCTCGACCATCTGTTCTGTGTCAGTGTCATAGGTGGGTAAGATATCTTCCTCAACCATTTGTTCTTCGTCACAGTTGGGCTCGGTGTCGTAGTTAAGTATGATATCTTCTCCAGATTTGCTGCTGTCATCCTGCTTTTCTAATGCTACAACCTCATTGTCCGCATTACCGACAGTTGCAGTAATCACAACATTTTCAACGTCCATTTGAGCATTCCTTGCATGTACATCAACTCTTTCACCTTGCACGACTGCGGGATATCGGGAATCTGATGATGTCTGACGCTTCAATGCCAGAGCCAGAGCCATGTATCCTTCTTTCAATGCCACAAATGGATCTTTATGATCAGAATCCATTTCACTCCCCTGCAGAAGAATCAAAGAGAAGAAAAGGTGCAAAGTCGATATAGCACACAGAAGGTCGATATAGTGAATTGCAATTTCCCTCCAAAAATAATTTCGAAAAATTTTGACTCTCAAAATTTGAAATTCACTATAAAATTCAATTCTAAGGTTGTAAGAAAAATTTGAGTTATGACAATTTTGACGCCAAATTTTACTCGAAAATTTTGAATTTGGGCCCAAAAATTTGAATTTTTGACCAAAATTTTCACAGTTAAACCAAAATTTGAATCTCGCGTAAAAATTGAACATTTAGTCTCCCCTAAAAATTAATATTTACTCAAATTTTCCCGCCAAATTGAACGTTTAGTCTCCCCTAAAAATTAAACCAAATTTTTTTTTTGTTGATAACTTGTGTTGATGGATCTTTGTAGTCGAATGAAACTTGTTGTTTGTTGAAGAGGTGCTTAGGCGTAGAAAACCAGCTTATGCGTAGAGGAAACCTTACGCGTAGAACCTGCTTATGCGTAGAAAGTGTCTTACGCGTAGAAAGAAGCTTACGCGTAAAAACACCACCTTACGCGTAACAATGAGAATTACGCGTAAGAATAGCTTACGCGTAAGAAATGAGAAACACTAAGATTACGCGTAAACTAAAAGTTAGGCGTAGAAAAACTTATGCGTAAGATTTAGCTTATGCGTAAGACAAGGCTTAGGCGTAAGAAAAATACTTAAGCGTAAAGTGTTCTACGCGTAAGTCAAAGCTTATACGTAAAATTAGGGTTTTGCCCAACAAATCCTTTACACTATCACAGTGTAAAAGATATCCAAAGTCGAAGTTTTTTCAGGCTTATCCAAGCAAGAAAACACTGAGTAAACCACGAAAACTGAAGATCAAACCACGGATTCCTTATGCGTAAGTTTAGGGTTTCCTTACGAGTAGAAAATACCAAAAACTGATTTTATGCCCAAAAATGTTTATAAACCTGATTTTTATGATGAAATAGCTTCAATATCACCAAAATAACACAAAAGTATGAAACTTGATGATCCAAAACACTTTTTCACCTTACGAGTAGAAAGAGGTTCACGAATGAAATCAAGCTCAAAAACACTTCTACACACGTAAAGTGATCGGTTCCAAACAGTCAAGTCTAATCACGCAAGTCTGCCACTTGTGAATGACAGACTGTAACAAACTTAAAACTGCTCAGAAACCAATACAATGAAATCCAGGAGAGTATAGTGTTTCCCCGGGTCGTTATGTCCCAGCGAGCTATGCAATGGATTATCAAACGCAAAGTGATCGAGAGATTTGAACGGAAAAAGGGATTTGAATAATATTATAACTACAGGAAAAGCCAACAAATTACAACGGCTTAAATGCAAATTAAAGAAAGTTAAAAAGATAAAATATATTAAATAAACGCTATCACTATTTTTAAAATGATGTTTTTCTATGATTTTATAAAACTGAAATTAAAATCTACGCTACGTACAAATTAAAAAGTGAAACTAAAGCAATATTAACCCTAAAAATGTGAAAAATACATTTTTACAATCCTAATGATAAAAGAAACTTTTTAGAAAAAGAAAACTATTTTTATCACTAATTATCTAATTATTATTAATTAAAAACTATTTTTAACTATTTAATAATTATCTAAAATACAAAAAATTAGGAAACAAAGCTAGAAAAATGAAATTATGAAATGGAAAAGTCTAAAATATCAAACTAGAATTTTCAAAACTATTTTTGTATTTTTCTGATTATTTTTCTATTTTTTATGGATTTTAAACTATTAAAAACTAATTAAATTACTAAAAATTACCAAATAAACTATGAAAAATCTGGAAAATTACTTTTTTTACTTTTTATATTTATCTAAACTTAAGAAAATTGAAAAATTATTTTTATGAACCTTTTCTTAATTATTTGTATTTAAAGCTAATTAAAAAGTGCTAAAAAGTGATTTAAATTAAGAAAAATAGCAAACAAGCTTAGAAAAATCTGAAAATTTCAGGAAAAGTCTAAAATAATATAAGGAATTTATGAAAAATGGAAAAACATGGGGTTGTGTGCAAGAAAATGAGGCTGCAGTGTAAGTAGCTTATAAATAAGCACTTTTGAAATAAGCTAAAGGCTACCTAATTGAACCAATTGATCACAGGACTTATTTTAAGCTGAAGCTAACTCAATACAACCTAATTTAGCTACTCTAGGCTTCTGGAAGCTAGGAAACAAGCATATGGTATGAATCGCACTAAGACACCAAAACAGTCCTTACCCACCATCTTGCAGCTCAAGAATAAGCCACTGAATAAGCAAGAAAACTAAAGCCATTCTGAGAAATCTACACTAGACCTAACAAGGGACTTATAAACCAAAATTCAGACCAGGGCAAGCTCTTATAAGCTTGGCGCGAGATCTGCAAGTTTCACTCAGAACCTGTGCAGATTAGTTGCTCTGCACAGGGCACTACTCAGTCCACTTTCAGCTTAAAAATAAGCCACCGAATAGACTAGAAACCTAAAACCAGATGTTGCAATCTCAAGACCACCTAGCAAGCTATACCCTAACCAATTTTTAGACTTTAAATCACTGTATTGAATCAAAGGCAAGGTCTGCAAGTTCTTGGAAGAAAACTGCTTTCCATGGGGTTTTGACTTATTATCACAGAATGAAAAGTTGACTTATGTGAAGTTTGAATTGATCCTACTGGTGATAAGTGATGTCTAAGGGTGAAAAGAGACCTAATTGAACTACCCCTTTTGATTCTAAAGCAAAATACCAACAAATAGTAACACTGCTTCTAATTTGTCTACCTGTCGAAAGAGATTTACACCGATATTGACTTTGAGAGTTCTGAGATGCAAAAACATGAACCTAAAGACTCTAATTCACTTACTGGGAGCCACTGCAATGCAAAGCATCCACTACACTAACCTCTAATTCAGGTTAACCATTAGATCCAAACACCCATTTGTGAACTGACTAGAACTAATGAATAGGCAGATTAATGAGTTATCCAATTTTACCACTTAACCTCTATCTAATGAACCTAATTACTACTAAATAAACGGGTTTAAGCCATGTAATGTTCACAGATTACAAACACAATCATAAACTGCCACTCAATAAAAAATTGAAAATGAGAATCAACTTACAAGTGCTCCAGCTGATTTAATAGCTTAAACCAAACCCACACTATGCTAAACTATTCTAAACCAACCCAAAATCACCACTGCAATGCCCATTTTCATCTTCATGTCCATTTTTGAGCTCCTGTTGACTTTTGTTGACTAAAATGGAAATTTGGTTGAAACTGTAATGAGAGCTTATGAAAAGCTTTAACAAGCTTAAATAAACTTAAATGAACTGAATATAAGCTATAAGAAGCTTTAACACCAGGTTTGAGAACTCAACTTTTCAACAGTGGACTTAAAATTTTTGAACTTAAACCAAACTTGAATTTGATTCTCAAAAGCACAATACAAAGTTATTTTAACTTGAATGAAATACAATTAAACTGAAACTACAACATTTAATTAATACATAAAAAAAACGACATTGAAGAGAATTACAAAAACTAGCTACTCCCCCATTCTGCTTCTTTCTTCTCTCTTTTATATTCCAAGTTTCCTCTCTCATCTCTCTAAGTGATTCCCACCTCTTTTTGTGGCCTTTGGATGGTTTTGAAGTGATCTTGGCCATTGAGCCTTTTTGGCGGGAAAGTTAGTATTTACAGTTGTAGGGTTTGAGTGTGTAGAGGGAGAAGGAGTTAATGATTCTTGGAAGGTTGTGTTTGGAGGGGGGACATGTGAAGGGATAAGGTGAGGAGGGGGGTGGAGTTTGTGTGTTGCAGAGCTTTTGGCAGAAGCAGGTGGGAAAGGTGAAGGGTTGGCGCCAAAGGGGTAGTCAAACAAAGTGGGTTGACTGGTGGATTATTAAAACCAGGGGGTTCAAAAAGGCTAGGTGACAGGGGGCCAAATTGATGAAAGGGTCAAAATGGGTTTAAGGCTTATAATAACATAGGGACTAAATGTGCAATTCTGAAAAATTGAGGGACCATAGCTGCCAACTCATCAAAGTTACTTCAAGGGACCATTAATGACAAGTTTCAAAAGTACAGGGATCAAATATGTCATTTTGCAATTTTCCAGGGGCCATTTTTGCCAAATTTGAAACTTGAAGGACTAAACTTGTAATTTTCTCAAACTTTTAATATTTTTCACCAAAGGACTAAATTTGACAACTTATGATTTAAAAATAACCTTTGATGATTTTTCTTTTGAAATTTTTGTACCAGGGACTGTTTTTGACAAATTTTGAAACTTGGGGGACTAAAACTGCAATTTTTGCAAATTTGATATGTTTTTCATCTGATTTTGATATTTTTGCATTTAAAACACATAAAACACTGATTTGTGATATTTTGATCATTTTGATGTGTTTCTGAGTGTTTTCAGATGATTTTGCAGTTTATATGGTACAAAAATGATGAGTATTTAGATACTCATCAATCCCCCACACTGAGATATTGCTAGTCCCTAGCAATGATTTGAGAAAAACTTAATGGATTTGAAACTCTTTACCAAAAGCCATTACTTCTGGAGTAGCCAAATGTTTCAGTTCAAGTAAGAACCATGGTACACCGATAACCATGTGATTTTGAGCAAACCACCAGCTTTCAACGGATTTGATTTTGTCTTTACCAGAAGCCGTACCTTTCTGGACTAGCCAACTCTTAGATAAATTATCAATATTATCTTTGGTGAGCTGATTACCAATTATGGTTTTTCCACTGCCTTTACCACAAGCCATAACCTTGCGGGCTAGCCAACTCTTCACTTTTTAGGATATGGTGAGCTGAATACCATACAATTTTGGGCAAATTGCAAGCCATATAAACGGATTTGAGATATCTTTACCAAGAGCCGTTTGCTCCTGGATTAGCCAATCCTTTTGTCTTACAGACATGGCGGACTGATAACCAAATGAGAAAGTGTAAAACACTTACTCCAAAAAAAAAATTTTTTGGCCAAAAACGGGGGAACTGATATAATTATATGATAAAATTCGCGAGAATCCCCCCCCACACTTAGAAATGAATATTGCCCTCAATATTCAAAGTACTGGCGGTTATGCCGAAACAAAGAACGTAAAAGGGAAATACTACGGCCATTATTTAGAAAGAAGATTTTTTTTTTTTTTTTTTTTTTTTTTTTTTTTTTTTTTTTTTTTTTTTTAACTTGTGGGGCATCACCCACACACTTAGGTGGTAGAAAGGGGTAAGAAGTCAGAAATATGGGTGAAAACCCATATGGTGTGTGCTACTGTTTTTGATTTCCGAGTCACTAGCTTGACTCGACCCCGAATTCATTGGTTCATGGGGAAGCAAAGTGGAATAGACAATCTCCATCGGACTTTCATTCAAGATGTTTGGACAAAAATTTGAAGCACGATAAAGTTCCACACCGATGAGATATACATAGAAAGACCCGGCTCACAAATGATAAATGAAAATGCCGGGGTCAAAGATGGTGTCTTCATTCCCGAAGGAGTGAAGATGAAGGGAAATCACAAGATATTTGAGGAAAGGAAGAAAGGTCTTGATAACAATCAAGATCCATTCTTCATCCTCAAATGTAGACGTATCAGGAGGAAGGGTGAAGGTAGTATCATCAATAAGCAAACTCATACGATAGAGTACACCTTCCTCCGAGCTAATATCATCCTCAAGATCAAAGTAGAAATGATCATTTTCCGGAGGAGATATATCATGAGAGAGTTCACCGGAGAACTCTTTATGATGAGAATCATTCACATTAAGTGAATTTGTGAACCCTTGTTCCATTGTGGGCTCATCACTATCCTCAATCTGAGTATCAAAGAGTGGATTCTCAGAAATTAAAGTGAATTCAGAGTCGAATTCAAATAGAGGATTGGTGAAAGTGGCTTTGAATGTTTCGGGAACAAAGTGATCAACATTCTCATTTGGATTGTTAGGATAAGAAGTGAGTGAACGATCATTATCAATGAGACTTTCAGTCTTTCCCAGATCGGCTTCGAAATCAAAGAGTGGATTGATGTGAGTGAGTTAACCGGAGAACTCCTCAAGAAGGGGATCAGCATCAGATTGTAGAAGTGATGCCTCAACAAACTCGATGTTTCCAAAGGAAGCACAATCGTTGCTAAAATCGGAGAAAGTTTCCAAATGATCATTTGAACACTCAAGAGGGGAAAGAGAATCACACATCTGATCAGAAGTTCCCTGTGACTCTCTCGGGATTGGGACAAGGTCCTCAACACTAGACTTTATGAATTCGTCCGATTCCTTTTCAGGAACAGTGTCAAGATGCTCGTCCCCCATGTTCAGAGAGTGAGTGGGAGCTTCGGGTGTGATAGCAGTTGTTTGAGATGGAATCTCAACTGCTGGGATAACAATTGACTGAGGGAGTTGAGAAATAATATTCTTCAAAGGAATACTCTCCTCGTCATCATCATACATAGCTGCATTAAGAAATTGGGAACGCCTTAGAGCTGCATGCTCTAGGGCTAATAATTCTTCCCTAGAATTGCGAGCCTCTCGTTCTTCGGCTAGCAATTCTCCCATGGTTTTTTCACCACTCACTTGATTCTTAAGGTTTTGAAGTATATCATCAAGTTTTTTCATTGTGGATTCAAAATCATAGGAAATTTCTTGAGACAACGGCTCAGGTGGAGTTTGAACCGTATGGTGCTGTGGAGGTTGGAAATTTTCAAACCCGGAAGTATAGTAATTTTGATTCCACGGTTGACATTGAAAATTATCGTGAGGACCTCCACAATTTGTGCAAGAAAAATTCGGTACATTCTGAAACGATGTGTCATTAAAACTTTGATAGCACGGTTCTTGCTCAAATGAATACTGAGGAGGGTGGCTAAAATCGTTTTGAGGATAATTGGAAGAGTTCGGATAAGTGCATGAGTTTTCAGCTTCCGAAGCACAAAACGAACAAAATCCTTCCGTAAGATAATTTCCACACCTCTCGCAAGAACATTGTTGACATCGAAAATCAACTAACGGATCCCCACAACCATAGCAATACTGCTGATTGAACGAAAAATTTTGGGGTTGGGGCGGGTAGTCGGAGAAATTTTTCGGCTCATTGAAAGAATTTTGATCATAAGAACATGAATTCCTCGAACCGCAAAATAGACAACTTCCGTTATGAATGTCATTACCGCATCGTTCGCACGTACACCAACGACACGGTAAACCGAAAAGCGGTTCTCCACAACCGACACAAGGAATCGACGATTCCATGAGAATAGAAGAAGTTAGAATCAAATGGATAGAGGGTAAAGGGATAAAGAATCAAATATGGTAAGAGGGTAAAGATGAATATTTTTGGTATTTTTGAAAAACATTTTGCAAAAACAAAGAATGAAAATCTTTTTGGGTTTTTGATTTTTAAAAGAAGATATAAACATATATAGATGGTATGAACAATGAGTGAGTATCCAAATCACTAATCTGCTAGACGGAAGATAATCAGCACAGCTCCCCGGCAGCGGCGCCAAAAATTTGATCGGTTCCAAACAGTCAAGTCTAATCACGCAAGTCTGCCACTTGTGAATGACAGACTGTAACAAACTTAAAACTGCTCAGAAAACAATACAATGAAATCCAGGAGAGTATAGTGTTTCCCCGGGTCGTTATGTCCCAGCGAGCTATGCAATGGATTATCAAACGCAAAGTGATCGAGAGATTTGAACGGAAAAAGGGATTTGAATAATATTATAACTACAGGAAAAGCCAACAAATTACAACGGCTTAAATGCAAATTAAAGAAAGTTAAAAAGATAAAATATATTAAATAAACGCTATCACTATTTTTAAAATGATGTTTTTCTATGATTTTATAAAACTGAAATTAAAATCTACGCGACGTACAAATTAAAAAGTGAAACTAAAGCAATATTAACCCTAAAAATGTGAAAAATACATTTTTACAATCCTAATGATAAAAGAAACTTTTTAGAAAAAGAAAACTATTTTTATCACTAATTATCTAATTATTATTAATTAAAAACTATTTTTAACTATTTAATAATTATCTAAAATACAAAAAATTAGGAAACAAAGCTAGAAAAATGAAATTATGAAATGGAAAAGTCTAAAATATCAAACTAGAATTTTCAAAACTATTTTTGTATTTTTTTGATTATTTTTCTATTTTTTATGGATTTTAAACTATTAAAAACTAATTAAATTACTAAAAATTACCAAATAAACTATGAAAAATCTGGAAAATTACTTTTTTTACTTTTTATATTTATCTAAACTTAAGAAAATTGAAAAATTATTTTTATGAACCTTTTCTTAATTATTTGTATTTAAAGCTAATTAAAAAGTGCTAAAAAGTGATTTAAATTAAGAAAAATAGCAAACAAGCTTAGAAAAATCTGAAAATTTCAGGAAAAGTCTAAAATAATATAAGGAATTTATGAAAAATGGAAAAACATGGGGTTGTGTGCAAGAAAATGAGGCTGCAGTGTAAGTAGCTTATAAATAAGCACTTTTGAAATAAGCTAAAGGCTACCTAATTGAACCAATTGATCACAGGACTTATTTTAAGCTGAAGCTAACTCAATACAACCTAATTTAGCTACTCTAGGCTTCTGGAAGCTAGGAAACAAGCATATGGTATGAATCGCACTAAGACACCAAAACAGTCCTTACCCACCATCTTGCAGCTCAAGAATAAGCCACTGAATAAGCAAGAAAACTAAAGCCATTCTGAGAAATCTACACTAGACCTAACAAGGGACTTATAAACCAAAATTCAGACCAGGGCAAGCTCTTATAAGCTTGGCGCGAGATCTGCAAGTTTCACTCAGAACCTGTGCAGATTAGTTGCTCTGCACAGGGCACTACTCAGTCCACTTTCAGCTTAAAAATAAGCCACCGAATAGACTAGAAACCTAAAACTAGATGTTTCAATCTCAAGACCACCTATCAAGCTATACCCTAACCAATTTTTAGACTTTAAATCACTGTATTGAATCAAAGGCAAGGTCTGCAAGTTCTTGGAAGAAAACTGCTTTCCATGGGGTTTTGACTTATTATCACAGAATGAAAAGTTGACTTATGTGAAGTTTGAATTGATCCTACTGGTGATAAGTGATGTCTAAGGGTGAAAAGAGACCTAATTGAACTACCCCTTTTGATTCTAAAGCAAAATACCAACAAATACTAACACTGCTTCTAATTTGTCTACCTGTCGAAAGAGATTTACACCGATATTGACTTTGAGAGTTCTGAGATGCAAAAACATGAACCTAAAGACTCTAATTCACTTACTGGGAGCCACTGCAATGCAAAGCATCCACTACACTAACCTCTAATTCAGGTTAACCATTAGATCCAAACACCCATTTGTGAACTGACTAGAACTAATGAATAGGCAGATTAATGAGTTATCCAATTTTACCACTTAACCTCTATCTAATGAACCTAATTACTACTAAATAAACGGGTTTAAGCCATGTAATGTTCACAGATTACAAACACAATCATAAACTGCCACTGAATAAAAAATTGAAAATGAGAATCAACTTACAAGTGCTCCAGCTGATTTAATAGCTTAAACCAAACCCACACTATGCTAAACTATTCTAAACCAACCCAAAATCACCACTGCAATGCCCATTTTCATCTTCATGTCCATTTTTGAGCTCCTGTTGACTTTTGTTGACTAAAATGGAAATTTGGTTGAAACTGTAATGAGAGCTTATGAAAAGCTTTAACAAGCTTAAATAAACTTAAATGAACTGAATATAAGCTATAAGAAGCTTTAACACCAGCTTTGAGAACTCAACTTTTCAACAGTGGACTTAAAAGTTTTGAACTTAAACCAAACTTGAATTTGATTCTCAAAAGCACAATACAAAGTTATTTTAACTTGAATGAAATACAATTAAACTGAAACTACAACATTTAATTAATACATAAAAAAAAACGACATTGAAGAGAATTACAAAAACTAGCTACTCCCCCATTCTGCTTCTTTCTTCTCTCTTTTATATTCCAAGTTTCCTCTCTCATCTCTCTAAGTGATTCCCACCTCTTTTTGTGGCCTTTGGATGGTTTTGAAGTGATCTTGGCCATTGAGCCTTTTTGGCGGGAAAGTTAGTATTTGACAGTTGTAGGGTTTGAGTGTGTAGAGGGAGAAGGAGTTAATGATTCTTGGAAGGTTGTGTTTGGAGGGGGGACATGTGAAGGGATAAGGTGAGGAGGGGGGTGGAGTTTGTGTGTTGCAGAGCTTTTGGCAGAAGCAGGTGGGAAAGGTGAAGGGTTGGCGCCAAAGGGGTAGTCAAACAAAGTGGGTTGACTGGTGGATTATTAAAACCAGGGGGTTCAAAAAGGCTAGGTGACAGGGGGCCAAATTGATGAAAGGGTCAAAATGGGTTTAAGGCTTATAATAACATAGGGACTAAATGTGCAATTCTGAAAAATTGAGGGACCATAGCTGCCAACTCATCAAAGTTACTTCAAGGGACCATTAATGACAAGTTTCAAAAGTACAGGGATCAAATCTGTCATTTTGCAATTTTCCAGGGGCCATTTTTGCCAAATTTGAAACTTGAAGGACTAAACTTGTAATTTTCTCAAACTTTTAATATTTTTCACCAAAGGACTAAATTTGACAACTTATGATTTAAAAATAACCTTTGATGATTTTTCTTTTGAAATTTTTGTACCAGGGACTGTTTTTGACAAATTTTGAAACTTGGGGGACTAAAACTGCAATTTTTGCAAATTTGATATGTTTTTCATCTGATTTTGATATTTTTGCATTTAAAACACATAAAACACTGATTTGTGATATTTTGATCATTTTGATGTGTTTCTGAGTGTTTTCAGATGATTTTGCAGTTTATATGGTACAAAAATGATGAGTATTTAGATACTCATCATAAAGCTTCAAACTTTTTGCCAAAAACATAAACTTTAACACCTAATAACCTTGAAAGGACAAGAATCTTGGATTTTAAAGTGAAAAAATTAAGTTTTTATGCGTATGAAAGGTTGAAAACGTGAGACTTACGAGTAGACAAAATAACTTTCAAAACAAAATCGTTTCACCCAACTAGATGGCGAATAATACCACTGTTAGGTCACTAGTTTTACAACACAAGCATCAAGAGAAGAGATAGAGAAGAGAAGATCGGTTGAACCCTTATCCAAACACACGAAATAATGAGAGAAAGGTTAAAGCAAAGAGTGAAATAGAAAAGAGAACAACCAACCCTCAAGTGAGGGTTATACAAGAGTATTTATAGGAGGGAAGCTAGGGCAACACTCCTAGTTTCCATCCTTTCTCCTATGGGCTTGGGCCTAAGCTCATGGGCCTTCTACATAAGCTTAAGGCTAATAACAAACATAAAGGCCATAATTAAGCTAACTATTACATATGAATTACTAACACTTGATTAAGGTTTAGGAGTGATTCCAACATTTATTTATATTTTACGATCTTCTAATGTTTTGTCGATAAAAAACGTAAAATCATTTAAACGAAACAAATAAAATACGTAAATAGTTTGAGCCAATAGTTTTCTAACACACTTACATTTTCACATAAAATACTAAAACATGTATAAGTGATTTTATGATTTAGTAATACATATGCACAAAAACTAGTGTTTACATATTGGGTAAATATATACACAACTAGTATGTATTATATAATGGGTAAATAACTACAACCCATGGAGCATATCCATAACCTATGGTATTGACCCATACCTACTTGACTAGATACATTGCACTCATTAGATACATTGTATCTAAAGAAATACCCATGGATCAACCCATAACCCATGACCCATGACCAAAATACCCATGGGTAAAGAGGAGCGACCCACGGATCCCTAGCTTTACGCTAGACGGATCCCTTGAGGGAGGGATCCGGGGAACAGTAGCATTTTTCTCTCTATAAATAGTGAGCCATTTCTTCATTGTTTCTTATCCCTTTCTCACATACTTTCTCCTTGAGTTAAAAACTCTCTAACCCCAGATCCAAGTGATCTATGTTTGTAGTTTTGTTTTTGTATGATTCTCTAGGTTCCTCTTAAAGGCGAGATCACCACCTTTGAAGTCAAGCAAGCTCAAGTCCATGAGTTTCCATGCTTCCTCATCATCAAGACTACTGAAGTCCTCTTGTTGATGGTTCTTTTCTTTCTACTAAGAAGTGTAGTGTTGAAGACATTAGTGAAAGATTTCTCAAGTGTCAAGACGAAGACATTAGTGAAGGGTGTCGATCGTCCGTATTGTAGGCATTAGTAAAGGGTCCCTAGAAGTCAAGTCTTAAGACATTAGTGAAGGGTGTCTTGAAGATCTAGTTAAAGGCATTAGTGAAAGGTGACTAAAATGTACATTCAATATGGTGTGTTTCGATGTACAAGATAGATTAGTATTGGATCCAAGGATATTGATATCATTGATGATGTTGTAATAAGGAGTTGGTCTCCTTTGGGGTTAGTCGTTGGTGTAGTGTTGGGTAGTAGTTCCTCCATTGTAATGGAAATCGGTATCTAGCCTAGTACCAGATAAAGGGTAGGCGACGTTGTTTAATACGACGGGATGTCATAAACATATATTTTGACGATAAACATTATTTCCAAAACGTGCAAGTGGTATGAATATCATATGGGTTTGCATTCACGACAACATATCATAATTCAAGTCATAACATTCATTTTAGGTCGCGGATAGTTTCCAAGCCTCATTTTAGTGCACTCCATTTTGTTAGCATATCAATCATACCAGGTGAGTTCATACCCCGCTCTTACTCATTTAAATTCCTATAAACTATTTGGGGCGAGATATATGCTTATTTATCCAAACATTTAAACTCTTTTGCCAAACAACATTACTTATACTTTAGACTTGGTGCGTTTAGTGACTAGACTTAAACAAACATCCCATCATTTGTATGTTGGAAGGCCATTTATTTGGATACAGCCCAACGTGAGTCGTTGGAGGAACATCCCAGCATTTATATGTTGGAAGGCCATTTTTATGGATACAGCCCAACGTGAGCGTTGGAGGAACATCCCAACACGAGTTGTTGGAAGACCCGTGTGGTGACATTTATACTTTTAACTACCTTATTGCGCATATTCATGATTGTCATTCTATTTTAGGCAGTGGGTTGTGAACACACAGGTTGCAAGTTTTGTATGGGCGGAACTTGGAACTGAGTGGATTTACAATGCCTTTGCTGTGTGAACATTTCTCATAGTATTTCAGATCATTTTATCACATACTTATGAACTCACCAACCTTTGTGTTGACACTTTTTAGAATATTTATCTCAGGTCATAAGGCGATAGCATTTCATGGAGCTTTTGGGTCTCATGGCATACATTGGAGTCTAGTGTTTTTATCTATTACCATTCGACATGTTTTGTAAACCTTTATGTAATATCAAACTTTGGAATCTCATGTGTTGTAAACTTTAACTTATTTAATCGAATGGTAAACTCTTTAAAACGTCTCATTATAGAGGTCGTTTTCTTTATCCATACTTCGTGCTATGACGTCATACCCCAATGACACTATCGTTCCGCTGCGATATTTTGGGGGTGTGACAGATTGCTATCAGAGACTTGGTTATTGAGAACTAGGTTGCATTTTAGTTCCTAGACTATAACCGCTTTCACAACGATCCTTTCTTTTCCTATTGCCTTACACACTTTTCGTGCGCATATGTTTTCTGAAAAATTTTGTCTAGACCCACCTCATTAGATAGCATGGTTTCCTTGTACCGATAGGGGAGTCCCAAAATCTAGTTGAGTCACCAGAGATATGGAGCTCAGTAATAAACACTTATCTAACTTGATCTCGTGACAGTTCTTGTTTGATGAGACACGAGATCGAGCTAAATAAGTGTTACTCTATAGCTGTATAGATTTGATGATTTTGCCCGAGGATGGGAGTTCTCTTGAGGATACTTTGGGAACTGTTGGCGACCAAACCTCATCGTGACTTTAGCACCTAAAGGAACTTCCTATACACCAATTGCGACTCTCCATAGATACCTACCCTAAATTCCTCCTCCACCGTTTAGAATCGGATGATAGAATGGCTACCTATTCCAGTAACATCAATCGTCGAGACATGTATGTTTGGTGGTGTGTACACGTGTGAAATGAGGCAATTATAATTATGGTGGCCAACATAATTATAAATGCGTCACAACCCACGTGGACATATGCGACCACGCATACGTAGATCGGTGTGGGCACACCTTAGGAACCAATTTGTGGCGTGGTATTATGTTTGAGAACGTTAAGTATAGACATTGGGAATTCCACGGTTCTTTCCCTTGCAGAGATCATGGCACCAAAGAGGGTAACACGCAGCACTGGTCAAGGGGGTGCGGCGCCAAGGGGTGGAAGGACAGGTGGGCGTGGAGGTAGAGAAGGCAGTAACGACATGGGTAACAATGACAACAACGCTGGCGGAAACCCTGACTTTGCCGCCATCATCGCTCAACAACTTCAAATCTTGCTTCCCACTATTGTCACACAAGTTGGAAATCATATGAATAACTCGGGAAACCACGGGAACGGGAACGGTACTGGCGACACCAACAATGTAGTTGGCAGTAACACCAACAACACCAACAACAACAACAACAGAATTGGATGCACATATAAAGAATTTTCGGCATGCAAACCTGTGGAGTTTGATGGTATAGGAGGTGCTTTGGCATATACTCGATGGGTAGAGAAGACAGAGTCAGTGATCGACATCAGCAATTGTGCCACACATCAGAGGGTGAAGTATGCTGCTTGTTTGCTATCAGGGAAGGCATTGACATGGTGGAACACATAGCTACAGGCTAGGGGCAGAGAAGCAGCTACAGGCATGACATGGGACGAATTTAAGGCGTTATTGAAAGAGGAGTACTGCCCGGACAATGAAATGCAGAAACTGGAGGATGAATTTTATCACCACTCCATGATAGGGGTTGGTCACGCAGCCTACACAGACCGATTTCATGAGTTAGCCAGACTAGTTCCTCATCTAGTTACCCCTGAGTCCAAGAGAATCTCGAGGTACATGTATGGTCTTGTCCCCGAAATCCGTGGAACCGTGAAAACAACTGAGCCGTCTACAATACAAAGTGCAATACTGAGGGCAGGAACCCTGACAGACGAGATGGTTAGAAATGGTACTTTGAAGAACAGTGATAAGAGGAAGGAAGCAAGTGGGTCGAATAAGCAGATAGACGTGGTAGCAGACAATAAAAGGGCAAGAGTTTTGTGGCAACTGGTACTGAACAAAGAGAGTATGCGGGTACACATCCCAAATGTGCTAAATGTGCTTATCATCACCCGAAGTCCAAGCCCTGCCGCTTATGTACAATATGCAATCAGTCGAGTCATTTTTCAAGCCAGTGTAGAGAGCGTGCAAGACCAATAACAACGGTTAACACGGGCAACATGAGAAATAACCAAAGGACTTGCTTCGAGTGCAACAGCCCGAATCACTACCGGAATAATTATCCTCAATTGAATAAGCCACCGATGCAAGCTCATCTAGTTGTGGCAATTGAAGAAAATAACCCAAACCCTGTACTCAATATCAGTCCACCCCGACCTCGAGCATTCTATATAGGGACCGAGGCAGCCCGCAATGCATAACTGGTACGTTTTCCCTAGACCATTAAGTGATCCACCGTATTATTCAGATTTAGTGAGTCTCATTAGATAAGAAACTTAGATGCGTAAGTTTTGGCTTAAACACTTTGACCATACATCCTGATTTCGCGAAACCTAAGGGTAGAACTTTAAGTATCATCGATTGAATCGCGAGGACGCGATTCCTCTAACAGGGGAAGAATGTCACAATTCTCAATTTCCGGTCATTTCTCATACTCTATATTCATCATTTCATAACGGTTCGTGCATGGTTTTGCATTTTTCATTAAACGTTTATTTTCTTATTAAATAAACGCTATCGCGTAATTAATTATTTTAGACATTTGATCCGTTACTTCCAAAAATTATCCCGATATATTTTTATACTTACATTAAGTTTATAAAAATAATATTATGAGTTTACCCAGTGTTTTAAATTTATTTTGTATATAAATTGTTAAATTTATATTATTATGGCGGTTTTCTTAAAAACTACACGATTATTATTATTTCACTCAAATTTTGCAAGAAATGTATTTTTATAATTTTTATGATCTAAATATGTTTTATCTTGACCCGTGAAAATTTATTTTTATCTAACGCTACCTTAAATATTCAAATGTGTATACAACTTACTAATATTACTTAACAATACTACAAGTTACTACTTACTTTCAAGTAACTTTAATTACTTACACTTACACATTTACATACATAATAAAATATATATATATATATATATATATATATATATATATATATATATATATATATATATATATATATATATATATATATATATATATATATATGTATTATTAAATACATACATGATTCACCTAAAGATTTCAAGATCTTTCACTTATATGTTTTCACACTCAACCATTACACACACACATCAATAATTTCAAGGTGTAAAAGTCAAGTTTTCTCTCTTCCTCTCTTCCTCTCCAAAACCGGCCACACTATATTTCAAGAAGGAGATCATATTTGTTTTCAAGTCAAGATTAATTCACAACTATAACATACTCTTAATCAAGGTTTTGGAATAAAAACCTAGGGTATTTAGGATAAACCTTTGTTCTTAAACCTCATCAATTACTAGTAAGCATTTTATACATATCATTATTTTCCATATTCACTTCTATGTTCATTTTTATTATGCACAAGTAAATCATGCAAGTTATATGATGTTCATACCACTTTTTAAGGTTTTTAAGTGTTATATATATATATAATTCATCCTATAATTACTCCTTGTTATATACTAGTTTTGGTGATGTCTAGGAACCCATGACACCCTAAGAAGGTGTATGGTAGGATTAGAATAGCTTCGGAGTTGTTTTGAATGGGTTAGAATAGGTTTGGCGCGAGAAAAACTCATTTCGACACGTTTTAAATAGGGTCTGTCCATAATTTTAATTCTGGGAAAATCCGACAGTGGGTATACTATTTTGGGCTAGATATTTAGAAAATACACTTTAAAACGAAAACATTGCCGCTTGAACGGATTAAAACGGAGCTATAACGAAGAAGATATGAATTTTTCAAGTTTGACGAGGAAAACTATTAAATTCAGAAATTTCAGCATGAAAATGTCACTCTTTACGAGTCAAAAATGAGTCTTAAGCTTTATAAATTGTGTCGACTTATCAAAAATATATTAGTATACTTTGACACGAATCTAAGGATGTAGAAAACGTAGAAAACGGACTTGTAACGATTAAATTACACGCGATAAACCAAGTTGCCGTAACTTTATTCTATTAGCAAAATTAATATATTCTTTATTAAAAACATACTACGGCAACTAAAGGACCATGTTGGCGGACGTTTTTAACAATGATGTAGAACTTTTTATAGCGTGATGTCTTCTAGTAAAAGTAAGTTCGCCTAGCATATTTTCCAAAATGTCCAACCGCTTGTTGAGCGGAGTTGTAACGAATATCATATAGTCACTCAAACTTGGCCGAAAACCATCCCTTAAATTATATTTTTGGACTAAAATACAATACTTAACCAATATTTTTCTTTGTGATCGAGACCTCTAGGATGAAAACTTAAGTACTAAAACTTTGAGATAATAATACAAGCTTTCCAAAACTGTTGAGTTCGTTTCCTAACACTCGGTTTGCACCATTTTGCGACTATCATAGGAGGTTGTTTCAACGTAACTACTTGTAGAGTACTTTTAATACGACGGGATGTCATAAACATATATTTTGACGATAAACATTATTTCCAAAACATGCAAGTGGTATGAATATCATATGGGTTTGCATTCACGACAACATATCATAATTCAAGTCATAACATTCATTTTAGGTCGCGGATAGTTTCCGAGCCTCATTTTAGTGCACTCCATTTTGTTAGCATATCAATCATACCAGGTGAGTTCATACCCCGCTCTTACTCATTTAAATTCCTATAAACTATTTGGGGCGAGATATATGCTTATTTATCCAAACATTTAAACTCTTTTGCCAAACAACATTACTTATACTTTAGACTTGGTGCGTGTAGTGACTAGACTTAAACAAACATCCCATCATTTGTATGTTGGAAGGCCATTTATTTGGATACAGCCCAACGTGAGTCGTTGGAGGAACATCCCAGCATTTATATGTTGGAAGGCCATTTTTATGGATACAGCCCAACGTGAGCGTTGGAGGAACATCCCAACACGAGTTGTTGGAAGACCCTTGTGGTGACATTTATACTTTTAACTACCTTATCGCGCATATTCATGATTGTCATTCTATTTTAGGCAGTGGGTTGTGAACACACAGGTTGCAAGTTTTGTATGGGCGGAACTTGGAACTGAGTGGATTTACAATGACTTTGCTGTGTGAACATTTCTCATAGTATTTCAGATCATTTTATCACAAACTTATGAACTCACCAACCTTTGTGTTGACACTTTTTAGCATATTTATCTCAGGTCATAAGGCGATAGCATTTCATGGAGCTTTTGGGTCTCATGGCATACATTGGAGTCTAGTGTTTTTATCTATTACCATTCGACATGTTTTGTAAACCTTTATGTAATATCAAACTTTGGAATCTCATGTGTTGTAAACTTTAACTTATTTAATCGAATGGTAAACTCTTTAAAACGTCTCATTATAGAGGTCGTTTTCTTTATCCATACTTTGTGCTATGACGTCATACCCCAATGACACTATCGTTCCGCTGCGATATTTTGGGGGTGTGACAGTGAGAAAAGGCTTCGTAATGAAGCTACATGTAATACATGTATATGCACAAAAGATAATCATATAAATACCTAAGTAAGCATACTTATTTAGCAAGCTAATGTCATTTAGAGATAAGTAGAAAGTCATACCTCTAATGCACTTAGGAATGCCTTTACAAATGACACAACAAATGTGAAAAGACAATTCCGGCTCCTTTGTGCTTAAGATACCTTCTTAGGGAAGGTAATCTTGTTACCAAGTGATTCCTATGACTTGGTAGGTATGAGCTTTAGCTAAGCAACATGACAAAAGAGGATTAGAGCAATTAAATGAAAAATAAATAATATTAAAAATGTTGTCATCTAATCAACATCCAAACAAAGAGTTTTTAAAAGACGTGGTGTTTCTTTTTATGAAAAACCTTCTTTGTAGTTTTCAATTAACCATAGATCGTATCAAGTTTTTAAAGTACGATATACTTTAAGAAACTTGCTAACGAAGCTCTGATGCCAATTGTGGAAAACTAGATGGGGGGGGGGTTGAATAGTTTTGCCAATTAAAACTCGTTTTAAACTATTTAGACCGACTTATGTCAATCTATTTGGGTGTGTGTTGGATGTTGATAAGGAAACATATAGAAGTATAAATATGTAATGAAAAGATAAGAGTAAGAAGCACAAAACCACAACGCGAGTATTTATAGTGGTTCGGCTACAAGGATACCTTCCTTGCCCTACTCCACTCCCCGAGTCACCTACTCGAGAGTTTGTAATCACTACACAACACCGACTCCTTATGGCAGAGAAGCCTTCACAATGTCGCCTACTCTTTTTCCGGTACTAGGCTAACCACCGGGTTCTTTCACACCAAGGTGAACCACACCTACCACAACGTCGCCTACCCTTTATCCGGTACTAGGCTAAGTGACGCCGTCGGGTCGCCGTCATTAGGGTTTCGCCTTGGCGACGTTAGTCTTGCGACGTCGTCACCTTGTGCTTATGACGCCGTCCTCTTCAGCTTATGACGCCGTCTGGATCAAATCTAGGTCGTCTGAGTTGCGACGGCCTACTCTTTTAAAGCCTGACACCGTCACTTAAAAATAAGAAATTTGGCTTCTTTGTCATCACAAAATGCTCTGACGGCGTCGCAGTTAAGCAGTGACGTCGTCACCTTGTATTTCAGCAGCTTGAGTGTCTCGATTCTTGACTTTGGCCATTTTCTTCGTATATCCGCACCTTTTCGTCCAAATAAGTGCCATTCCAGCAATTTGCCTTCAAGAGATCTAAAAAGTGAAAAGGAACGATATTAAGTAACAACGGATACAAAAGTGATCAAATAAGGGCTTAAACGACCCCTCAAAAAGGTACATTTTAAAACCTTATCAAATATCCCTACACTTGGTATTTGCTTGTCCTCAAGCAAATGTGCTTTTATCCAATTAATTTATAAGTTTGGGTCATGAAGCATTAGTTTAAAACAGTCCATAACACATATAAGTCCCGCAAAAGTCATAACAAGCACGGAAATTACATACTAGCACCTCACATGGGGTGTTTGGATACTCACATCTCTCTCGGGTGTATATGAAATATAACAAGTTGGAAATGGAAGATAAACACTCATTAACCGGTCCTAGTACATAGACTACCATAGGCTTGAGAATAGATCAAACCTCCATCGCTTTGGCGTAAGAACCTAGGAAAGACTATCAAAGAGGTCTTTAAAGGGTTGTAATGTTAGGCTTACGGTAGGGAAACAAAGGGTTTGGTGGGATAGGCTATTTAGTGGTGGCAAGTCAAAAATCTCTTATGTTGCAAGCATATGCAGAATGGCGTTGCTAAGCCAAGACTCGACACTCTAAACTCTAGATAACTGAAACAAACAAATATAATTTTAAAGATAGATGTAGGATGGTAGCGCGTATGTTTTCTATTTTTTTTTTTTGATTTTTTTTTTCTTTTTCTATTTTTTTTTTTTTATTTTATTTATTTTTTTCATAAACTTTTACTCTACCATCCTCTATGGTAACATCAAAATGATAGGGATTTATAGGCACATCCCTACACTTGAGTTTTTATTACTCTAATACTAATTTGACCCTAATTGAAAAGATCAAAAACACTTGGGGTACGTTATTACGCAAATAAGGGAATTTAACGTTCCCTTCCAGTCATTTCATAAACTTTAACTTTTTCCCATGAGTCCCAATCGTCCCAAAACTGTGTACAAAGGATATGACTCGACTTAGCAACTCATTCAAGCAACTAGATAATTGAACTAAGGGTTTTGGGTGATAACAATAATGCACTAAAAGTGAGTGCATACATGGTAGGCTAAGGCGATTTGGGTGTACATTTGGGGGTGGGGTGTAAACAATGCTCTTCATTGATATTCTGGAAAAAACCGAAACATCACGAGAACCGCGAAAAGGATAGGCTCTGAGGGGTTAACTGGGGGTATCGTGTACTAAAGATGAGTACAACGCAAAGGTGTGGGGGAATTACTCAACCGATGTGGAAGAAGTAATTATATTACGGGTATCAAACAAGGGTTATCCTAATGCCTCTTATCATTTAGTTATTCCAAACTACACAAGTGTAGTCTTACTAGCGATCTCGGAATGCATCAGAAAACAAGTTCTAGAATCTATTATACTACCGGTTCACACTCTAAGCATTAAAGACGAATGCTTTAATTCCTACTAATCTAATGGTGATCCTCACATTTTGGGTGGAATTTGGGTGGTAAAGGGTTTTTGTGCTAGTCATGCAACTTCCTATCCGTGAGACGCTTTTGTTAAGAATAATGGCCCACTCCTATATGTCATGAAAAATTTTAAATTTGGTGCCAAAATTACCTTAACCGACATTTTGTCATGGTTTATTACACAAATACAATTGGACAAAGCAAATAATCAATTGGAAAAGCATAGTTTCTAAGTTCCCGTTTTATTTTCCCTCCCTACACTTAAACTGAACATTGTCCCCAATGTTCCCCGAAAGTATCAAAGTTATGATAATTGAAGGTAATTAAAAACAGAAGAAACTAGTACTCCCCTGATTAGCTCGGTAGGATCCGTGTGTGAAGTAGTGGTTAAATCCTTTCCAAGAAAAAATGTATGCATGAAAAGCTCCTTCCAATCTTTTGTTTCTTCTTCTTGATAAATAAAACCTGCACACTTGAAGAAAACAAACGAAACCTTCGTGTAACATCGGCGGTAATAATATATATAAGACTCTACTAAACTAGGATATAATGCTTGTGGAATGGATGTTTACAGAATTTCTAGAAAATTAAGACCTGGAGAATTCCAAAAATTTATAAGTAGCTCAAAAAACGAGAAAAAAAGTAATATGTTGTTTTTACTCCTTCCTGACGCCGTCAGGTTGCGATCCTGACGCCGTCAGGTTATCCTGACAAAAACTGGAAAAATTTACATCTTTAGAATCTGGAAAAAATTCTGCAAAACATCCATTATGATTCGATACAAGCATTTGAATCAAACAAACACATATATATATCTTTTAATGAATTGCTATTCTCATGTTTACGTTTCTTTGAAAACGTGTGTAATCCTCCCTACACTTATCCTTTATGTAAAATACCTTTATATGCAATTAAGACGAGGTTAAAAACAAAATAAAGTATTTTTACAAATTTAAACATGAGAATAAGCAATCAATAAAAGATATATGACACAAACATCCAAACAATTAAGCATGGGTTGCCTCCCACGAAGCGCTTTTCTTTATTTAAGAGTCTTGTAGCTAGACTCGTAGTCGTGCTCCTACGTGACTTCATTACCGTCACCCTCTTCTAAAACAATATCTTCATCGTTCACCATGTCATTATTATCCAACTGATAATGTTTCACACGTTGTCCATTCACGGTAAATTCCCTCCCATCGTGGTCTAGTAGCACCACCGCTCCATTGCTCATCTGCTTCTTTACTGAAAAAGGTCCATACCATCTCGATTTGAGTTTTCCCGGAAATAACCTTAGTCTTGAATTATACAAGAGCACCTTATCTCCTTCCAAAAACTCTTTAGGATTCCTTATTCGTTGGTCATGCCATTTCTTTGCCCTTTCTTTGTATGTGATCGATGATTCATACGCTTCGAGCCTTAGTTCATCCAATTCTTGAAGCTGTAAGAACCTATTTGACCCTGCTTCAGAATAATCCATATTACAGGCCTTAAGTACCCAATATGCTTTTAGCTCAAGTTCAATAGGGAGGTGGCACGCCTTCCCATATACTAAGCGAAAAGGGGTTGTCCCGATAGGTGTTTTGTAAGCGGTTCTGAATGCTCAGAGTGCCTCATCCAGTTTGAATGCCCAATATTTTCTATTCTGGTGGACCATTTTTTCAAGTATCCGCTTCAATGCCCTATTTTTGTTTTCTACTTGTCCATTCGTCTGAGGATGATATGCTGTAGAAAATCTATGTGGAACGCCATACTTCTTCATTACCTTCTCTATTTGAGCATTGCAAAAGTGGGTTCCTCTATCATTGATCAATGCCTTGGGAATCCCAAATCGTGCGAAGAGCTTTTTAATAAAATGAATAACTACCCTCGCATCATTAGTTCTAAGAGATTGAGCCTCTACCCATTTGGATACATAATCAATAGCTACGAGAATGTATTCATTTCCTCTGGATGATGGAAAAGGTCCCATGAAGTCTATACCCCAAACATCGAATATTTCGTAGACTTGGATATAATTCTGAGGTGATTCATCCCTTCGGGAGATGTTTCCCGATCGTTAGCATGCATCACACGTTTTAACTAATCTCTTAACGTCTCGAAAAATAGTAGGCCAGTAGAACCCGACATCGAAAACATTTCGTGCCGTGACATTTACACCGTGATGTCCTCCAGATGGTCCCGCATGGCATTCTTTCAAAACTCGATCAATCTCCCTTCCGGCCACGCAACGTGGAATGATTTGATCAGGGCATATGCGGAATAGGAAGGGCTCATCCCAGAAGTAATGTTTTAACGTAGTGAATAATTTCTTTTTATCTTGCTTGGTCATGTAGTTTGGCAAAACTCTACTGGATAGATAGTTAGCATAATCCGCATACCATGGTTCAATCTCCTTAATGGCCATTAGCCGTTCCTCGGGAAAAGAGTCGCGAATCTCGGTATGATCGAGTTTCTCAAGATCAGGGTTTTCCAAGCGTGACAGATGATCGGCAGCAAGATTTTCAGCCCCCTTTTTATCCCGAATTTCAATGTCGAATTCTTGAAGTAATAGAATCAACCTGATTAGTCGAGGTTTTGCATCTTGCTTGGAAAACAAGTAGCGTAGGGCGGAGTGATCAGTGAAGACGATAGTCTTAGAAAGAACGAGATATTGCCTGAACTTGTCAAATGAAAAAACTACAGCTAAAAGCTCTTTTCTCGATAGTTGTGTAATTTTCTTGCGCTACATTCATGGTTTTACTAGCATAGTAGATTGGTTGAAAATGCTTATATTTCCTTTGGCCAAGCACGGCGCCTACAGCATAATCACTAGCATCACACATGATCTCAAATGGCTGAGACCAATCAAGGGTGACCATTATAGGCACCTGAGTAAGATCTTTCTTTAGTCGGTTGAATGCTTCTTTACATTCTTCAGAAAAATCAAAAGGGGCATCCTTAACAAGAAGCTGTGTCATTGGCCGGGCAATTTTCGAGAAGTCTTTAATAAACCTTCGATAAAAACCCGCATGACCTAGAAAGTTGCGGATGGCTTTAACGGTGGTAGGATAGGGGAGTTTGGATATCGCTTCGATTTTTGCTCTATCGACCTCAATTCCATTTCCAGAGACTTTATGTCCTAAGACAATTCCTTCTTTTACCATGAAATGACATTTTTCCCAATTTAGGACCAAATTAGTTTCTTCGCACCGTTTCAACATCTTCCTAAGGTTGGAAAGACAGGTCAAAATAATTTCCAAATACCGAGAAGTCATCCATGAAAACTTCCATGTTGTCCTCAATTAATTCATGGAATATGGCCATCATACATCCCTGAAATGTGGCGGGTGCGTTACATAACCCGAAGGGAATTCTCTTTTAGGCAAACGTCCCGTATGGGCATGTAAACGTGGTCTTTTCCTGATCTTCAGGGGCAATGGGAATTTGAAAGTATCCTGAAAAGCCATCAAGGAAACAGTAGTATTCATGCCCGGCTAGCCTTTCAAGAATTTGGTCAATGAATGGCAGAGGAAAATGATCTTTCCGGGTGGCATCATTTAACTTTCTGTAGTCGATACAAACACGCCAACCCGTAACTGTTCTTTGTGGCACTAAATCACCCTTTTCATTCTTTACAACTGTCATTCCTCCCTTTTTTGGAACCACCTGGACAGGGCTGACCCATGGGCTATCCGAAATGGGGTAGATAAGGCCAGCATCGAGGAGCTTGATGACTTCTTTCTTTACTACCTCCTTAATGTTAGGGTTGACCCTCCTCTGCGGCTGAACGGTTGGTTTGTAATCTTCTTCCATGAGGATTTTATGAGTACAAAATGTGGAATCAATACCCTTAATGTCAGCCATACTCCATGCGATCACTCCTTTGTACTCTTTTAAAACTTCCAAGAGCTTCTCTTTTTGTCCAGTGGTAAGTGACGAGCTTATGATGACAGGGAGCTGGTCCTTTCCTTGAAGGAAGGCGTATTCTAAATGGCTCGGGAGATCTTTTAGTTCTAAGGTGGGGGGTTCCTTGATTGATGGTTTTAGCTTGTTTTCTGGATTTTGCAGCTCAAGGGGTTCAATTTCTTCCTTACGCGGGTAAAAGGAAACAGCTCCAACCATCTCAATTTCTTCGTTGTCGCCTATTGTGTTGTTATCATTATTTCTGAATTCGTTCAATATATACTCATCAATACAGCCATCTATATCATCAACAAATTCATCAACGTCCTCAACAAAAATAAATAGGGTGATCGTAGGAGGAGGAGTGACTCATAGAATCCTTGATGTCGAAGGTTAAGCTCTCGGATCCCACTCGTAAAGTGATTTTACCATCATGAACATCGATAATGGCACGAGCTATAGCCAAGAAAGGTCTTCCAAGAGTTATCGGGACTGAGTTATCTTCCTCCATTTCTAAAATTACGAAATCAACTGGAAACTTGAATTCTCCCACCCTTACAAGAACATTTTCACAAATCCCAATGGGATATTTGATTGATCGATCAGCTAATTGAATACTCATCCTAGTTGGTTTCAGCCCTGAATATCCGAGTTTGAGGAACAGGGAGTGAGGCATCAGGTTAATGCTAGCCCCAAGATCCGCCAAGGCGTTTTTCACAGAGAGCGCCCCTATAGAACAAGGGATGGTGAAACTGCCCGGATCTTCTTACTTCTTGGGCAGGCCTTTCTGGATGATAGCTGAGCACTCTTCTCCTAATGATATCAACCCTTCAAGTTTCTTCCGATTGGATATTAACCTCTTGAAGTATTTGCTATGTTTAGGGATGTAATAGAATACGTCAAGAAGTGGTATGTTGACGGAAGCTCGTTTTAAATAAGACAATATTCTCTCATTGTCTTCTTCAGCCTTTTGATTCTTCAGACGCGAGGGATAAGGAATCCGTGTGAGAGTTGGTTGTTGGGCAGGTGCTGGTGTTCGTGTAGGGGGATCGTGAGGGGTCGAAGGCGGTTCAGGAATTGTTTCATTTCCTAACACAGGTTCCCTGGTGGGGGGATTTTGGTCAGGATGAGGGGGATCCTTAGTAGTAATTCCTGATCAAGTAGTTATAGCGCAAGTTGGATCGTGATGGGTTGGGCTATATTCGCTTATTCTTTTGTGGAGGGTGGTGAATTGATTCTCTAATTCAGCTTGCTGCTCTTGAATAAATTCCTCAAGACCTTTTAAGAGTGTGGCCCCTTCTATGGTAAACTGCCCGAGTTCTTTTTCAAAGGCATCACGGATGGTGTATTCAGATCCCTCATTTCCTTCAGTTTTCTATTTTAGATTGCCCCAAGGGTTGCATTCATCGTTTTGATAGAATATGAGGAGTGAGGGGTCATCATAAATATCATGACTGGAAAGGAGGACGCTCTCTTGGCATGTGTCATCACACTCATCACTCTCGTGTGGCCCTCCACAAATGTCGCATATAAGATATGGGTTAAATAACCTTTTTGGTTCTGGTGATTTTGTGAGATATGCAAGCTTCTCTTGTGCTTTCTTAATCCGATCATCGAAAGATGATAGATTTTCATTCGAGAAAGTAAGGATACTTATTGCGTTTACTGGCTCATTCCAATGGTTGTCTTGGTATTGAACGTATTCCTCAATGCGGTTCCACCCTTCTTCCGCAGTGAGATTAGAAATCCTTTGGCCAGTTGAGAAGTCAATCCCTTTTTGGTCCTTTCGGGAGACATTGTCATAAAAGATTTGAACAAGCAACCAAAGGTTGATGCCATGGTTTGGGGCTTGTTGAATAAGATCTTTGTAACGATGCCAGGAGTTAATGATAGATTCTCCATCTGGTTGATGGAAGTGAAGAATTTTGCTCCTAATTGATGCAGTTCTTCCAGGGGGAAAGAACTTCTTGGTGAACTTGGTTGTGAGTTGTTCCCACGTGAAAATAGACTTTGGAGGAAGCTTATCGAGCCACTCCTTAGCATGTCCTTGAAGAGAAAATGGGAAAAACCAGAGTCTAGATGTCTCCTTAGATGCTCCGTCGGCATAGATAGCATCAACAATTTTTAAAAATTGTTTGATGTGGTGGATTGGTTTTCGCTGTGGGATCCATGGAATTGACATGCATTTTGGATAAGCCAAATGTCAGAGGCATGCAATACCTCATTGACTTGTTCTGAAGGGTAGACAATGGCACTGGTAAATCCAGATGCACAGGGGGAAGAGTATTCCCCGAGGGATTTTGCTTCAGGAGGATTGATGGGTCCATTGACCGGAGTGGCGGGAATTTCCTCGCCATGTTGGCTCAGATCATCAATGATGATGGTTTCAGGGGATTGTGGGGAATGAGAGGACTCATCGTCAGTTGTGACTTCATCAAAGTTGATGGAAGTGCCTTGAGGTTCCGAATCATGGAGAGCTTTTCTTCGCCTATTGATCTCTCTTTCGGGTTCTGCAAATGGTTCAAGAAGGGTTTTGGTGGAACTGCGGGTTCTAAGTTGTCTAAGGGGGTTGGTAGGGGGAAATGGTAGTTGGTTATCACCTTCCGTGATGAAAAGTGATGGGATTACGAACAAAGGTCACGAAGAAGGGGGATAGACTACGTGAAAGCTAAAAAAATGAGAAAAAATTACTTGATAGGAATCAACCAAAGAAACCTAAACGAGGTGGACTACTAACTAGCTATTCTATTCCCCGGCAACGGCGTCAAAAACTTGATAACACTACACGCGTCGTTCGGGGTCAAAGGAACTTCCTTTTCTTCGAGCAAGTTTTATAACACCCTAGGCAGTGAACCTAATCGTTGTAGTGTAGTATTAGGGTAAGCCACGGGGTATTGATATCGTTCTCTAGGGGAATAGGAATGCTAGTGAGAAGTTACTACGCTAAGGTTGGGGTTGAGGAAGATTATTTTTTTATCTTTTTATGTTTTTTTAGAAAATGGAAAGGTACGAATCTCGGGGTTTGGATTTGGGGGTTGGTTTTTCTACCGATTACTCTACTTATCTAATTATCTAATCTAAGGTGTATGTAGTCTATGTCTAATTATTGTGTGCTCGTATGATAGTTTAAAGATGTATTCACTTAGGTTTTATTACTCCTTAATTATCTCCTATTGATGGTTGAATTATCACGTCCCTATTGTTAATCGTGTTGTGTGTCTAAAGTCGTAGGGTAGGCGTTTATCCCTAACTCTTTGAACTTACCAAAGGGTCTCGTCTACAAAACCCTCTAGGGATTATAAACTCTAACTCTAAGGCACTCTTTGGATAGTTTAGCCTACAACCGCTCTAAGTGCTATAGCCTAAGGTTCACAAAGATTAATCAAGCATTAATTACACAACGAATGACCTATCGCATTACTAGATCATTAATCAATTAAGATAAGAGACAACCAATCAATATTTAATAATTAAGTTTCATATTCCCTAAGCAAACACACAAGTAAATTAGCCGGACATGGAGAACATGCAAGCATACACACAAATAATCAAAGACATAATTGAATTAATGAAGTAAAACACTTATCTTGATGTAAGATAGGGTTTGAAACCCTAAAATACTGTACAAGACAACCTTGGTTCGGTTTAGGTTTTTACTCCAAAAGACTACACACAAATACTGAAAAATTCGGATTCTATATATAAGATTACATATGCGACGGCGTTACCTTATGATTTGTGACGTCGTCGGGTCACCGTCATTAGGGTTTCGTCTTGGCCACGTTAGTCTTGCGACAGCGTCACCTTGTGCTTGTGACGCCGTCCTCTTCAGCTTATGACGCCGTCTGGATCAAATCTAGGCCGTCTGAGTTGCGACGGCTTACTCTTTTAAAGCCTGACACCGTCACTTGAAACTAAGAAATTTGGCTTCTGTGTCGTCACAAAATGCTCCGACGGCGTCGCAGTTAAGCAGTGACGCCGTCACCTTGTATTTCAGCAGCTTGAGTGTCTCGATTCTTGACTTTGGCCATTTTCTTCGTATATTCTCGCCTTTTCATCCAAATAAGTGCCATTCCAGCAATTTGCCTTCAAGAGACCTAAAAAGTGAAAAGGAACGATATTAAGTAATAACGGATACAAAAGTGATCAAATAAGGGCTTAAACGACCCCTAAAAAAGCTACATTTTAAAACCTTATCAATAACTCTATAATGCACTAGTTACTAACAAACTCATGCCCTAAATTAGTTAATGTGATGCACTTATATTCACATTTTGTTCCATTTTGCTAGGTTTTTTTTGAGCTATTTAGGTTGTTGAAGCTGAAGCTACTAAAGAAAGACGAGTCTCCCTCACTTATGGAAGTAGGGATGACATAAGTCAAGGACTTCTTTAGAATAATACACCAGCAAACATATTCAAGGACAAAACTCGTTTGGCATATCCAAGAATTATTTTTCTTTTTCATATTTGATGAATTTTAAATTGATTTCCTTATTTGACACTTTGGTGCATTTTCTTTCTTTTCTGCAATTGAAACTTTCGCAAATAGTTTCTCATTGGTATCATGAGCATTTTGTATAGACTTTTTTTTCTTTATTTGATACTTCTACAAAGGAATGATCAATGGTAACACTCTGTATATAAGATATTTTTCATTTAATGTATCATTGAAATTTCTGCAACTGTGATGCAACATCATTCTCTTTACTAATGCACTACTATCTTTATAAATGCTTTTTGAGTTTCATGTTGAATTCTACCTTACCTAAATAGAAACAATTTCTGTTGATGCACATTATTTTTAACGTTGATGCACCTTTATCATTGACATTGATGCACTTTTTTCTTAAACAACAATTTTTTTATAAGTACTAATACGGATATTTCATTCTACTCATTTCTTAATAATCATTCAATTGTTTTTTCTTGAAAACTGTTGTTTTTAGTCCAATTGTTCAAAATTAATTTGAATTTTTTTACTATATGAATTCTACCTTACCCAAACATATGCACTTTCTTCTATGTACGGATGCACCTTTATTTTCAGCACTGATGCAACTTAGTTCTTTAAATATCTGATTGTGTCTGATAGGTGAAGAGGACATTTCATTTCAATCATCTTTAACAATCATAAAACTTATTTTTATATAAAAAAAACTCTATCTACATAAAGCATCAAAGCATTTTATTTCCATATGCCCAACACACAACGAAAAAGTACAAATCATAACATTGCTTTTGCTACATCATAACCTTATAAAACCAAACATAATTGTTTCTAAACGAAATTAAATGAAGTTAAAAACATGAAAAAGCTACTTCTACCCACCTATTCATATTTCATGTTTATGATAAAACGAAAACCGTTGAAGTAATCTTTCTGAATGCATCTGCCTTACAAATTCTTCTTATGAGATTCACTGAAATTGTTTAACACAAATCATTATTCCTATGTTGTAGAATATATAACTCATGTTGCTTGTTTGTTTCTTAGAAGTTGCTTAGCATATACCCCTTCGTTTGTCCTCTTTAGTTTCAAATTTTACCTTTTTCGAAATTCGTCTTGAAAGATGCATTATGGACCTACGAAATTGGTGTGTGGATTTTCTGTAGCATATCGAAACCTCCTAGTTTCTTTTTTTATATTCCCTTTTACTTCAAATTTTTGGTATCTCACAGCCTCATCGTCAGTATGGTTCTTGTTAATACAAATTAACCGTAAAAACGTTTATTAATATTTTGCGATCTCTTTATGTTTTGTTGATAACAAATATAATGTTATCTTAAGTACAATTTTAAGGATACATGTTATTTTTGTAAAGCATTTACATATAGCCATTTAAATACAAAAATGTTATAATTAATTATTTGTTGTAATAGTTTATTAGGATGGGTAAAAACCATAACCCATGGATCATATCCATAACCCATTAACCCACTAGATACAATGTATTTATTAGATACATTGAATCTAAGTAAAACCCATGGACCAACCCATAACCCATGACCCATAACAAAAAATTCCATGGGCAAAGATGAGCGTCCCACGGATCCCTAGAATTACACTAGACGGATCCCAAGTGGGAGGGATCCGTGGGATCCAGGGAACAGTGACAGAAATTGCCTATAAATAGAGAGCCATTTCTTCATTCTAACTCACCCCTCTTCTTACTAAATCTCTTAAACACTCTCATTGTCTTCAAACATATAGATCACTTGATCTAGAGAGTTGTTCTTCTTTCTTTCTATTGTTATTCTCATATAGGTCCTTCGCTAAGGCGAGATCACGAGCATTCTACAAGTCATCCAAGAAAGGGGTCCTTGATTGATTTGTCACTCCGCAATATTTCTGTAGCGAAGATCTTGTATTTGATATTTCACATATTTGTTGTGTAATAGTCGTGTTGGTTTGGTCCACCGTGTTAAGGACTCTGTATTTAGCTTCGTACCGGAAAAATGTGTAAGCAACGTTGTGAAGGCTTCTCCGCCAAGTGAAGGAGTTTGTTGACATAGTGCTTGAACTCTCGAGTAGGTGACTCGGGGAGTGGAGTAGGGCAAGGAAGGTGTCCTTGTAGCCGAACCACTATAAATCGGTTGTGTCATTTCTATCCCTTTGTTTTACTTTATTTACTTGCTTTATCATTAGATCTATACTTTCTCTACATCCATAAGATCTCACATATTAACGAATCTAAAGTTTTAGAAACTAACTTAAAATCGGCAAAACTATTCAAGCCCCCCTTCTAGTTTTCCACAATTGGCATCAAGAGCTAAGTTTATAAAAGTTTTAAAGTAAAATTGTATTTTAAAAACTTTTCAATCACTATAGGTTCTGAAAATTATAAGGAAGGGCAATCTATGCAACGACCACCACTACTTGAAACTAATGGTTTTATATATTGGAAAAATAGATTCGAAACGTATGTGAAGTCTAATGATATTGATCTTTGGTACATTATTGTTGAAGGCGATTTTGAGGCTACCTCAAAAGATGATAAAGGTAATTTAGTTAACATACCTCATGATAAACTAAATGATGAAATGAAGAAAAAGCTTTCTAAAAATAGTGAAGCTAAAATGGTTTTAAATAATGTTTTACCGAAAAAGGAATTCGAAAGAATTTCTATGCTTAAAACCTCTAAAGAAATTTGGAATTCTTTAGTTGTAACTCATCAAGGTAACCAACAAGTTAAATATAATAAAATTGATTTGTTTGTTCAATAATATGAACAATTTTCAATATCGGATGAGGAAACTATAGATCATTCATTTGCTAATTTCAATACTATTATTACATCTTTACAAGTACTTGATGAATCTTTTTCTAGCCGTAACCATGTTAGGAGATATCTAAGGGCACTTCCATCTAAGTGGAGATCCAAGGTGACGGTGATCGAAGAGTCAAAAGATTTGACAATCCTCACCCTTGATGAACTCATAGGCAACTTAAAATTCTACAAGCTTGTCCTTGCTAAAGACTCCGAAGCCTCAAAGGTGAAAGAGAAACACAAATCTCTTGCCCTTAAAGCCAAAAAGGCTTCAAGCGATGTAGAGAACTCCTCTTCGAGTAGTGACGACGAGGAGTACGCTATGGCGGTAAGGGACTTTAAAAAGTTCTTTAGAAGAAAGGGAAGATACGTCAAACAACCGTATGACGATAAGAAAGGCTTTTAGAAAAGCAAAGAGGACGAAAAGCCAAAAGATGATCATACTTGCTTTAAATGTGGGGACCCAAACCACTTTATTAGTAAGTGTCCCAAACGGGATGATCAAAAGGCGTTCGTGAGCGGCACGTGGGGAATGAGCGACGAGGAAGACGAAGAAATTTGTCTGATGGCAAATGACGAGGTATGTCACGAATACTATAGTAGCTCATCACTTGATGACGACTCATTGCATAATGAATATGACAAATTATGGAATATTAGCTTAAAACTAATTAACAAAAATAAGCTTCTAAAAAGTCAAAACCAACGTTTAGATAAAGAAGTCATAGAATTAAAAGCAAAACTAAAACGTTTAGAAAAGGGTAAAATAGCAAGTGGTGAATGTGAACTTTGCATTCAACTTCAAACACTAGTTGATCAACTAGATTCTAAAATTGCTAGAATGAGTACAAACACCTTAGATATGATATTAGATAGTGTTAAAACCGGCAACAACCAAAAAGGTTTAGGTATTCAACAACTTGATCCATCAACTAGTGAAAACAAAGAAACACAATTTATTAGAGCACTAGAAAAACCAGCCACTATTGTGGCGGATCCCACGGATCCCATCAAAAGGGAACCGACTAGTGTTAAGCCAGGGATCCGTGGGTCTGCTGTTGCAAACAGTGGTAATAACGTAGCTTCTTCATCTAGAACTGAGTTTGTTATCGTTAATAGGAAGAAACCAACTCATGTCACCACTAGACAACCACCTCCAAAATATAATCCTACTTATGCAAGAAACAAAGCTCCATTTTTCTCAAAACCTAATCCATCTAGGAGACCTAATAATGTTTACCCGAGAAGTAACCATCAAATGTGTTAGGATTTAGTAAATCCAGTTATTAAAGTGTCGGTCACCTCAAGTATATGTAATCGTTAGAAAGCTCGTAGTCATAGTTATTATAAGTTACGTAGTATTTATTTTAGTAACACCATGGAGGACGGACGGGTATTTACCCACTGTATGGTGGCAATTTGTGTAAGACTATAAATACTTTCTACCTCCCAAGGTAGAGAGTTGGAGCTCATAATAATACTTTCATTTTCTCTCACTAAGTTCCCAAACCTCTAACTATTTCTCTCTCTAAAACCTTGAATTATACGCCTACTTGTGATCATGTTATGATGTGTTTGTTAAATCCAATATGTTTCAAATGGTATCAAGAGCCATGGTTTGATCATCTCTCTTACATATCCTTGGATTTCTAGTGGTTTTTAGATGGTTTTTGAGTTTGAAAAAGTTTAGTGGTTTTTGCATCATTTGGATCATTTCTTGTGTTAAAGCTTGAATTTTGAGTGTACTTTTGTGTTTAGAATCATTGTAAGTGCTTGGGTTTTGATTTAGAAAGCTTGCATCACTGTGGCTGGGCTTGTTTTGGATTGAAAAGTGAGTTTTTGAAGTTTTTCAAGGTAGCGACTTGAGTCTCGTTGTGAATTTTTTCGTAGCGACTTGCTTCAGTAATTTCTAGCGAGTTGTAGTGTTCGTCGTAGCGACTTGAGCTTAGCGACTTGTCTATTGAGACAAGCCGACAAACAATACAAGTTAGTGGATTCTCCACCACGGCTAGCGACTTGGAGGGGTAGCGACTTGCTTTCATTATTTCTAGCGACTTGTACTTATAGTTCTTAGCGAGTTGACTCTTAGCGACTTGGATACTTAGCGAGTTGCTCTTTAGCGACTTGTATGCTTAGCGATTTGGTTCGTTAGCGACTTGTGTTCAGCGACTTGGGTCTTAGCGACTTGTGCTTAGCGACTTAATTCACAGCGACTTGAGGTTTAGCGAGTTGCTACTTAGCGACTTGGTGCTTAGCGACTTGGTTCAAGGGTTACAGCGACTTGGTTAATACTTGTTTCTAATACGGTTTTCTCGTGATTTAGTAAAATCCAATGAAAGAATCTATTTCCCGGTTTAATCATAGAGTTATAAAATCCCGTGAAATCTGTAAACATGTCTACCAACGTGCCTACAATCATCTCTACTGTAGCTGAGGACGTTCAAGCAGCTGGTTCAGACACTCATCCACCCATGCTTGACAGAATAGACTATGACTCATGAGCTCAATGAATTAGGTTGTATTGTCTTGGAAAGGAAAATGGAGTCAACATTCTCAAGTCTATTGATGAAGGACCGTATCAGATTAAGATTACAAGAGACATAATTGATACTGCTGCAGATGGAACCATGATCTTTGGATTGGACAGACCAAAGATGTATGATGAGCTCAGTGATAAGGAGAAAAAGAGATTCAACGCTAATATCAGGGCTTCAAACATTATACTTCAAGGTCTTCCAAAAGATATCTACAAGCTTATCAATCACAACACTGAAGCCAAGGCTGTTTGGGATAATGTCAAGGTGCTTCTCTCGGGTTCTGAATTAACAAAGGAAGACAGAGAATCACAGTTGTATGATGAATTTGAGCACTTCAAGATGAAACCAGAAGAGAGTATCTATGAATATTACGTGAGATACCACAAACTTGTGAATGATATGAGGAATATCAAAATGACTATGCCAAATATTTAGCTGAACTCAAAGTTTGTGAACAACATGAATCCCGAATGGCACAAGTTTGTCACCTCTGTGAAGCTAACCAAAGGATTGAAGAACACCAACTATGAGCAACTGTATGCCTTCCTTCTTCAGGATTCTTGAACAGTTCAAATCTAAGCAGGGAGAAACTAGTTCGTCAAATGACTCTATAGCTTTTTACACCAATGTTGGAATTACCACCAAAGCTTCTCAAGTCATACCCATGGGTAATGGTAATTACAAGCTCATCCCTGATCCATCATATAAGCCTCCCGACTCAAACACACTCATGGAAAACTTCATCAATCAACTGTCTCTCATGGTTAGTCAAAACATGAACTCTCTCCCATACACCAACAATAACCTCATAACAGCATCCAATCAACACAATCAAGCTACTGTCAGATATGGGAAGGTTATGGTGCAACCAGTTCAAGAAAGGCAGTATGAACAGGGAAGAGGCGGAGTTGGTAGAGGATATGTGGCAAATCTGAATCGTGGAATGAATCCAAATCAAGGACAAGCAAAGCCAGTCAAATGCTACAACTGTGGTGGTGAGGGACATACTGCGAGGAACTGCACATCCCCAAAACGTCCAAAGAATGCAGAATAATTTAGAGACAAGATGTTGCTTGTGCAAGCTCAGGATAATGGAGTAGCTTTGGATGAAGAGAAGTTGTTGTTTCTTGCTGAGGGTAATGCCAAAACCTATGATGCTGATGTTGATGAACAACCAATTCAGGAAATAGGTCACAATCATCAAAATGCCTTTCAAGTAGCTGACTGTGATGCATTTGACTCTGATGTCGATGATGAACCTACTGCTCAAACTATCTTCATGGCTAGCATCTCACCTATGGTCTCTCCAAAGGTCTCATCGTCACAACAGGCTGGCCCATCCAAAGACTCAATCATTTCAGAGGTATTAAAACTATACGATAAAGTTGATGAGCAAAAGATGCATAATGAAGTACAATCTCCTAAAACTTTCGAATCAGATATTGATAATGAGGGTAATAGCAATATTGTCCCATATGATCAATATGTGAAGCAAAGTGAAAGTGAGATTGTACCAAGTGATGCATCCTCTGCAGTCAATGATGACTATGTTTTTTATGAATACACTGCATGTGCCCTTGATGATTCTGTTATTTCTGAACTGAATGCCTATAAGGAACAAGTTGCTATTTATGAACAACATACTAAGTTTGAGTTAACTACCCGTGAGCAGGAAATGGATGACAAAATGCGTACAATTATTAGAAAAAGTAATTTTAGAGAAGAAGTGTTAAAACAAGAGTTAAATTCCTTACAAGAAAAGCTTTCTAAAACTGTTAAGCAAAAGCGAGAGCTTCAAGATAACTTTAAAGTGCTTAAACAAGAATTTAATGCTAAGGAATCAAAACTTTTGAATGATTTTTCTAATCTAAAAACTTTGAAAAACAAACTTGAAAATAAGTTGTACGTACAAGGGAATACCATTCAGACTGCTCACTTGATCACTAAGCATAGTGTCTTAAGCGATAAGCATAGCATTCCCCTTGTTGAGGAACCTAATCCCGAGGTAGTTAAAAAGGCTAGAGCTGCTCATAAGGTACTGTATGATGGTAATGAGATTCTTAAGCCTAGGCAAACACCATCATGTGTTGGATGCACGGAAGATGATAGAAAATTAGATGATGCCTCTAGGGAGAAAATGGATAAGAAGCTTAACGATCCTGTGTGTAAAAAGGAAAACATAACGATAAAACCGCATGATTACACTAAGGAAAATTGGATCTCCTTAAACAAGTTTATGCCTCAAACTCTATTAACCCCTGAACAATTGTTCTGGAAAAAGGATATGGATATGCAAAAAGCTAAAAATGTTGTTGCAAAAAACACTCCCCTTAGGAAAATGCCTGCAGCTACTGTGTATCTCCAAATACACCAATTCATCTAGTTCCTAGATCGATTGCCACTAATAGCAAAACCTTAATCAGCCTGTATGTTGTTTATCAACTATTCGTTGATTTTGAGAAGACATGTAAGAAGAGAATCACACCTACAGGGATAACTGAGGGGGAAAGGGGTTTTGAGCAAACTAAAGAATGTTATTTAACTGAGGTCATGCCTTTCTTTAAACAATTAAAAGGTCAATTTGAGAGTCTTCAAAAAGGAATAAATTCAGATATTAAAGAAATGGAAAACGAATTTGATGCAATGATAGTTAAGGTCAATGATTATGAACAGGAACTCAAATATAATGAAGTTGAAATGAAGAACTTGCATATCTTAAATGAGAATTTGATTTCGAGTTGTTTTGCTCAAGATGTGTTTTATACTGTTACTAAGCACTCAATTACTGCTTCTCTATTTCATGAATTATCTATTGCATTAAAAGTTTTCCATGATCGTGTCATTGAGCTTGAAAACAAAAACTCAGAACTAAATGAGAAAATTGATCAGGATGATCACGATAATTTGGTAAAACATCTTTCTAAACTAGAAGTTGAACATTTTGCTTTGCAGCTAAAATATCAACATCTTAAAGAAAATTTCAAAACCTCAAATATCAAGACATCCTCAGATGTTCCAGAGTTTGATGCAGTTTTTCAGATAAACAAACGTGACGAACAGATTCAAGCTCATTGTAACACGATCAGAAAGTAGAAAGCCCAAATTTCACAATTAAAAGGTGAAAAGAACAATGTGACTGGCTCCCAAAGGCCTCCTCCTTTAGATTCTCAGTATTCTCAAACTTTTCATATTCAAAACTTGGTTAATGTTTTACAAAAAGAAAACGAGAGTTTTCTAGAAGAAAATGAAAAAGTTAAACGACACTTTAAAGAGTTATATGATTCAATGAAAGTCACTCGTGACAAGAACAACGAAAAAATAACGTCTTTACAAAAAGAAATTGAGAATCTGAAGAGTCAGGAAAAAGGGAAACTGTGACTTGTCTTTAATGAGAATGTTGCATCAAAGTCATCCTCAGATTGCAAATATACTGTGACTGTTAAATACATTCCTCCTCATCTTAGGAATAATGAACTTGTGTTTCATAACTATTTTTCTCACCTTAAGGATAGTCTAGAATGTCTCCGTGAGATTGTGGAAGAGGATTTCATAAATAAGCCGCTTGATAGAGAAATTAGGTTTGCTTGCATTCAGGCCAAACGATCTCAGGAACTGCTAGAATGTTTAATAGCAACATGTCCTAAATCCTTAGGTATGAAAGGTAAAGCTGTGATGCCTTGTTCTATGCCTTGTGCCAAGTATACAAACCATTCTATGCCCAGTATTAAGAAAGTGAACTCTAATGTGCCTTCAAGTAGTTCAGATCCCTGCACGTCTAGTTCAGGAATGTAAAAAGTAGATCAACCAACTAATGTTCCCATAATTTCCTCTACAGGAGTAATCAGTGACATAAAAGCAAGCGGGTCAAAGCCTCCAGGCAATACCAAGCAAGATAGGACCTCGCAAGCTAAGAATGTGCATTGGAAGAGAGTAGAAGATCACCATAGGAATATTAAGTTTGAGTTGAATAAAATGAATCGTGTTAATTCTAGTATTAGCTATAAGCGTACTGTAATTAATTCGAATTCTGCTACTATCAGCAAGCCATGTAATGATGACTGCTTGATTTCTGTTACTAATCATGAATGTGGTGTGAATGATTTGTCTAATGTTGTCAAATGCCCAGTTAAAACTGTTAATGTTAAAAATCAAGCTAAGAAGGCTAAAAGGAAAAGGCGAAAGAAAGTTAGAAAACAGTAGAAACCCACAGGAAGGAAATTTAGTAATATAGGTTATCAATGGATACATACTGGCCGTAAGATTAATGAGTTGTGCCCTAAATTTGCTAAGTCAATGCCCACTAGAAAATGGATGCCTACTGGTAGAACTATTCCCTTAAGAAGTGAACATACTTTGAATAGGTCAAATACGGACACTAGCACTGCATCTATTTATGATGATTCCATTGTTTCTACTTCTGATGTGGGTGTTCCAATCACTGTTACTAACCAAATGGAACCCATTCTTGCATGGGGATCCCAATTATCCAGTTATCCATTCTTGTCTATGTTCAACTGCAGATCGTTCAAATCGTTCTGTGGTACCTGGACTCAGGATGTTCCAAGCATATTACTGGAGATCGCTCGCGGCTCATGAACTTCGTGAGTAAATTCATCAGGACTGTTAGATTCGGGAACGACCATTTTGGTGCAATTATGGGTTATGGAGATTATGTTGTTGGTAAAAGTGTAATCTCCAGGGTATATTATGTGGAAGGTCTTGGTCATAACTTGTTCTCTGTTGGTCAATTCTGTGATTCCGATCTAGAAGTGGCTTTTAGAAAACACACTTGTTTCGTTAGAGAACTTGATGGTGTGGAATTGTTAATAGGAACTCGTGGTTCAAATCTATACACCATCTCTATCGAAGACATGATGAAGTCCTCTCTATCGAAGACATGATGAAGTCCTCTCCAATCTGCTTGTTGTCAAAGGCTTCGAAAACAAAATCATGGTTATGGCATCATCGTCTCAATCACTTGAACTTCGGCACCATTAATAACCTTTCCAGAAAGGATCTTGTCAGAGGCATACCCAGATTAAAATATGAAAAATATCATCTTTGTTCAGCTTGCCAATTGGGAAAAAGCACGAAATATGCCCACAACCCGAAACCCACAAACTCAGTAATGGAAGTTCTTCATACCCTTCATATGGATCTGTGAGGACCAATGAGAGTGCAAATGATAAATGGGAAGAAATACATTCTAGTAGTTGTTAATGACTACTCTCGATTTACTTGGGTAAAGTTTTTGAGGACAAAGGATGAAACTCCAGATGTCATCATCAAACTTATCAAACAGCTTCAGGTTCGACTCAACAATACTGTTAGAATTGTTCGAACAGACAATGGCACAGAGTTTGTTAACAAAGACTTAATTCAGTTTTATGAAAGTGTTGGAATCAGTCATCAAAGAAGTGTTCCACGAACTCCTCAACAGAATGGTGTAGTTGAAAGACGAAATCGAACTCTTGTGGAAGCCGCAAGAACAATGCTAAATTATTCAAAGGTTCCAATGTTTCTATGGGCTGAAGCCATTGCCACTGCTTGCTACACCCAAAATCGTTCCCTTATACACACCTCTCATGGAAAAACTCCATATGAACTTGTCCATAAACGAAAACCTGATTTATCCTACCTTCGTGTGTTTGGTGCTTTGTGCTATCCAACAAATGACTGTCAAGATTTAGGTAAATTAAGAGCTAAGGCGGACATTGGAGTTTTTGAAGGTTATGCATCAAACAAGAAGGGTTACCGAATCTACATCAAAAGAACTCGAGATATCATGGAAACTATTCACGTTACGTTCGATGAGCTGTCCGGGCAAATGGCTCCAGGACAATCCAGTTCTGGACCCGCATTTCAACCTTCATCAAGTAGTCCAATCCGTTCTACCCTTGTTTCAAATCCCTCACCAGCAACTTCTTATGTACCTCCTTCAGAAGATGATTTGAAGAAATTATTTGATCCAATGTTTGATAAACACTATGAGCCAAGTGCTAATGATATGTCAATTCCATCAACAGAGGCTGCTTCTATCCCTGTCAATGAAGTTAACCCTTAAGTTTCAATGTCATTAAGTCTAGAAGCGCCTGCTGCTGATCACTCTGTCTCATCAACAAATCATCAACCATCGAATATACATCATGGAATTGTTTCTGGCACCCATGATGAAGTTAATCCCTTTGCTACTCCCGAAGATGCCCCATTTGAGAACATATTTGCTCCTGAATCATCATCAGAACCATCTTCATCAGAAGATATCGACTCTGCTACTTCAGTCCCTCGACAACAACCACGTGAACACCTTAGAAAATGGACACATGATCATCCATTGGACAACATCATTGGAAACCCCTCTCGTCCAGTATCCACGCAGAAACAACTTGCAACCGATGCCTTATGGTGCTTCTTCAACTCCGTACTCTATAAGGTCGAACCAAAAGATGTTAAAACCAGCATGAATGAAGACAGCTGGTTCAATGCCATGCAAGAATAAATTCATGAGTTTGATCGACTAGATGTATAGGAATTAGTACCTGCTCCAGATTTTGCTATGATCATTGCTCTAAAGTGGATCTTCAAAGTAAAACTTGATGAGCATGGTGATGTTTTAAAGAACAAGGCTCGATTGGTTGCAAAAGGATATCGTCAAGAGGAGGGTATTGACTTTGAAGAATCATTTGCTCCAGTTGCTCGTATCGAGGCAATCAGAATCTTTTTGGCTAATGCTGCAAGTAAGAACATGGTAGTCTATCAGATGGATGTAAAGACGGCTTTTCTTAACGGAGATCTTAAATAAGTCGTATACGTCAGCCAACCTGAAGGCTTTGTGAATCCAGAGCATCCTACTCACGTCTATCGTTTGAAGAAGGCTCTTTTCGGTTTGAAGCAAGCTCCAAGGGCATGGTATGATACGCTATCAAAGTTTCTTCTATCTACTGGATTCAGCAAAGTAGCAGTTGATCCGACATTATTCACCATAAAGTCAGGCAAACATTTAATTCACATTCAAATATATGTTGATGATATTATTTTTGCCTCGACTGACCACAATGAATGTGACCGTTTTTCAAATGAAATGGGTTCCAAATTTCAAATGTCAATGATGGGACAAATGTCATTTTTCTTGGGATTACAAATTTCACAAAGTCCCGGAGGCATTTTTATAAATCAATCTAAATATGCAAATGAGATTTTAAAGAAATTTAGATTTGATTCTTGTGACCCTGTTGACACTCCCATGATAGCGCGTTCTAAACTGGATGAGAACCACTCAGGGATCATGGTAGACCAAACGAAATATCGTAGTATGATTGGATCCCTGATGTACCTCACAGCCAATAGACCAAACATTCTGTTCGCTGTTTGCATGTGTGCTAGATATCAGGCTAAGCCTACCAAAAAGCACCTTGAAGCAGTTAAACGGGTCTTTCAGTATCTCCAATGAACCATCAATATGGGACTTTGGTACCCGAAGGACACCGATATGTCACTAACAGCCTATGCAGATGCTGATCATGCAGGATGTTAAGATACACGTCGAAGTACGTCTGGAGGTGCTCAGTTTTTGGGTGATAAGCTTGTGAGCTGGTCTTCAAAGAAACAAAAGAGTACTTCTATTTCCTCTACAGAGGCTTAATACATAGCCATGTCATCTTGTTGTGCTCAAATCCTATGGATGAGATCCCAATTATCTGACTATGGCTTTGAATTCAACAAAATCCCTCTGTACTGTGATAATAAAAGTGTCATTGCTCTCTCATGCAACAACGTTCAACACTCAAGAGCAAAGCACATCGATATTCGACATCATTTCATCAGGGAGCAAGTAGAAAACGGTGTGGTGGAACTCTATTTTGTGAGGACTGAATACCAGTTAGCAGACATCTTCACCAAAGCTCTTCCTATAGAACGTTTTGAGTTTATCCTCCCACGACTTGGTCTAAAGAGTCTTCAACCGGAAACACTCAAACGTCTTCAAGAGGAAGACGAGGAGTAAAGGTCTTTCTTCATCCATCTCTTGTAAATATTTATTCGAAAAAAATATACAAAATTACAAAACCTTCAAAAAGCAAATAGAAAAATATAAAACTTTCAAAAATGCATAAAAATCTTGAAAAAAAAAATTCAAAAAATATTTTCATTTTGTCATGCTTTTCTCGATTCGATAATATCTACGGTCTTTGTGCTGTCATTCAAAGAATGACACGGGACTTTAGATATTGTTCGAATATTCAAAAAATAAATAAATAAAAAATAAAAAAATAAAAAATTTGAGAGAAAATGAATCAATGGTTTATTGTCATTTCAGGCAGTAACCCGTTTTTCAAAGAAAGAACAGAGCCATGCTTTATCTTGTTTTTCAAATATCATGCTCTGATTCTATAAACAATCAATTGATATCTAATGAAAACTAATAGCTTTGAAAAATAACTCGGACTCTATTTTTGAAAATCATCTGGTTTTAACATTTGTCAAAATATCTATCTCTCAATCAACAACTTATGTCATTGATTGAGGGGGAGAATGATTTCAATTAAATCAAAAGGTTATTTGTCATACAATTGTTTTCAAAAGATAATCAGGCATGTTTAATCAATGGAGTGTAAAGTCTCAAAATCCGATCCTTATCAGTTAAAATGTTTTCATAATCAAGTCACAATTCTCCTCAAAAGCTTTCAAAATCAATTTAAATCTACAGAGATCACAAATCTCAAATGATTTGAAAATTGTGATCGGGGGAGAATTTGTGATTTAAATTGGATTTAAACTGATAATTCGATAAATGGTTTCATAAGTGTTTAGCAAGCTTTCCTCCTCACATGTGCCAAATGATTTCAAAATTTTCCATGCACATGTTGAGGGGGAGCTTCTATTTCAAACCACAAAGAATTAAAACGTGATTGATTTGTATCTAAGTGCAGATTCCTTCTAAAATGTGCAAAACTCTTTCAAACCTCGAGGCACGTATTGAGGGGGAGCAAACTTATGAAAACCTCATCCTTCCCCAATATGCTTTATCTACTTGATTTGATCAGGGAAGTGATGATGATATCTTTTAGAAAATGGTAATCAAAGAAGTTAATCTTTCCTCTTGCCTCCGTGTGCCAAAACAATTTCAAATACATGATGCACATGTTGAGGGGGAGCTCTTTTTCTAAAAATATCAAAAACAATTCAGGTACAAAATGCTTTGATAATATATCACAAGTATCTGGATTGATTTTCAAATGGTTTTCAATTGGTTCCAATGGCAAATGAATAATACCAAATAGACCGACCAAATTTACTTTATGTATGGTGATATAAGGATGATAAGGTTAGGTATTAGTTCCCATTATCCGCCAGAACCGGAGGGATCTAGTGATCTACCCAGGGACAATCCACTAGATAGTGTAGAAGTCCTTAGGTATGATGAAAAAAGGAGAAAAGTGAGATATGGGAAGAGTGTGGACTGAGACAGAGCTAGTACTGGAATAAACCCAACAAGGTTCTAGTTATGAAGTCTCGGTAAGCACTGAAGGGGTTGAAGAATGAAAAAGAAATGAATGGAAAAAGGGGTGAAAAGAAATAACCCTCCAATTATTCAACCTTAGGGCAGAAACCGGGTTCAATTCATATGCTACTGGTGGTTACCAAGGTAACATCGATATTGAAGACAAGGCGTCATGGACCCAGTGACGCACTGCACTACAACTTCCCAAACCACTCAAGTTCCTCTTAAAAGGGCTTGTTTCATTCTCACGGGGAACCTACATAATCTATCGACTTCCTCTTAGAGTTTGTTGATATTGAAGAAGGAGACCCTCTCCCTAGTCTCCGGCATAGGAACCAAAATATGCACAATTGAGTCTAGAGCCACGAGATCATCATATAAATCTCATTAATACACTTTCTATGAAGACTCTTTGTTTCACACAATGTGGAAAGAGAGATTATATCTTATGAGTCCTACGCATTATCCTTATGGTATTGCCAGAACATCTGAGTGATATGCAAACATATTCACAACGAAGATGGAAAGCCTTCTGGAGCCAACATCAAACAAGCTACTGGTGGGTGGCATGTGAGATCTATCCAATAGATCAACCATGTGACAACTGAACAGAAACAATGGGGCGATTCAATCTTTAGAATCAATCTTGGTTCAGGTTATGGATTGACGGATACTTTTGAAAACCCGGTCGTTGTGCTTAAACTCTTTTCTTTAGCACATCGACTGTGTCCTAATACTTCAAAATAAAAGGTGTTTATGATTGATAATTGATTTTCATTAAAACCTTCGTTATATTGTCTTCTTTGAGAACAGCTAGAGCAGCTGCGAAACCCTGTCAAGGAAATTCTTCAAATAAAAGGTGAATCTCAATTCGCTGGTTCACTCACTCCGTGTTGTCTTCTTTGAGACGTTCCGGTTTGAGAACAGCTAGAGCAGCTGCGAAACCCTGTCAAGGAAATTCTTCGGAATTTTACCTGATCACAGGCAGTACTTGTACTGATCAACGGGGAACTGTGGTCCGTGTATGATGTGCTCCGGTTGGTGCAAGTTTTAAAAATTTATAATCACGAATTAACCGTATAACCTATTAACACATACGAGCAAGTATACTCGTCCGCAATAGTAAAGTTTTGGTAAGTCGAGATCGTCCCAAGGGATTTTTGTTTTGAAATAGATCTTAATAAAAAGTTTATAACAAGAAAGCTTGTCAAGGCTCCCTCGAATAAGTGTTCTAGTGAAAATACGAATCAAGAATAAAAATATATACTTGTGTGAAGTCTCATAATCAACCATAAATAATGTTCATAAAGGTTTGGTGTATACTCTTAGTATGATGCACAAATCATAGGCAAATGATTCCCCAACCATGGTATTTGTTTGTAAAAATCATTCTAAGAACAAAAACATTTAGGTAATCCTTTCGGTCCTTATCCCAATGATTATCCGATAAAAATTCCATTTGTTTGCAACATGTTCTCATTAAATTTGTTCTTACGAATCTTTCGACCCTTCGTGATGAAAACGTTCCTAGTCTTGTTTTAATAAGCAAAACATGGTGGTTGTCAATTACCATATCCCCATACTAGTTTGTCACAACACTTTTTGGAATAAAACACAAGAGAAATCCTTTCGGTCCTTTTTCTTAAAACATGTTTTATTGACAAATCAATCAAAGACTAGTATTTTTCCAACAAACTCATTTAAACAAGATCATATATACATGCATCACATTTTGAGAACATTATTATGATTAATCACATTCCAACACAAAAGTATAACACAAACTACTCCATGAAAACAATCATATCTAAACACAAGTCATAACAAGGTAATTCAAACAATTCAAGAGAATAGATTTCCATAACAAAGTTCATAGAATACCTAATCTTTTGTGATTACAAGAATTAGAAATCGTGGAATGTAGCAACCACGCGCCTCCAATCACCTAGGATCACCGCACAAATCCAAACTACCGAAACAATGGACAAGAATGGTTCCTTCCTTGCTTCTGGACATTTTCCAGTAACTACTAAGCTTTTGGGTTGAGATAAATGGGTAAGTATGAGTTTTGGTGTAAACTAATACTCTTTTGGTTGTGTCACACTTAGTATACAAGTACTAGGTCCTTTAAATAGCCAAAGCACTTGCTTAATTGCCCAAAAAACGTTCTCTCCAAGTTAATATCAAGAAATGATCGGACTCTAATGATTATGGGGAGTTAAGACAACAATAAATGCGAATTGTGTAACTGCAGAGCCAGAAACCGGATCGGTTTCTATGTCGACCAAATCGGTCATGGCTTTGACCATTAGCCCAGCCGGATCCGGTTGCGGGTTGCGACCGAGCGGCTGGGTTTTGCTCCTTTTGACTTTTTGCTGACTTTTCCCTTTACGCTTCATTCTTTGCTTACGTTGATGATTTCCAAAGCCAAACTTGATCTTTCCTTGCTGTAGATGCTTCGAAATCACTACGCTTCCATATCATTGAGTCCACATGCTTCCAATCTCAACTTCCTTCCTTTAGAATCTTCCAAATGTGCATAAAAACTTCATTTCTTCATTATTCGCGATACCTGGCTACATATACATACACAAGACGCATCTTTGCACTTTTGCAACAGTTATGAGTAAATATAGCCGAATATCATGCACAAAACTGACAATAACGCAACTAAAAACATGTTCATTTTAGACGTTATCAAATTCCCCCACACTTAAGCTCTACTCGCCCTCGAGTAGGTCAAACATTTGCAAAGATTGATTTCAATGGTCCATAACATCATGTTTCAGAAAATGTAACAATTACCATAAAAGATAATTATTATTTTGCTTATAAAATGAGAAAATCTTCTAAAAATGAACCAAACACTTTAGATAACATAACTAGGATACCTCACAAATGGCTTTAAGATTTCACTCAACACTCATATATTGGTGGGTATATCACTCAATGCCTAGTCATGATCAATGCTTTTTACCATAAGCTTGTACAAGTATCAAAACAAAGAAAATAAATTCATCAAAGAGGTCTTTTATTCGGGTTATAACGATAAGGCTATGGGTTCATAATAGGTATGGATAAGGCATGGGATAGTTTATGAAATTGGTTTAAAATAAAAAATAAAATCAAGTCCAAATCTCCATGGTGCTAGTCATCATACAAACCACAATCCCGAAAAATGATTATTACTCCTCTTCTCATATCGATCACCAAATATATATATATATATCACGTCTTAGCACATTGGCTAATCGATAACTCAAACATACTTCATCTTCCTTCATCTTCATAATAATATAGCACATTGGCTATAACTGTTATCATTTTTTTTTTTTTTTTTTTTTTTTTTCACAACTCCCCCACACTTCGTATAAGCATTACCACAAAAATACAAATAACAAGTATGCATCCTCCGTCTTTGTCGAAATGGCACACACGAATAGCAAAGTGTAGCTAACTCATAATCATCAAAAACAATCCAATCATTCCAAACAACTAGCAACAAACCATTAGACTTGATAAGGGTTGGCTAAGGTTTAAAGGTGTAAAATATTTTTGTATTTTTCTGGGTTTATCAAAAACGAAAAAGAATGGCTCAAAGGTTGTAACTAGGGGTATCTAGTGCTAAGAATGAGCACTAACAAAATGGGTCCATGTGGGTGGTTAACTAACCGATGTGGTCAGCTAATATATCATTCGATGTAAAAAATGGAAGGCCATTTGGGTTATTCCTAAAGTGCCTCTTATCACTTGAAAATATTTAGATCACTCGAAAGTGATTTTAACCGTAATGCATAACTAGTACAAGTTCTAGAATCGACATAATCACCGGCACACTCATAGCAAATATAAAACAAAAGATGTTTCATACAAAAAGAAACCTCACAAAAATGTGGGAAAAAGGCTATTATGCATGCTAGAAAATGCTATCGAATCCAAAATGAATTATTTCAGTAATTTGGTTCAAATCTAAAAATTTTCAAAAACCTCATTTTACCATTGAAATCCCAAATTATGTATTTTAATTATCAATAACGCGCGAAAACCATTAGACCATCAAGGGCGAATTTCTTCTAATCACTTGCATCCAAAAGTTATCTAAAAAAAAATAAAAATAAAAATGCGTATCATTTTCCTATTTTCTTCCCTCCCCCATACTTAAGTTTTGCATTGTCCTCAATGTAATGAAAAATTGAACTTCAAAGTAAAGAAAATGGGAAAAAAAATAGTTAAAAGATACCACGGGATAAAATATGCAATAAGCACATTGGGTCATTAGCAAGCCTGTGAGTTATCCAACTCGAAACATTTGACCATCAATAAGCTTCCAACATATCCATCCTGCAAACAAAAACTGCAACACGAAATGCACAAAACAAACAAAACTACTAAAAACTAGATAAAACCAAAATATACCAAACATCCTAAAGAAAATCAATCAAAAGATAGAAATAGTTTAAAACACATCATGACCATTGTTTTTGAAACCATAACTCACGAATGACCCATAATCATTCGTCATCCTCGCTCATTTCTTCTCCTTCTTCATCATCAAACTCATCATCATCATCACTTTCGGTTACATAGTTTTCGTCTATGATTTCTGAACGAACTCTCCTCTTTTTCTTCTTGCCTCCAACTCCTGATGATGATCCTCCAACTTCATAACTTGTTCCTCCAGCTTCAGGCAATCGACCATATGGGGGTATTGGATCAGGAAACGGTGCGTACCCAGGATATGGATACGGATAGGGTCCAGGATAAGAAGTGTAAGGAAAAGGATATGGTGGAACATTTGGTGGATTGTAGGGTGGCAACTCGTAATTGGCTTCTCGAGCCATGTGTTGAAAGATAGGCATCGAATAATCATTGATGTAGTTGTTCCTTAACATCATCGAATCTCTCCACACATCCCTACATTGAATCTCATCTAGATGTTGGTTCCACTCTCCCCATCCTGAATCAAAACTACTGGACGTACCCATTTGCACGTTCTCCATTGGTATATTCCCTTGCTGTTGTGGTGGTTGTTGTTGTGGTCTTGGTTCAATCCATAACCCTACGGTTCCCAATCTCCTATTCAAAGCATTACCAAAACCTTTCGCAGTCCACATTTCACTATACTTTGGCTCTTCACACTTAGCCAATTCCTCATCAACATAATACCCAAGATTCTTCGCCAATCTTGTCACAAAATGTCCTCCACAAATGTTACTGTTTCTCTTGATTCCCGGGGCTCTCCTAGACAAATATTCGGCTATCTGCCAAATGGCATTACCGTCCTTAGTTTCTTCCAGCAACTTCATAATCCATAAGTCCGGTTTCTGACATTTGTCCCTGCTTCCAAATCTATTAAATGGCCCGGTCACAATCAACTTGTGAAGTATCCTCATCAACGGATTCCTGATGGTCGAAGCATTCCTCCTAGCACAAGTAGGATCTCCCACTTGATTCCAATAAGCGGGAATACTAGGGTAATCTTTTTCAAACCTCCGAAGTCTAGAAAAGTGAGTTTCAAATAATCGATGATTTACCTCATGTGGCTCATACAAACCAAGAGCTACACCAAAAGCTGGTAACGTGTAAGCATAATCCCTACCACAAAGTCTAAACCAAATACAAATCTCCGACATCAAATTCCGAACATCCACCTTTCTTTCAAAATACATGGTTGAAAAGAATTCCATACACCATTCTCGGTAGACTTCTTCATTAACACTGAATGCTCTTTCCCATGACAAATCATTGAAAGAATCTCCATCCCCTGGATATACATAAGACGTTCGCATCATCCTTCTTAACTCATCTTCACACTCACATTCGTTAAATAAATCCCAATCAATCACCCTTGGAACTAAACATTGCCTATGTTGTAACTTCGACAATCTTTCTCGAAAAGCATGTTTCTCTCCATCGGTGAGATTTTTGAATTTTAAATTAGCATTTGCTTCCTTCTTCACACTATACTTAACCTTCTTCTTCTCGTTCCTTTCACCAAATTTCGTAACAAGTGGATTAATTGGAATTTCCTCCCCACTCGAGCTTCCTACAATAATTCTCTGTAGAAATCACAAAAATAAGATCATATAAGAGTGTTAGAACAAACAAGAAGGTTAGAGAATCCTCTAATATACATTTCAAATTTTCACAAAAAAAAATCCTCTCAGAAACCACAACCGGATTCGGTTGGATCACCAACCGAATCGGTTTCCTAACATCAGGCAACAACCGTTCGGTTGCCATGCGCAACCGAATCGGTTGTGCAGACTGCATAAGGCCTTTTGCCTTCAAATCCTCACTATCTCGAATTTCTAATGCTCAAACCACTCTTAGATCGCATTCTATCATCTTCAATGATTTCCCACATCCTAGAATTACTCTATCTTGCTTCCAAACCATCAAGCATCTAACATCTTAGAACTCATCTCATCATTCTTAAAAATCATTAGTTCTAATAGTGTAGCATCCATCATTCTTAAAAATCAAACATATCATCCATCAAAATGAATCACCAATTGTAACTTATCTCATTTCATAAGCATAACCCAATTAATTCCGAAAAATCTTATCATCTAAAATCCATTCTATGGTGAATCAATCAATCAATCACTTGTTGTACTGCACTCCTATATCAATTACTCACTCAATCCTAAAATATTACCACTTAATTCGAATTATAACAAAAATCCCCAAATTGGTGACCTAAAATCCAATTCGAATCAAATGTTCTAAATAAAACCTTAATTGAGTAAATTGAATGTAATTGCTTACTTGCTTGGGTGCCATGATGTTATCCTACAATTCAAACAACTTCCAATCTGCTCTCTTGGATGAATTTTTGCAAAACCCACCTGGAAAATTAATGTGTGTGTGTGTGTTTTTGGAAAAATGAAATTTTTATATTTTGGTGCAACCGGTTCAGTCAAGGACACAACCGATTCGGTATGCTTTTTGCCAAATTTGATTTTTTTACTTGTTTAACATGTTACTTAGGCATTAACCCTCCAAGCAACATATTTTTACTCAAAAATTCCTGCTAAAAATTCACACAACATTCATTCACCAAATGAAATTTTGAACAATCATTCAATCCAAAAAAAAAAACTAAACTCATCATATAAATGAACTAATCCAAACTCAACTCATAACTCATAGTCATAATGTATTAAACCAAGTTACCTCAATCATAACATGAAAAATAAATAAGAAAAAAAAATCCTAATGCATCAAATCAAAATAAAATAAAATAAAATAGCTCATGAAATTCAAGCAAATGATTGCTTGTTATTACGGTCTTTGCCTTTCCTCAAAATTCCTCAAAATATTCTTGCCTAAGAATATCCTCGCTTTGAAATTTTCCGGTCAACTCACGGAATGTTTCAAAAGTTTTAAATTTCCTCATAAATCTTCGTCCATCCGGGCATAATATATCAAACTTAACATGCCATGCTCCATCTCCGGTTTGTCTCTTGTAAGTCCCCAACCCTTCGGGTTTCCACTCCAAATTCTTAAGTTGCACCGGTAAAGATCCTAAAAAGTCGGTCAACTTCTTGTAAACCAAAATGTTTTTGAATGGGTTATAGAAAGCTTCTATCGCGAATGCACGTTCCATTTCGTCCTCTATATCGAAATAAGGTGGAGTTAAAGGTCCGTACATTGGATTACCGTGGACATCACGTCCCACTTCAAAACAAGTTAAATCATCATTTGCATCCATCCATTCCAAATCTTCCATACCTTCCAAAATTGGTCCTCTTGGTTTTGGGTAGTATGTTTGCCTCGAAATTCCATCGTCAATAGTCATGGTGCCTCTTCCCATGTCTATAATTGCTCCACAAGTTCGTAAAAATGGCCTCCCCAACAATAACGGTAAACTCTTGTCCACCGGAATATCCAAGACAAGAAAATCTTCCAAATACGGTTGGTAGCCAATTTGCACTCTTACATTCTTAACTTCTCCCATTGCCTTTGCTTGAGTGTTATCCGCCATAGTGAGCTTAGAATGATTAGGTTGCGGATTACTTAGTCCCAAAGTTTTAAACAATGGATACGGCATCACGTTAACACTCGACCCCGTATCAGCTAAAGCATAAACTGGTGTAGTTCCATTTACTTTGATTGGCAACACAAAATTACCCGGATCCTTTTCTTTCCTTGGCATGCCTTTAAACAAAATTCGATCTCGATCCTCATCCGTGAGATTCTTATCTTCCAACCTAGCCCTCGCTAGCATCAATGCATCCAACTTCTTTCGGTAAAGCACATAATCTTGGAGAACTTCAATAACCGGTTTCTTTTCATTGAGCTCTAGAAATTTTTGTTCTAGATTCTCTAAGATAGCTTCTTTTTGGCTTTCGGTTAAGGGTTTGATAGTAGTGGTAGGTGACAATGGTGTGTAATCATTTTTGGTGGTGGAGGTTGTTGTTGGGGTTAATTTATTTGATGATGGTTTCTTTCGGTTTGCTTTCCCCATTTTCACCACTTCCACATTTTTCTCCTCCATATTTGCACAAACTTCCACTAGCATCTCGTTGATCCCTTTTTCTTCTTCCAACTCGGTTATGTTAATCCGCATTTCTCCCATACCAAAATCTACTTGACACTTAGTTGTGACAAGAAAATCTCTACCAAAACAAACATTTGGCTCATCCGCATTACCTTCCTCTAGAACAACAAAATCAGTTTCAAACATATGCCCATGAATATTGACCTTCAGATTTTTCACCATCTTCCTTCCATATGCCTCATAATCCATACGAACATGACCGATTTCGTCAAGAACCTCTTCCAAGATATAATTCTCTCCATACGCCATATTAAGCTGTGCATCCCAAGCACGTACTCCTTCCACTTCACAAGGTGTTCCAAATCTCATCATCGGTGAATCATACACCGTTGATGGTGCTTGTGTAAACACTACCACTCTTTTGTTTTTGGGTAGTTGAACCTTATTTTCACATACTTCTTCCATATCACCCGTGTCAATTCCCAATTCTTTCTTGCTTTCCTCCAGAATTCCTCCAATCTTTTCTAATGAACTTCCCGTATCCTTGAACATGTCATCCAAAGTACGAAGGTATTCCGAGATTCCGCTCAAACTATCCATGTTACTAGACAACTTAACAAAGCAAAACAAAACAAATCCCGAATGATTAGCGTTAACGTTAGTAAAACAAGAACAAACTATAAAAAACATATAATAAACAACTAAGACATCTAACAAAATTAAAAAAATAATCAAATAAAAACTCAAACTAAAAATGATAAAACTCAGCACAGAAACTCCAACCGGATTCGGTTGGATCACCAACCGAATCGGTTGGTTGAAAAATTCTAGGACAGAAACACGAACCGGATCAGGTTGCGGGTTGCGACCGATCGGTTTGATCGAAATTTTTTTTTTTTTTAAAAAAAACAAATTTAATAATAATAAAAGCAAATTAATGTCATTAAGGATGTACTAACTCTAGTTAATTAAATAAAACTCTTCATAAACTAATAATTAAATAACTCATTAAATCTAATTAAAACCAAAATTAAAACTAAAACTAAAACTAAATAAACTACTAATACATGCTATCATAAAATAAACTATAACTGAAAATAAGATACTCTTAACCATTACCATCGATTATAAAATTAAAATAAATAAAACTAGATTAACTAAATAACAAATGTAAAGAAAAGAAAAGATAAAATAAAGACAATAAATCTAAGATCTGATTAAACCACACAATTACTCTAGAAATCAAAACACAATAAACTAAGAAGATAGATATAAAATTCGAACCAAAAATTTTTTTTTTCACAGAATGTCTAACCGGATTCGGTTGGCTAACCAACCGAATCGGTTAGTTTGTAACAAAACTTTTTTTTTTTTTTTTTTTTTTTTTTTTTTACTAATTTCAAAGAAAATTACAGAAAAATCCCCGGCAGCGGCGCCAAAAACTTGATGTGCTCCGGTTGGTGCAAGTTTTAAAAATTTATAATCACGAATTAACCGTATAACCTATTAACACATACGAGCAAGTATACTCGTCCGCAATAGTAAAGTTTTGGTAAGTCGAGATCGTCCCAAGGGATTTTTGTGTTGAAATAGATCTTAATAAAAAGTTTCTAACAAGAAAGCTTGTCAAGGCTCCCTCGAATAAGTGTTCTAGTGAAAATACGAATCAAGAATAAAAATATATACTTGTGTGAAGTCTCATAATCAACCATAAATAATGTTCATAAAGGTTTGGTGTATACTCTTAGTATGATGCACAAATCATAGGCAAATGATTCCCCAACCATGGTATTTGTTTGTAAAAATCATTCTAAGAACAAAAACATTTAGGTAATCCTTTCGGTCCTTATCCCAATGATTATCCGATAAAAATTCCATTTGTTTGCAACATGTTCTCATTAAATTTGTTCTTACGAATCTTTCGACCCTTCGTGATGAAAATGTTCCTAGTCTTGTTTTAATAAGCAAAACATGGTGGTTGTCAATCACCATATCCCCATACTAGTTTGTCACAACACTTTTTGGAATAAAACACAAGAGAAATCCTTTCGGTCCTTTTTCTTAAAACATGTTTTATTGACAAATCAATCCAAGACTAGTATTTTTCCAACAAACTCATTTAAACAAGATCATATATACATGCATCACATTTTGAGAACATTATTATGATTAATCACATTCCAACACACAAGTATAACACAAACTACTCCATGAAAACAATCATATCTAAACACAAGTCATAACAAGGTAATTCAAACAATTCAAGAGAATAGATTTCCATAACAAAGTTCATAGAATACCTAATCTTTTGTGATTACAAGAATTAGAAATCGTGGAATGTAGCAACCACGCGCCTCCAATCACCTAGGATCACCGCACAAATCCAAACTACCGAAACAATGGACAAGAATGGTTCCTTCCTTGCTTCTGGACGTTTTCCAGTAACTACTAAGCTTTTGGGTTGAGATAAATGGGTAAGTATGAGTTTTGGTGTAAACTAATACTCTTTTGGTTGTGTCACACTTAGTATACAAGTACTAGGTCCTTTAAATAGCTAAAGCACTTGCTTAACTGCCCAAAAAACGTTCTCTCCAAGTTAATATCAAGAAATGATCGGACTCTAATGATTATGGGGAGTTAAGACAACAATAAATGCGAATTGTGTAACTGCAGAGCCAGAAACCGGATCGGTTTCTATGTCGACCGAATCGGTCATGGCTTTGACCATTAGCCCAGCCGGATCCGGTTGCGGGTTGCGACCGAGCGGCTGGGTTTTCCTCCTTTTGACTTTTTGTTGACTTTTCCCTTTACGCTTCATTCTTTGCTTACGTTGATGATTTCCAAAGCCAAACTTGATCTTTCCTTGCTGTAGATGCTTCGAAATCACTACGCTTCCATATCATTGAGTCCACATGCTTCCAATCTCAACTTCCTTCCTTTAGAATCTTCCAAATGTGCATAAAAACTTCATTTCTTCATTATTCGCGATACATGGCTACATATACATACACAAGACGCATCTTTGCACTTTTGCAACAGTTATGAGTAAATATAGCCGAATATCATGCACAAAACTGACAATAACGCAACTAAAAACATGTTCATTTTAGACGTTATCAGTGTACCTCAATTCAACGAAAGTGATCAAAGACACTCTTGTGCGCTTTATTGCTAACTGTTGTATGCAGGTACGCCCGACGTTTGCAGCAAATAAGATTGAAGCGGTCAATCCATAGCCGCATGCTCACTCTACACATTCATTTCTAAAGAAATCATGATAAGTGCATCAATGACTCTGATATTTTCACTCCATGCTTCTGCTACGCTGCTGCCAATATCATGAATCAACGAAAGCTTCCGCTACTTTGATGAGAATATATCATGATCCAGAATGTGAGCATGTCGGTCCAAAGGTCACAACATCACATAATACCAACACTACAATGGATGAGTCAGAGATTTATGGTAGCTGATGATCTCAAAGCTGGCTCAACACTCATTATCATGTGGATCAGTAAAAGACCTCCACATGGATTATCCAAACATGCAAAAATGAATAATCAACGACTACGAGCTTCTGAGCAAAGAAATTTAACAAGAATCCAAGAACAATCTTTATGTAATATTTGTTTGTATTCAATGTAGTTTTGAGGTGACCTCCCTTAGGGGGAGATTGATAGGATTTAGTAAATCCAGTTATTAAAGCGTCGGTCACCTCAAGTATATGTAATCGTTAGAAAGCTCGTAGTCGTAGTTATTATAAGTTAAGTAGTATTTAGTTTAGTAACACCGTGGAGGACGGACGGGTCTTTACCCACTGTATGCCTGATCCACAGCCTGTTGGTGGCGATTTTTGTAAGACTATAAATACTCTCTACCTCCCAAGGTAGAGAGTTGGAGCTCATAATAATACTTTCATTTTCTCTCACTAAGTTCCCAAACCTCTAACTATTTCTCTCTCTAAAACCTTGAATTATACGCCTACTTGTGATCATGTTATTAGGTGTTTGTGAAATCCAATATGTTTAAAAATAGGATGGAACCCAAATATGCAAAATGGTTTTCCCTTTCAAAACTTTGCTCCATGGAATGCATACTCATCTTATCCATACATGTCTAACATGAATGGAATGTTTAACACTAATGGACCCATGCACAAATAGGGACCAAACTTTCAAGTTAATTGTTTTCTTAGGTGTGCTTAAAGGTCGACCTAGACCCGGATGAATGGGTCAAGGATAGCGGGTGCACGAGGCACATGACCGGCAATAAGGATCTATTCTCCACATATGAATCCTTCAATGGAGGTAATGTGGTGTTTGGAAATAGTAAAAGTAGAATTATCGGTAAAGGTACGATTTCTAACAAGTCTCTAACCATTAACCATATGTGTCACGTAGAAAACCTAATCTTTAACCTCTTAAGTATAGGACAAATATGTGATAAAAAGTGCAATGTACTTTTTACCAAAACCGGTAGTAAGATATTAAAAAATGGCATAACCATAGGAAGAGGAATTAGGAAACATGGAGTCTATGTCATTAAAATTGGTAATGAACCTAAAGACAAACTTTGTCTTACCTCTATGTATGATACTTCGACCTTATGGCATTGAAGATTAGGTCATGCCAATATACGACTTCTTCAATCGCTATCATCCAAAGATCTAGTAAGAGATCTACCTAAGTTAAAATATGAACATCACTTTTGTGATGCTTGTAATGTAAGAAAACAAGTTCATTCTAGTCATAAAGCTAAAAACATGGTGTCTACAACTAAGTGTCTAGAATTACTACATATGAATTTATTTGGTCCATCCGCTATCCAAAGTTATGGAGGTAACTACTACACTTTGGTCATAGTGGATGATTATTCTAGGTATACATGGACAAAATTCTTAAAGAACAAAATGGAAACCTTTAATTATTTTGAAATATTAAGCAAAAAGATCCAAAGACAACTAGGAAGTCCTATAGTGTCTATTAGGACGGATCATGGTAGGGAATTCTGTAACACCCCCAAATCTCGGTACAGCGGAAGACTTAATCAAGTTTTTGGGGCGTTACTTTCGGATTGGTATCGCACACAAGTATAGCCAAAAGATAGACATTTAATATTCAAAACCAATCCCAAATTTAAGTATTTAAAACATTTAATCCAAAATATAAATATTAGGCCCAAAACATGATTTATTAAGATAGGTCCCCTTAGTTTATCAAAGTCGGAAAATGATCCTTGAACCACGCCTCCATGCCAAGATTCCACTGATCAAGTAATCCAAACATCTCTCAATTACCTGAGAAATCATGCTAAAAGGTCAGCTTACGCTGGTGAGTTCATAGGTTTAAGTTCAACTAAATCATAGTGGACCTGTAAGAGTTGATTTGCTATGCAAGACCTAAGATAGGTAAATACCGTTCACACATGATCCTACCCAGATCTCCAATCAAATCCCGCATCCAGGGATTACTCAGGCCCCTGCGACTCTAGTCCAGCACTGATGTGGCAAAATCTAGAACAATTGCCAACCCCGGACTAGGTCGATGTAGAAGTCTATTCTTAGCTAGGCACGGTTAAACCTAGACTAAGGCAACAACTACAGCACGACTATCTATATAGTCAAGCACATAAGCAAATCCAAATAGTTTTCACGGTCCAAAAACAGTAGCATGATTCTCACCCCAAAATAGTTCAAAACGTAGTTAAAACGTAGATAAAAGTGAGGCTATGAAACTCACCTCAAGCAATCAACGCAAGCAATCAACGCACAAATAAACACTAGCAGAAGATAACGATATCACAGCACAACAACTATCGACTCGGCACAACCTATTAATGTAGACCAACTTTAATATATATATATTCCTCAAATCAGCATTATCTACCCCAATATGTTCCACTTCTTTATTTCCAAAATGTCTCGTTTCACCATTTAATCCTAGTGTTTGGTATTCCTCATGTGGGTATATAGACTCAATATGATGCCATGAATGCACTCAACAACCAATATATTACGCTTCGCAACACAATATGCAACTCCATTCAACACAATATGTGACTCGATGCGACACAATGAGACGTCTAAGCGATAAGCTCCATAGTCCAATAAGTTTCGGAATAAACAGTAGACCTTATCAAATTCGTCAACTCGATAAACTCAATTATTCATTCGTATCGCTTATTATTCCATAAACCGGTCGCACCCTAACGAGTCATAAGGATAAGTCACCCATTAATAAGGTTATCCAACGTACCTAGCGGGTTCTTATTAGATTCGTCAACCTAATAAGTCCGCTACCCACGTGGATCAACAATATTAATGTTAGGTTATCCGTAACCCATGCACACAACGTAAGCAATTAAATACTTAAACCAATATTAAATGTACACAATTGACATTTATTGATAAACGTGTACTCGAAATGTTAATTACTTATTTATTGCAAAACATTTCCAATTTAGTCGTTAGTTTCCGTTTAAAAATGGTAAATAACAAGATAAGACTTGTTATCGACAATTTTGGTACAAAAGCCCATTTATTATTCCTATTTCATAGTTTATTAGCATTTTCATATATATATATTTCGTCAAATTCCATTAGTAATCTCATATCGTTATTCGTTTCGAGTCCACAAGTACGAGTCATAACTTCTCGGCTTTTAATCAATCAATAGTCCAAATTATACTAAAGTCCATGTTACGGCTTTGTCGGAGTCAACTATTGACTAAAAAGTTAAAGTAACACCGACGAAGCTCAAAGTTGACAATTATATATATCAAGTCCAAATTAAACGTCATAATATCGCAATTCAATCCCAAACCAACTCAAAATAATCTCGCCAACCAATCAATCAACCAAAAGTACTCGAAACCAATGTTATGACCCTAATGGTCATGACACGGTCGCAGTCAAGACCACGTGAACCAAACAAACTCTAGAAGCTTTTCGGCTCCACGCGTCTCATCCAAACCTCAACAATACCAATCAACAAGCTACCAAATCGACCCGACTCGGACCCATGACCCAAGTGGGTCACGTACACCAACCCATGGGTCACGTACGTGACCATGGTGGTTCGTACGCCATCCCAAACCAATCCAAACATATCTAAATCACTTCCACAACATCCCAATCCAATCATTCAAGCTCCAAACACTAACCAAACACAAAACCCATCATCTATCTTAACCAAAAATATGCAACTAAACCCTAAATGCACAAACCCATCAATTTAATACACCACACATGTACCAAACACTAATTACTTGTTTATTCATACACTAATTAGCTTTAATTTCATGTTCCACCCAAAAGCCCCAAAAATTATAATTAGGTCGAACTAATTTTCAATTCGTGGGTTTTTATTGCCCAATCAAGATCAAAACATGTTCCCTTTACCTTATCTAATCACCAATTGCAAAAGCCCTTTGAAACCCTAAAAGTACGATTCTTGAGTCAACGATTTGAAGGTGTTATTGAAGTCCAAATGGTGCGTATGATATATGGTTGGAAAGTGGAGAAAGAGATCTTTCTTTTGGTGGTGGAGGTGATGGGTGATGCGCCAGTGGTCAGCGGTGGTGGCCGGATTATGGTGGGCGGCCACAAGGTGGTGGTTTAGGGTTTTTAGAGTGAGAAGGTAAAGAGAGAAATGGTGATATGTGTGTTTTTAGAGAGAGAAACAAATGAGGTGAAATGAGGGTTTGGGTGGGTATTTATACTAGGCCACTAGGGACCTCAAAAATAATTATTTGGGAGGAGGGGGCGCCGGCTTCAAGAGAAAAGGGGAGGGGTCGGGTTGTAATTTTTTGTAACTATCCCATTTACCTAATCCCGAGCGTACATATTGTCCCCCGAGTGTCCCACAACATTTATTCAACTTTACAACATCGTTATTTACGTTTTTCCATGAGTTTTGACTATTTATTTGTCAATTTTCGAGTTACGGTCTAAAAGTTACAATAACTCTTGTTTTAGGCTTTTCTAGTGCCGAATCGAATAGTGCCTACCAAATAGAGTTAAAACTCATACGATAACTCATTTAATAATGAAATAAATCATAAAAACCAATAGACGATATAAAATCAAGTCATGGTTTCTAAAAATAGTGATAAAGGCAAAACTCAGTTCAGTTTAACGTAATGCGGTTACCTAAAATAGTCTCCCTAAATTGCCAGTTGTCACAGCCTCCCAGCCTCAGAAGAAACCCGTCCCGGGTTTCACTCCGAGTTGCTTGGTGTCATGAACAGTTTAGGATACTTCCTACGAAAAACGTCCTCACATTCCCAAGTGAACTCCGGTCCATGCCGGGAGTTCCAACGAACTTTAACAATCGGTATACGGCTATTCTTCAGCCTCTTAACCTCACGATCCATAATCTCAATCGGTTCCTCAACAAAATTCAATCTATCATCAATACGAATATCTCTTAAAGGCACCACTATGTTTTCCTCCGAAAGACATTTCTTAAGATTACTAACATGAAAGACATTGTGTACACTACTCAGTGTTGAAACAAACAAAGACCTTGATAGATCTTGAGCTCGTGGATCGTTATGTATGCCTATGTAATCACAAGCACAATAAAAGACAATCTCTACTACTAATGTTTATCAGCGGAATATAAACACAAGTAAATAACTAAGAACTTCTTGATCCTCTATGGATCTTTATATTAACTAAAACTGAGTTTTTTCAATCGGTACTTTAACCTTTCTAATGTGTTCCTTTTATAGATAAGGAACCCTAAACAATATCGCTAAACCGTTTCCCAAGAAACGTATAATCATAAAACTAAATAAGATATACACAATCACTTCCTAATAAAGCTCATGTATATCCACACTAAATAAACTAAATACGGAATAGACACTTCCGCAGAAACAAACTAATCACTATTATACTTCAGTAGAATAAGTCTTCGGCAGAATCCACTTCACTTCAGTAGAAACACTTCGGCATTAATATCAGCATAATCCAGACTTTCACATAATTCCCAACAATCCTCCCCTAAACTGGAATTTGACTTGTTAAGTTCCAGTTTCTTGATAGATCGTACATCACCAGAGGATTGGACACGAACAACAGCAACAAAGAATCCAAAGAACATCTCTATGATGAAGAAACTCTGAAACTCCATATCTTTGCAGCAACAAATGACAAAAGGTACATCAAAACAGATTAGTTTCATACTATTCTCATCACATCCAGGTGTGTTAACTCCTGTGAGAGGTGAATCATTGAAAATAAATGGATTTGATGTCTCTTTACCAATAGCCATCACTACTGGAGTAGCCATATGTTTTAGTTCGTAAACTATGGTACACTGATAACCATCTGATTTATGGGCAAACCAGCAACCATATAAACGGATTTGAAATGTCTTTACCTGTAGCCGTTTGCTCAGGACTAGTCAATGCTTATAATTGGTGAATTGAGAACCAAATATGGAATGCCACTGCCTTTACCACAAGCCATATACAAGTGGGCTAGCCAATTCTTGGATTCCAAATAGGAATAAACCATGGTGAATTGAAAACCATACAACACTCAGCAATAAAGCATAGGTGGTTGCATACCCTATGATTTTTAGCAAATCATTACAGCTATCAACAGATTTGATGTGTCTTTACCAAAGTTGTACCCTTTGGACTAGCTAACTCTTTGACATACCCAAAGTATATCAGGTGAGTCAATAACCAAAAAATATACAACAAACCCGCAAGAAAAGTTAGATAAAACCAAAAGCATTTTTTTTTTTTTTTTTTTTTTTTTTTTTTTAACTAAGAAGGAAAACAAATATTACAAAATATTATAATCAAGATGAACCTTTATGTGATAGAAGTTGATTCTTAATCAAACCAACACATTGAGTAGCATGAAGGTCATCATTGCCAACCGAATTAGGAGGCACTTCCAACTTGTGTCTCAGCAACCTTTCCATAAAAGTATCAGATAAAGGATAAAGCCTATCTGATAGCATACACAAAATCATCCCACATGTAGTCTGAACTACATGAACACAAGGCAGAGGATAAAATCGCCAACTCTCAATCTCCCATTTATGAGAATTCTTCCAAATAGAATACCCTTTACCATGTGGAGAATCAGAATCAAACATAACCTGAAGATCACCCAACAAATATAAACCAGAACCAGTTGCTGAATGAAACTTATAATACTGAATGACATGTTCATACAGCATCTTCAAATCATGTCTATTCACCAAATGAAGAATATCCTTTAAGAAGTTAAACTCAAGAACAATTTTATCCAGCCTATAAACAGTGTTAATCTTTCCAGCTGTCCAATTAACCAAAACCACATGAGTACCTTCAGGAAAAGCTTCAATAGAGCCAACCTCAATAAATGTAGATTCATCAGCCTTAAGATCTAAAGGAGTATTCCTTGAAGCATGTTTCTTAGCCAATCTATCCGAACTTCTTGTAACCAAACTCTGCTTTCCCAGATCAGCAATGTTATCAGTATCAAGTTGTAGATCAGTTTCCTGAATCAGAGAATCACTTAACTCCACACTTGACAACATTTCAGAAGAAACCAAAGAAGATTCAGCAGAAACACCCATATCAGAAGAAGGAGTAGCATCAGAAGATGTATCAGAAGGAACAACTGAAGATACCACCGAAGGCAAAACAGTATCAAAATTATCCACAATTTCAACTGTTTTCTGTCTCTTGGCTGTAGGAACATCAGACAGTGAAGCACTATTTGCCAAATGAGAAGAAGTAGAACCAGAAGAAGAGAATTTCATAACCATATGATACTGTCTAATCAAAGCATCATCAGATAAAGTCATGATTTGCTTCATTGTCATACCAGAATTATACATAGCAGCATTCTTTACAACTCTCCTTATATAATTCCTCTTCTGAGCAACAGTCATAGGTTTTTCTCTTTTGGCTTTATTTCTCTGATCAATAAGAGCTCTTCTCTGTGCAGCAGATTCCTTCTTCCTTTGATTACCAAGTGCCACCATTTTATCCACAAAATCATCATCATTAAAAGATTCTCCTAAGATAAGTTTTGCTAGATCAGGATCAGAAGCACCTTGAGAAATATAACCATCCCATTGATCATCAGTAATCGTAGGAAAGAATGCATCAAGCTCTAATTTTCTTTCAGGAGACAAATCAGAAGCATACTGATCTTGAAGAAATTTAGCCACAACACGACTCTTCTGGATATTCTCATAATCAGCAAACAATCCAGCCTGAGCTTGATATTGTTCTTTAGTCACTCTACCTAACTTCAGCAGATCATTAATCACAGGGTCCTGTCCTTTCTCAGAAGATGTCTCAGCAGAACCAATTTCAGCAGAACCAATGTGAGCTTCAGAAGAAACAATCAAACCCACATCAGAGGAAATAGGTTGAGACAATTTCTCAACAGGTGTAGAGAAAACTTCAGGAGAAGCATTCAACTTATACATTCTCCCAGCAAGAAAAACCTCTTCATCATCTGCTGAAGGTGAAACATTTGAATGTTCTGGTATAGATGAAGTTTCACCATCAGTAGTAACCTCTTTCACTAACCCATCAGTAGATGCATCCTCCATATTTAGCTCCTTAGAAGTGTCAGCAGATACCTTATCCAAAGATTGTCTTCTTCTTTTGCTAGTATAGAGAATAGGTTCCCTGCTAGACTCCTTTCTTCGTGAAGATTTAATAATAGGAGAAGAAACATCAGATGTAAGTGCTACATCAGCCAATATATCAAGAGATTCATTAAGATGCTCTTCATTATCTTCTTCAGAAGAAACCAAACATCTCTTTTTACCCTTCTGACTCAGTAATTCCTCCAAGTGCTCAACTTTAGTCTCCAATTCCACAATCTTCTGACCAAGAACAGACTTGGTTTCTGTAAGTTCTTTCTTAAGACCAGTCACCTCACCTGTAAGCTTGTTCACCAGATCATATAATGAGGTAAGTGAAATAGGATCCTCAGAAGCATCATTTGATTGCTCAGTTGAAAATGGAACTTCAGTAGACTGTTCAGGAGCAATATTAACCTGATCAATATTAGAACATCCTTCACCAAATTGAGTCCTAATAGGACTAGGTGTAGGCAATCTGTCAATATCAACCCGAACTTCATCAATTTGATCCTGAACTTCTTCAATAGGAACTTGGATAAATGCTGGACTAGGACATGGTCTCGGTGAAGGTATGGATTCCTCAGCAACAACAGAAGGACCCTCATCACCATCTACTGAAAGATTTCCATCAGTAGGATTGGAAGAAGGTAAAACTACATTAAGCTCATTATCAGTCTCATTCTCCTGAGGTAACATGGCAGCTAACAAAGGAAAATGTGTCCCTTCAAATTTAGTCCTCATTGTAGCAAATAACTTAGGAGTCAGAACACTTATGGGATGAAAAGCTTGGGTTTGTGTAGAAACATTCAATATCATCTGTAAGAACCTAGGGTACATTAAAAACTTACCCTTTTTCCTAGTTATGTTTTCTACCATATTATCAAAGATATACTTAGAGAAATTATAAGTCAAACCCTTAGATAAGCAAACAATACCACATCCCATTTGTGTTGAAAACTGATCCCATCCTCCAGACTTATTGCTCAAACACTGTAGCAACGTATGAACCAAAAACCTCCACATAGGACAAAGCTTATTTTTCAACCACATATCTGTCCTCGGACTTTGATATCCAATAGCTTTAAGCCCTTCAAGTACCATTGTAGAATCAGAATGATAAACTCCATTCTCATCATCCAAGCGAAGTTGTCTTCTGATCAGTTCCTCTGTCACCACATATACTTGTCCATCAACACTTGCAACTATCTCAGTATCACCTCTCTTTTCTGCCGACGCCCAAAATTGAGTAATCAAAGTTTCATATATAGCATCTGGAGAATGCGTCAATGCATATACAATCTTTGATCTTAGTAAGAAAGAGATCATCGGCCTATAAATTTCATCTCCTCGAGCAGATCCAAGAAAAGCAACCTTATTATGATCATGTTTGAATTGAAGCGCCATGAGAGTTTTTGAAGATTAGGGTTACGATTTTACACAAAAGGAAGTGTTTTTAATGAGAGTAATAATCGAATTACTTATTATGGAGCGAAACTATGCCGTAGAGAATAAATAGAAAATTTCCCAAATTTTGTCAAATGTTGACCAAGAATGACGTAGACTTCTACTTTTACTCGGATTCACTTATAACTTCGGTAGAAATAAAAACCATTCTGCTGAAGTAGAACAATCAGCAGAAACAGAAGACTTACTCACGAAGCTTCAGTAAATATCTTTTAACTGTTTCACCCACACGCATTAATTCTCTTACCACTTGAACCCGGCTATAAAACAATCCCAATGCACATAGACTTTTTCATCAAAAATCCCCAAATAATATTGCAAACCCTAATTCCTCCAATACTTCAAAATTAACCATCATTCATCATGAGCACCAAACCTGAGATCATAGACCTCACAACAACATCCTCATCATCATCCTCATCATCTAGTGAAGATACCAATCCATGGTTTCACTATTTTCCAAAACCATATCCACTATCAAAGAAGTCACCCTTTCTCTCCTCATCAGAAGATGAAAGTGTTGAGAAACCAAGTGTATCTGCTGAAGATTCTGATGAATCCTATAATGAGGGAACATCTTACTCCCAACCCTCAGCACCTAGGTCTCAATGAAGGCCACGGGCCAAAAATCCACCACTTCCTATGGGAAGAAAGGTGATGCTTGGTCTCTTTGCATCATGTTTTGGTGCATCATCACATATCGTATCGAGGAATGGAAAAAGGAAAATGATGTAAGTTGATGTATGATTTAAAGAGTAGATGATGCGCAAATGAAAATCTTTCAGTCTCATCTCTCTGCCACAATCAGCTTCAGCTTCTTCGTTTTCATCAATCCATCCTCTCCATTTTGATCCTTAGCATCTGTTAGAGTTGGTTATGCTTTCACAAAGGCATAGCCAGCATTTAGTGCCAAAAGATGTGAGCGATCGTGCATATCCAACAGCTATTAGTGTGAAAGATGTGAGCAGTCATGCTCATCGTGCTCATCTTAGATGTTGGAACAGATGATATGTAATAGATTAGGACTATTAGATCATTTAGATGCTTTTGATGTTGCCAGTACTCTGTAATCTGTAAGCTGTAAACTGTTTCTTGAATGAATGAATGATCTATTTGCTTCTGTACTTCTTTTGATTGAATCATATAACTTCAGTACTTCAACTTCAGAGGAAACAAATAACACACTTCAGCACAATGAATTCAGTGGAAACCAGCTTAAGCTTTCTTAACCATAACTCAACAAATCAGGGACAACCATTCTGCAACACAAACACAGAAACATACACAAACCAACAAAGGAACACACTAAAATTACATTAGCAGGTTAGAGTTAGTAAAAATCAACCAAATATACAAAATATACAAAATTACATAGCAAAATGCAAAGTTATACACAAATCCTCCCCTGAGGCATATGCCTCCCCTGAGGCCTATGCCTCCCCTTAAACTTTGCAGTTAGGGGTTAAGCATGCCAATATGGACCACAAGGTGTTGAAACCTTGGTCCTTCAAAAGCCTTTGTTAACAGATCTGCCACATTATCATCAGTATGAATTTTGACCACATTTATCAAATTTTTATCATATGCATCTCTTATAAAGTGGTGCCTGATTTCAATATGTTTTGTTCGACTGTGAAAAACTGGATTTTTAACAATGCATATGGTACTTTGATTATCAATAAAAATTGTTGTGTTCATGAAATTATACCCATAATCCAACAACTGATTTTGAATCCAAAGAACCTGTCCACAGCAATTAGCAGCAGCCACATACTCTGCTTCAGTAGATGAGGTAGCCACAATAGTTTGTTTCTTGCATTGCCAAGAAATCAATCTCTTTCCAAGGAATTGGCAACCTCCAGTGGTGGACCTCCTATCCAGATTAGCACCAGCATAGTCACTATCACTATAGGCTTCCAACTTAAAAGGAGACTCTTTTGGGTACCAAAGACCTAGACAAGGTTGGCCTTTAAGGTACTTAAAGATCTTCTTAACAGCATTGAGATGGGAAGTCAGTGGAGTAACTTGATGTCGCGAACAAACACTCACAGCAAAAGTAATATCAGGCCTGGAAGCAGTTAAATACATCAAAGACCCAATCATAGACCTGTACAAATGAACATTCACAGGTGGATCAGCTTCATTGTTGGTCTTTGTCTTTGGAGCTTCATAAGGTGTAGTAGCAGTCCTTACACCCTCCATACCAAACTTCTTCAAGATGTCCCTCACATATTTGTCCTGACTGATAAAGATACCATCAGGTTTCTGCTGAACTTGAAGACCCAAAAAGAAAGTCATTTCTCCCATTGCACTCATCTGAAACTCTCCCTTCATAAGCTCCTTAAACTCCCTGCACCAAGCTTCCTTTGTGGATCCAAAAATAATGTCATCCACATACACTTGCACAAGAATAATGTCAGTGGAATTCTTCTTTAGGAAAAGAGTCTTATCTATTGCACCTCTTCTGTAACCATGCTTCAGCAGAAATGTAGAGAGCCTAGCATACCAGGCTCTGGGTGCCTGATGTAGTCCATAGAGAGCTTTGACCACCTTATAAACATGATTAGGATGATCTGGATCTTCAAATCCTTTAGGTTGAGTGACATACACCTCCTCTTCAATTTCACCATACAAGAAGGCTCCTTTAACATCCATTTGATAGACCATAAAGCCCATATAGGATGCATAAGCTAAGAAAATCCGTATAGCCTCAACTCTTGCCACTGGTGCAAATACTTCATCATAATCGATCCCCTCCTCTTGTCTATAACCCTGTGCAACTAATCTGGCTTTGTTCTTTATGACAACACCCCGAGCATCTCTCTTATTCTTCAGAATCCATTTTGTCCCAATAGCATACTTACCATCAGGTAGTGGTACCAATATCCAAACCTGTTGATTTTGAAATTGTTGCATCTCATCCTGCATTGCTTCAAGCCAACTTGAATCTTCGAGAGCCTGAGTAACACTGGTTGGTTCCACTTGTGAGAGAAAACAAGCAAACAGACAATGTTGATAGTCTGTGTGATTGTCTCTCTGCTGATTTGAGACATAAGAGACAAAAGCTACCTGTCCATATTTAGAACGCGCCACAGTACCTCTTGTTCTAACAAGGGCATGAGGATCACCAATAATATTAGACTGTGGATGAACATTGTTAATCCTTGTAGTAGTAGTGGTGTTGACATCAAAGGAAGAGTCAAGATTAGTCACAGTAGGTTCAAAGTCAGTATCATAGGAAGGTGTGTTGAAGATGCCTGCTTTAGGTTGATGATGACCAAGATCTGAAGGTTTGGGAAACCTTGTATAGGGTTCACCAAGATCTGTTGACACTTTAGTGGACATAGGAGTAGAGTCAACATGTCTTTCAGCCGAATTGGAGAGGTGAGGAGAAACAGATTCCCTTTCAGCAGAATTGGAGTTTCTACCGAGTGATTCATTAGAACCTGCTTCAACATTCCTCTCAGCATCTAAAGTGGCTGCATACTCCTGTTTCTTCAGTCTGGCAAGGTCCTCAGCATAATAGAATTCATCTTCACCCACATCAGTATAATCTTTAGAAGTGTCACCTACAAAATTGTTAGGAGAGAAGGAAGGCACTACAATGGGTTGTTCATCATCAGACCCACTGTCAGAATGAGCATCCAAAGTGTCTGTATTCGGAGTTGGAGATGCTTCAGAATCTGAATTTTGATCAGCCTTATGTCTAGCATAACCCAAGTAATCAGTCAAGTAGTCAAGATCAAATGACCAAACATGACCCTGTCCTTGAACATTAGGCTTGTCTTCAAGATACCTCAGATTCAATGTCTCCTCAATCTTCTTTGCAGATACATTATAAACTCTGTATGCCTTACTATGAGCAGAATACCCCACAATGTAACCATCATCAGCTTTCTCATCAAATTTGCCCAAGGGATCACTGGTATTCAAGATTGTTACCTGACAGCCAAACGGTTTAAGGTAATGAATAACAGGAACTTTTCCAAAGAGAAGTTCATATGGTGTTTTAAGATGTGGTCTAGTAATGGACACTCTATTGAGTACATAACAAGCTGTACCAACAGCTTCAGTCCAAAACATGGTAGGAAGTTTAGAGTCTGCTAGCATTGATCTTGCAGCTTCTATTAAGGTTCTATTTTTTCTTTCTGCCACCCCATTTTGTTGAGGGGTTCTTGGAGTGCTATAGTCCCTTTTGATTCCCTTTAACCTGCAGAGTTCTATTAGAATGGCATTTTTGAACTCTGTACCATTATCACACCTAATTCCTTTCACCTTTTTATTCAACTGATTCTCAATAAGGGTAATGAAGTCTTTTAATACTTCAGATGTTTCATCTTTGGTCCTTAGAAAGAATACCCAACAAAATTTACTAAATCCATCAGTGATCACCAGAAAAAAATATTTATGATCAATGCTTCTCACTTTAGTTGGACCAAACAGATCCATATGAAGCAGCTGAAGAGGTTCAGAAATAATGGTTACTGCTGTAACAGGAACTCCTTTATATGAGGCTCTGTGCTGCTTTCCTTTGTTGCATGCAACACAGTTATGATCATTGGTGAACACTTTGGCAGGATGACCTTGAACAAGGCCCAGCTTAGAGAGCTGGTTGATGGTCTTGAAATTGACATGGGCCATCCTTCTGTGCCATTTGGTGGACTCATCCACAGATGCTTTAGCCACCAAACATGTTAAGTCACCTGCTGGCTGGACATTAGTTAAGTTGAATGTATAAAGATTATGACTGCGAGGAACCTTCAGTAGAATTGAAGTTGCTTCTGGGAGTTTGAAGTCTTTAGACAGCACAAGACATTCATCCTCTGTGAAGAGTACTTTGTTCTTAGTGTCACAGATTTGTGAGACTGTAAACAAATTGAAGTGTTGAAGTTCCTTGACATAATAAACATTCTCAAAGTCCAGCTGAGGTGTTTTGATGGTCCCTTTTCCTGTAATTCGTCCATCACTTCCTCCAAAGGTTACATTGCCTCCACCTTCAATAGGTATAAAGTTATGCATCATGTCCCTGTTTCCTGACATACTCCTAGAACAACCACTGTCAACAATTCCAACATCTTTATGCTTAAGGGGATGATCCTACAACAACAAAAAATATACAGAGAATTAGTACACTATGGAGGCTCAAGTCATTGCTGACTTGAACCTGCCTTGTGGATCATATGAGTTGTGCCATGTAGAAGTATAAGATCCACTATTGTTCTTGGGTTTCCATTGAAACTTAGGTCTCTGTTTATTCCAAGAACAACCTGCTGAGGTCTTGACAGCAGTATCCCAGTACCCTCTCCCATCAGTCATAGGGTTTACATATCTAGGCCAAAAACCATTTTTAAAATATTCACTTGTTGGTTGAACATATGGTTTTCCAAATGATCTTCTCCAAGGAAAAGAAGTATTATAAGTAGTAGCTTGTGGAACATAAGGTGGTATATCATTAACATTGGTCCACATTGGTCTAGTATTCCTAGAATCACCACACCTACTCATTTTTTTTTCATGATAATCACAATCCTTAATTAAATGAGATTTACTTCCACACACAAAACATTTCTTCTGAAGAGAAGATTTATTCAAACCAAAAGAAGTATTCTTACAAGCAGAAGTATTTAAACCAAAACCATGAAAAGAATTGTTTTTAATAGTATTATTATGCAAAGAATTAAAAAGCAAGTCTTCAGAGGCAACTGTCTTGGAAGGGCATTCCTTGGCAGCAACTCTGTCATGCTTATTGGTAGTCTTGGGTGCAGGCAGGGGTGAAGACTTGGGAAGGTCAGACTTGGGAAGGTCAGACTTGTCATTTGAATCACACTCTGTAGACCCTTGCTTGGAGGACTTGTCACTGTTAACACAAGAGACAAAGTCAGTAGTAGAAGTATTAGGGTCAGGCAAGTCTTTTGACTTTTTGCCATACAGATGGTGTGATCCATCAAAGTCATTAAGAGTGGAAAGGTCAATGGGCATGTGCTCACCTCTAATTGGACCACGTACGGCATGAAGGTCACCTTCTTTCACAAAATTAGCTAGGCCTGCTGGTGTAGATCTACGTGAGTCATCCCTAGCTTCTAGACCTACATATTTCTTAAAACCTAAAGCCATTGTAGAATTGGGAGCTTGACTGCTATAAATGAGACTAGCCAACTTATTACCATTCATCATCCACTCATTATTCCTAGCAATTTCCTCCTTAAGTTTCTCCTTAAGCTCTAGATTTTCTGACTCTACATCTGCTCTTAACTTCTCAGACCATTTTAATTCATTTGTAGCACATTCGAGATCTCTTTCTAAAACACCTATTTTCTCACCATAAGCTATTTCATTCTTTTGTAACCAAACCTTTTGTCTTTCTAGTGTTTTTAAAGCCTGTTTATAAGCTTCTACTTCCACATAGCATTCATTATATTTTGGTTCCATAATATCATAAGCTTGTTTGAGTTCATTATAACGCTCACTACAACCAAACAAACAGTTTTATACCTGAGAGATGCCCATCAAGGCAATCTGATCATGCCTATCCTCTGAAGTACAGCCTGCAATCAACCCAACATTATCAGAACCATCATTATCAGACTCCTCATGTAGCTTCCAGTCCACATTGCTATCAAGAGTGACCAACGCAGTTGATCCCTTTGAAGTTCCTGCATCCTTCTGATATTGCTGATAAGTAGAGTATCGTACTTCATCACCAGCTTTCCTGTCTTTGCATTCTCTAGAAAAGTGACCTATCTGTTGGCATGTGAAGCATTTGACCTTCCTTTTATCAAACCTTGCTGGATCGCGTCCTTTGAATCCAAACCGTCTGCCAGCTTTGCGCTCAAAGGTCTTGATATCCATGGAAAGCATGGCCACTTGCCACCTTAGCTTCATCTCTTCAAACTCATGTGGGTCCACTTGATCAAAATCCTCATAAGCCAGTTCCTGCTGAGGATCATAATCAGCAAAGAAAGATCCAAGAACATCTTCCATAATTCCACTGGATCTAGGAAGAGAGCTTGATGAAGGAGCAGCATTAGATGATGATGGATATGGGCTTGGACCATAGCTTGACTTTGGAGTAGAGGCTCCAACAAATGCAGTATGACTAGCAGTAGAAGATGATCGAAAGGGGCTTCTTACATCATGTTCAAGAGCTTTAAGTTTGTTATACAGCTCATCAAAGGTCATCATGTCCAAACCACCTTTAGCTTTTAATGCTATGCTTACATGTAGCCAGGAAGGAGGTAATGACCTCAGAAACTTAGAGTTACAGTCATCATTATCCGGCTTAGCCTGTAGTTGATTCAACTGACTTAAGATCTTGTGAAACTTATCATAGCCCTTGTGAATTCCTTCCTCTTCAGAGATCTGAAAGTCCTGAAACTGTTGTCTTAGCATGGACTTCTTCAGTCTTCTGGACTCCTCATTCCCACCGAACTTTGCCTTAATCGCTAACCAGATATCTTTGGCATCTTGCATGAAGTGAAAATCACTCAAGTGATCCTCAGGAATAGCTTGCAGAAGAATAGTTCTGACCTTTGTTTCTCTCTGAACTGCCAGCAACTCTTCAGCAGTTTTGGGAGGAACATTCATCATATTACCAGCAGCATCCGTGGTAGTCCTCTTCAAACTGTTCCCCTTCAAAATTACCTGCCATAGATTCCAATCAATGTTGGAGATCCAGTTTTGCATCTTCATAGCCCATAGATCATATTCCTCCCTTTTAAGGTAAGGAAACTTAGCATTGCTATTAGACAGACTTAGTTGCTGCAGATGGGTGGAGTTTTGGTTGTTGGTGAGTTCAGTATCAGCATCTGAACCAGGCATGATGTTTTTGTTATGGTTGTATGGGTGTTTAGAAAAAGCTTGTCCTTAGTATCGTAGAGACTCTCACGAGGCTCTGATACCACTTGTTGAAACAAACAAAGACCTTGATAGATCTTGAGCTCGTGGATCGTTATGTATGCCTATGTAATCACAAGCACAATAAAAGACAATCTCTACTACTAATGTTTATCAGCGGAATATAAACACAAGTAAATAACTAAGAACTTCTTGATCCTCTATGGATCTTTATATTAACTAAAACTGAGTTTTTTCAATCGGTACTTTAACCTTTCTAATGTGTTCCTTTTATAGATAAGGAACCCTAAACAATATCGCTAAACCGTTTCCCAAGAAACGTATAATCATAAAACTAAATAAGATATACACAATCACTTCCTAATAAAGCTCATGTATATCCACACTAAATAAACTAAATACGGAATAGATACTTCCGCAGAAACAAACTAATCACTATTATACTTCAGTAGAATAAGTCTTCGGCAGAATCCACTTCACTTCAATAGAAACACTTCGGCATTAATATCAGCATAATCCAGACTTTCACATAATTCCCAACACTCAGTTCCGATGGTAGCTCCAGGCGGTATGCTACCGGTCCGATTCTTTCCAGGATTGGAAAGGGACCAATATATCGGGGATTGAGTTTTCCACATTTCCCAAAATGAATCACTCCTTTCCAAAGAGAAACTTTCAACATAACACGATCTCCAACCTGAAATTCTAAAGGTTTACGTCTCTTATCGGCATAACTCTTTTGTCTATCACGAGCGGTTTGTAACCGATTACGAATCTGTACTATCTTCTCAGTGGTTTCTAAGAAAAGTTCGGGACCTGTAAGTTGACTCTCGCCAACTTCAGCCCAACAGACAGGTGAACGACATTTTCGGCCATACAGTACCTCAAATGAGGCGACCTTAATGCTAGAGTGATAACTATTGTTGTAAGAGAATTCAGCCAAAGGGAGGTGTCTCTCCCAACCTTTGCCGAAATCAATAACACATGCTCTAAGCATGTCCTCTAAAGTCTGAATAGTTCTCTCGCTTTGACCATCGGTCTGTGGATGGTAAGCAGTACTCATATCCAAATTCATTCCTAACGCTGTCTGTAACGAATTCCAAAAGTGGGATGTAAAACGACTATCCCTATCGGAAATGATAGATATCGGTACTCCATGACGCGATACTATCTCCTTAAGATACAATCGAGCAAGCTTATCAAGACTATCGGTTTCACTAATAGCTAAGAAGTGAGCAGACTTAGTTAAGCGATCAACTATTACCCAGATAGCGTCATTGCCGCTAACTGTTCTCGGTAATTTAGTGATAAAGTCCATGGTTATTTGCTCCTATTTCCATTCCGGGAGTTCGGATTGAACTAAAAGTCCTGATGGTTTCTGATGTTCGGCCTTAACTTTAGAGCAAGTCAGGCACCTACTAACATACTTAGCTATATCGGCTTTCATATTGGGCCACCAATAAAGTTTTTTAAGATCCTGATACATCCACTAGAACAAAAAGTGGATTTGGCCACACCGAATATGTGTGACGATATACATATAGTCACACATGATTTTTCGGCCGTGTGTGACTAAAGGTCGCGCGACCATAGGTACCCTATGGTCACGTGTTTGACTTTTTTTTAGTCTCTATTGCAAAAGAGTAACCAAAACCGTAACATGTGTGACTAATTAGGTACAAATTTTGTTGGATTAATCAGTATTAGTGACCATAAACACTGTATAGTCACATAAAGCATGTTTGTTTTGGGTATTTAGTCACATACAATTAAGCATAAAGTGGCAAAAAGTGTTAATAAGTGTGACCATATGTTGTTTAAGGTGAAGAAATATGTCTTTTGTGTGACTATTGATCATCTAATGGCCACTTGAATTTTATGTTTGTGTGGCATTTTGTAACATTTAGTCACACAAAGCATGTTTGTTTTGGGTATTTAGTCACATATAATTAAGCATAAAGTGGCTAAAAGTGTTAATAAGTGAGACCATATTGTGTTTAAAGTGAAGAAAGGTGTCTTTTGTGTGACTATTGATCATCCAATGACCACATGAATTTTATGTTTGTGTGGCCTTTTCAAACATTTAGTCACACAAATCATGTTTGTTTTGGGTATTTAGTCACATCCAATTAACTATAAAGTGGCTATAAGTGTTAATAAGTGTGACCATATGCTGTTTAAAGTGAAGAAATGTGTGTTTTGTGTGACTATTTATCATCCAATGGCCACTTGAATTTTATGTTTTTGTGGCCTTTTCTAACATTTAGTCACACAAAGCACGTTTCTTTTGGGTATTTAGTCACATCCAATTAATCATAAAGTGGCTAAAAGTGTTAATAAGTGTGACCATATGGTGTTTTAAGTGAAGAAATGTGTTTTTTGTGTGACTATTGCTCATCCAATGGCCACATGAATTTTATGTTTGTGCGGCCTTTTCTAACATTTAGTCACACAAAGCATGTTTGTTTTGGGTATTTAGTCACATGCAATTAACCATAAAGTGGCTAAAAGTGTTAATAAGTGTGACCATACGGTGTTTAAAGTGAAGAAATGTGTGTTTTGTGTGACTATTGATCATCCAATGGCCACTTAAATTTTATGTTTGTGTGGCCTTTTCTAACATTTAGTCACACAAAGCACGTTTCTTTTGGGTATTTAGTCACATCCAATTAATCATAAAGTGGCCAAAAGTGTTAATAAGTGTGACCATATGGTGTTTTAAGTGAAGAAATGTGTGTTTTGTGTGACTATTTCTCATCCAATGGCCACATGAATTTTATGTTTGTGTGGCCTTTTCTAACATTTAGTCACACAAAGTATGTTTCTTTTGGATATTTAGTCACATGCAATTAACCATAAAGTGGCTAAAAGTGTTAATAAGTGTGACCATATGGTGTTTAAATTGAAGAAATGTGTGTTTTGTGTGACTATTGATCATCCAATGGCCACTTGAATTTTATGTTTGTGTGGCATTTTCTAACATTTAGTCACACAAAGCATGTTTGTTTTGGGTATTTAGTCACATATAATTAAGCATAAAGTGGCTAAAAGTGTTAATAAGTGAGACCATATTGTGTTTAAAGTGAAGAAAGGTGTCTTTTGTGTGACTATTGATCATCCAATGACCACATGAATTTTATGTTTGTGTGGCCTTTTCAAACATTTAGTCACACAAATCATGTTTGTTTTGGGTATTTAGTCACATCCAATTAACTATAAAGTGGCTATAAGTGTTAATAAGTGTGACCATATGCTGTTTAAAGTGAAGAAATGTGTGTTTTGTGTGACTATTTATCATCCAATGGCCACTTGAATTTTATGTTTTTGTGGCCTTTTCTAACATTTAGTCACACAAAGCACGTTTCTTTTGGGTATTTAGTCACATCCAATTAATCATAAAGTGGCTGAAAGTGTTAATAAGTGTGACCATATGGTGTTTTAAGTTAAGAAATGTGTTTTTTGTGTGACTATTGCTCATCCAATGGCCACATGAATTTTATGTTTGTGCGGCCTTTTCTAACATTTAGTCACACAAAGCATGTTTGTTTTGGGTATTTAGTCACATGCAATTAACCATAAAGTGGCTAAAAGTGTTAATAAGTGTGACCATACGGTGTTTAAAGTGAAGAAATGTGTGTTTTGTGTGACTATTGATCATCCAATGGCCACTTGAATTTTATGTTTGTGTGGCCTTTTCTAACATTTAGTCACACAAAGCACGTTTCTTTTGGGTATTTAGTCACATCCAATTAATCATAAAGTGGCCAAAAGTGTTAATAAGTGTGACCATATGGTGTTTTAAGTGAAGAAATGTGTGTTTTGTGTGACTATTTCTCATCCAATGGCCACATGAATTTTATGTTTGTGTGGCCTTTTCTAACATTTAGTCACACAAAGTATGTTTCTTTTGGATATTTAGTCACATGCAATTAACCATAAAGTGGCTAAAAGTGTTAATAAGTGTGACCATATGGTGTTTAAATTGAAGAAATGTGTGTTTTGTGTGACTATTGATCATCCAATGGCCACTTGAATTTTATGTTTGTGTGGCATTTTCTAACATTTAGTCACACAAAGCACGTTTCTTTTGGGTATTTAGTCACATCCAATTAATCATAAAGTGGCCAAATGTGTTAATAAGTGTGACCATATGGTGTTTTAAGTGAAGAAATGTGTGTTTTGTGTGACTATTGCTCATCCAATGGCCACATGAATTTTATTTTTGTGTGGCCTTTTCTAACATTTAGTCACACAAAGCATGTTTCTTTTGGGTATTTAGTGACATGCAATTAACCATAAAGTGGCTAAAAGTGTTAATAAGTGTGACCATATGGTGTTTAAAGTGAAGAAATGTGTGTTTTGTGTGACTATTGATCATCCAATGGCCACTTGAATTTTATGTTTGTGTGGCCTTTTCTAACATTTAGTCACACAAAGCATGTTTGTTTTGGGTATTTAGTCACATACAATTAAGTATAAAGTGGTCAAAAGTGTTAATAAGTGTGACCATATGGTTCTTTAAGTGAAGACATGTGTGTTTTGTGTGACTATTGATCATCCAATGGCCACATTAATTTTATGTTTGTGTGGCCTTTTCTAACATTTAGTCACACAAAGCATGTTTGTTTTGGGTATTTAGTCACATACAAATTAAGCATAAAGTGGCCAAAAGTGTTAATAAGTGTGATCATATGGTGTTTTAAGTGAACAAATGTGTGTTTTGTGTGACTATTGATCATCCAATGGCCACGTGAATTTTATGTTCGTATGGCCTTTTCTAACATTTAGTCACACAAAGCATGTTTTTTTGGGTATTTAGTCACATACAAATTAAGCATAAAGTTGCCAAAAGTGTTAATAAGTGTGACCATATGGTGTTTTAAGTGAAATGAAATATGTGTTTTGTGTGACTATTGCTCATCCAATGGCCACATTAATTTTATGTTTTTGTGGCCCTTTCTAACATTTAGTCACGCATCGAATTAAGCAAACTGTGACCAAAAAGTGTTAATAATTGTGACTATATGAATCTTTTAGTCACATATAAGAAATCAATATATATCAAAACAAATTCTAATATTTAAAAATATATTCAAAGTATATTCAAATACAATAAAATTGGAATGTATATATAATTGTAATGTCGTACATAATAAAATTCTCAATAATTTAACGACTTCTGACTCTTGATCTTCTTAGCTTCCTTTTGCATGGCATGACTAGAGACGTAGCGCTTCGTTTGTAATTTAGGTGCAGTTCTGTTCTCACCAATCTGTTTTATGGTACTTGGTGGTGTTACATGTAGGAAACAAAAGCCGGGTGTATCCTGAATTAAATATGAAGAATGATATATGTAGGTTTATAAAACACATGCATCTATGTACCTTTTCATCAAAAACCACTTGATCCTTTGGCCATACATAAAAACCACCTACTGCATCCTTAACAGTTTTTAAACCGTTACTTCCTACATCCGGTATGCATGCTGCATCCACTAAAGATTTTTCAATAGACACTCTGTAGCAATCCTTTGGGAGTGGTTTGTTATGAAGCATTTGTTTTCCATCAGTTTTGTACACGCTACCCTCCGCAATAATAGTTGATTTCTTTAAGTGTCACAGTCTGCACTTAATTACCTAAAAAGATAATTTGTTGCATGTATATATGTATCAGTAATTAATTAAAGTAAATAACATATGAAAATGTTTAAATACATAATTGTGGTAGTACTGTTAATGGAGACTCATTTTCTTGTGATTCGGAAAGTTGACGTGAAGAATCCTTTCGTTTTGATCTAGTCGATTTCTTAGATGCGACAGATTTAACAGTTTCCTATATATATAATACACGGTAAATAATACATGTATGTAGAATTCAAAAATACCAGGGGGATGATTTATTACTTACACTTATTTCCATTTCATTTTCCAAAGTTGCAAGTCCATTAGACTTCTCAATGCTCGCAACTTTCTCACGTCCAGTAACACGTGTTCCGGCATCCTCATCAGCACTGCTATTTAAAAGATTAATGTTCACCGGAGACACCTGAAATATAAATTGTTTAAGAAGACTGCAGCAGTATTTAAAAGGGTAAAAAAAAGATGGAATGTTACTTTCTTATGTCTTACTTCCGTTTATGTCAATGGAGTTGAAGTTGACTGCAACTGCCCCCTTTGTGCATCCAATTGTTTCATCAAATCCTGTATTACCGCCTCTTTTTCTTGACGTTGGCGCCTCTCATTATCAAGTTCACTTTGAAGTAACACCACTCTTTCATCAGATGCTTGTCTGATTCGAGGCAGATCAAAATACCTCTTGTAGGTTACTCCACCTCCCACTCCTCTCGCATATCCTCCCTTTTCCTTACCTAATACAACTGTCATGGCATCAGTGCCATGATCAAGCTTCAAGATTCCTTGTTTGATCTTGTCGTCCATTTCTTTCCACACACACAATATGGGAAATAGGTTATTTAATTCTACGAGTATTAACTTGTAGCTAAAAGTATTAACTAAAACACTGCCTGTATTAACTTATAACTAACAATTTTAAGTAATACAGTAGCAGTATTAACTAAAACACTACCTATATTAACTTATAACTAACAGTTTTAAGTAATACAGTAGCAGTATTAACTTATAACTAAACAAACATAATAATAAAATTTGCAGTCAAACTTACAAAATTTTTCTCCCACTAATCTGATATCATCATCGTGATAGTCTCCGTCTTTTTTCACCCTTCCTTTCAACCACAGCGTACCACACGGTGGTTCTTCATCTGGTTCAATTTCTTTACTCTCGATCTTCTAAACATCAAATACATACAAATGTAAGATAAACGAATATAAACGAAAGTATAATGCTATTAAATGCAAATGTGAAAATGTTTACTGTTACCATTTTTTCTATCACACGGGCGTATCCACCTCGTCCCATTGTATGATCATAAACAGACTTGGAACGCGACACTTTAGCTTTTTCTGATCTCACCTTGCAACACAAAATCATACGGCGCTTAGATGTAGTAATGCTGATAGTATACAACTAATACATATGGAAACATATGAAAAGGTGAAAGATATTTTAACTTGAATAAAAATGAATAATTAACACCTTGTATTCCTCGCTGGCTGTGTAGTTTACAAAATTAACCCAATCTTTGGCTTTTATAATTGCACTATACTTTGCTGGGACTTCATTTAGTTTTGAAAGGGTATTTTGGTTGGGCAATATGTAGTTTTGTATCAATTTCATTTTGAAATTCCTTAGAAGTTAACCAAGATGATTCATTATCAGCTTTTTGACCGTCAAGTCAACATCAAAATATCGCTGCAAAGATTAACAAATTGTTGTTAATTAGTTGCACATACTGTAAATGCAGAGATAAACTTATTAACACCTTATATCTACGACAGCCAACCCACTACTAGTTAAAAAAAAAGTATATGTGTACCGTGATTTCGTCCCACATTTTATCTCTTGCTTCTGAATCAACCTTCCTCTAGGTTAGAATCCTGACACCTATATGCTCACGAACCAAATCACCCAAAAAACTCGAAAACAATGCTCTGTTTTTTCCTGATAATCTATCCAGTGCATCGAAGGTTACACTGACCTTTATTCCATCTGTTTTTCCATATTCCCTGCGAAACTTAGCTAACCTAGTTATGCCCCTCTTAACAACATTCGCATTTGAATGGTTGTTTCCAGCATCCTCACCCTCATCTGAATACGTCTTTGATTCATATTCTAAAGTGTTTTCATTTTCACGATCACAATAAACCAAATCATCCGGATAATTGATTTGTGTTGACATGATTCGTCAGAAGTAATGTGTTAAAGAAAATTAGTAAACTTAATTGGTAAATAATGGTGTAAAAATTGAAGTTCTGGTTGTTTTGCTTGAAGCCTGATTTATTGGAGTAAAAATAGGGCTAATGATGGGGCAGTTTTTCAATTAAGGAAACCATAATTTCCAAAGTAATTTTAAAAATTTTGGCTAAAATTTGGCTCCAAATTTGATAATTTTAAAATGTGGCTCCAAATCAAACAATTTTTGAAACCAAAAACACCCTTGACAGAAAATGGTGCTTACCTACAGTCCCAAACACCCATATTACTTCAAACCAGCTGTGTCAAAGACACAACTGCAGATACACTAAAATCACCACATGGCGCATACAAATGAACAATCAAAAGCTAAAAATGGACTTAAAGCAACTAATTAAGCAACTATAACTAATAAGCAGTTCCAGATAAACAATTAAGCACAAAAATAGGCAAATCAAACCAAGAACTGCTGATACATCAAACAGCCCTAAGACCTTACTTTAAGCCTATAAATAAGCTATTTATAAGCAATTAGATAAGCTCTAACATCCTTAACCAGTCAAAAAAATCAAGAAAACATGTAAATGCAATTAACTTAAAGCAAAAACAACAACAAAAACACCCTAAATCTAGTGGTTCAATCAAAAATAATTGTCATGAACAAACGCCTCCAGTTCTAAACTTCATAATCAGTCATAAAAAATTGACAACAATCTAAAAATTGAACATCCTAATCCTACAATAATACATTATACTAGTGCGAATATGAACTTAAACACCACAACCAATTCCTAAATTCAAAACAACATGAAAAAAAGATGAAACAAACTAGCGAACACATTACTTATATTAACAAACATAATTAGCATTCGTATGGATAAACCATCAAAAGATCCATACATATTCCATGTTTAATATATCTACATACCATCCCATTAAACCAAGACATTAGACATTAGACATAAACAGATGACACTAGAGGAAAAGAAAACATCCCATTCCATAGCGAGAAACCCTTCAACCATTCATCGCCTGAATTTGTTCTTCCTTGATATCGATTTCCTCCTAAGATTGAGTAATGAGATCATTCAACCCCTGCAGCTTAGACCTCGCAGCCTCCCTGTCATCCCTAAGATCCACCAATCTCTAAGAACCTAATGCTTAAAAACGGAAAACTAAGTACTCCTTCTTTTAAACTATGTCTATAAATTAGGGGTGTTGATCCGTTCAGTTATCGGGTTTTGTTTCGTTAAATCGGTTATATTTTTATTTTGGTCAACATGAAAACCGAAACGAACCGAACTATAATTAAACCAAAGCGAACCGAAAACCGATTATGAATTAAGTTCGCTTCTTGGGTTGACCCGAAATTAAGCTTGATTCTTGGGTTGACACATATGGTTTTAAACCGAAAATGGATAATTAAGTTCGCTTCTTGAGTTGACACAAAATTATTTAGATTTTAAGCCATGGCTTCCATAATTAGTAACCTACAAACATAACGTTTGAGTAAATGGGACGAAAATATGCAAAACAGCTGGAAACGGCCGAATGTGTGTAAAAAGTTATACAAACGGACTAAAAGATGAAAAAACCAGCGAAAACGTGCAAACACGGACGAAAACCTGTAAACAAAAACGGGAACGTATAAAAACCGATTAAAAGGGACAAAGACGTAAGAAAACGGACCAAAACGTATTAAAACAGACGAAAACGTGTATAAACGTACGAATCTGTGTAAAAGTGTAAGAAAACCTATGAAAACGGTTGAAAAATTCTTAAAAACAAACGAAAATGGGTAAAAGCGGATGAAAACGGGGTAAATGGGACAAAAACGTGCAAAACAGCTGGAATCGGCCGAATGTGTGTAAAAAGTTATACAAACGGACTAAAAGATGAAAAAACCAGCGAAAACGTGCAAACACGGATGAAAACCAGTAAACATAAACGGAAACGTATAAAAACTGATTAAAAGGGACAAAGACGTAAGAAAATGGACCAAAACGTATTAAAACAGAAGAAAACGTGTATAAACGTACGAATCTGTGTAAAAGTGTAAGAAAACCTTTGAAAACGGTTGAAAAATTCTTAAAAACATACAAAAATGGGTAAAAGCGGATGAAAACGGGGTAAATGGGACGAAAACGTGCAAAACAGCTGGAATCGGCCGAATGTGTGTAAAAAGTTATACAAACGGACTAAAAGATGAAAAAACCAGCGAAAATGTGCAAACACGAACGAAAACTGTAAACAAAAACGGAAACGTATAAAAACAGATTAAAGGGGACAAAGACGTACGAAAACGTATTAAAACAGACAAAAACGTGTATAAACGTACGAATGTGTGTATAAACGTAAATACACGGGCGAAAAAAGTCTTCAAAAAAGTAAAGAACCCCTAACTCATATAGTATGGCTAAACATATGTGTCAGCATCCTATTGTGTCAGCAATTTACGTAATATTGTATGCAAGTAGTTACATGAAGGTATTGCAATTGATGTTATCATATGTGTCAGCATCCTATTGTGTCAGCAATTCTTGTTGCGTAATGTTGTAGTAACCTTGTCGGGTAATGTTTACATGGGTTTTGTTATGCAAATTTGCATGGTTTGCAAATTAATAACCACCGAATTCATTGTTTGCCAAAGTTGTAGTGTCTATAAAGCAAGATTAGTCTTCTTCAGTTCTATTGTAGATGACTACATAGTAATGATGACTAACTTTGATTTTGGTCAATGTGCTACATTGTAAAGATGACTAACTTTGATTTTGGTCGATGTATTGCAGTTGACATAAATTTTAAGAAGTTGAGCAAATCCGATAACCGCTAAAAACCGATAACCAAAGAAACTGAAACTGAGAAAATCCGAAACCGAAAAACCCGCTTATCACGGTTCGGTTTTGGTTTTTACTTTTAGTTATCTGTGGTTACCCGAACCAAACCGCGTATAAGCATGGTTTTTACTTTTAACAAACCGTTCATAAAAATTTACAAGTATTAACTATATTATTGCACTACATTTATCATATAATGCATTTTTACTTATCTAATTTGATCATTTACTAACGTCCATGGATTACATATGATTAATGTGATCGTAATCTATAAACGTCAAATAATTAGTATTAGTTATTTTGTTAGATATGGTAATTTGAATGTTGCTATTGCGACACAACAACATTACTATTATTCTAATATCTTTAGTGTTATTTAATTTTACTAAAATGACATATTACGTTCTAATTTATGTTATTGTTCGCCTGATTCGATTCGATTAATTTTTTTGAATGGTTAACCGTGACCCGAACCGCGGGTAACCGCTCATTTCGGATACCCACATGTCCGGTTACCCGCCTAGTACGGTTCGGTTTTGGATAGTAGAATGAACTACCCGCCCCATGATGGATAGTTAAAATCTCTAACCGAACCGAGCCGAACCGCCCCGTGAACACCCCTAGTATATAGGGACTGGTTTAGATCCAATGAAAAAATGAATGGTTTAAATTGCAATATTAGATATCTTCCTAAATACTCCTCCTGCATATCACTTTTTTTTTTTTTTTTTAACTATTGCATATCACATTTATGCATGGAAGAATATGAAGGGGCTACAGTAACACCCAAAATAAATTTTCCGATGCCTCTTAAGTGTTTTTTTTTTATTATTTGTGCAAATTGTGAGGTACATTGTAATTATGTATACTTCCCTAACCATAAAATCAACACACAAGTATCAATCATTTTAACCCTAAACACACAACTATCAATAATTTTACCCCTAAACACACAAAATGTCTTCCACACCTAATATCGATGAAATGAAAGCCGCCACTGAATCCGGCAAGCTCATCGATGCTTTCAGGTTGTTGATATTGCAAGACATAGCAGAGGAGAAAAATTTGATCGAGCGGATGGGAGAAGAGAGCAGCATTCTGAGGGAAACTGTTACCAAAAAAGAACAGACAATCGATGAGGCTGTTAGATTGTTTACTCGTTTCAATGTTGTTGCAGCAACTGGTGAGTTTCCCTTCGTGAGATACAGTTGAAGGATCGAAGGAAGATTGATTTGCTGGCTCAGCTTTTGGTGCTATGTCATCGGAGTCTGTCGGAGAAGGAGGAGTTCTTGGAAGATTTGGATGAAGTTGATGAGTCTGAAGATGGAGCATAGGAAGCTTTGGAAGTTTTTTTTTTTTTTTTTTTGATGATGTATAGTTGATGGTTGTATGGATGCTTGCTATTAACTGCTACTTTGTTTATGTAAGTAATTATATGTAAATGATCAATGATCAATGATCAGTACAATGGTTAATTTTAGGTTTTAATGCTTTATTAACTTGAAGAAATAAGTTAGTTTTATTTATTTATTTACTTTTATTAGAAAATGGTCAAGTAGTGTGTGTTTGACTTTCAGTATTTCACACATTTATCTCTCTTACACTCGGTCAAAACACACAGTTAGATTCTAATTAATTGCAGATTTAGGGTTTTCAATCAAACGCAAAATCAATCTAAATAAATGTTAGTCAATGAAATACTCTTGAGGGCTATTATAAAGGGCTTGATTCTCTTCCTATTGAGCCTAATATCTCAGGTATACATGTTATAATTTACTACTAGTTTGTTAGTTTAGGATGTTTATTGATTTATAGATGATATTGTGTTATGTTAGTTTAGGATGTTAGTCAGGGTATTAGTCATTTGCATAGGAAAAGTAGTTGTTTGATGATTTATGGATAATTAGTTGAGGTAATAACGATTACGTGTTATACATGCAGTATGGGTACGTGAAGAATGAGACGCGAAGAATGAGATTAGTAGACGCGAAGAATGAGATTATTCGTCAATGAGGCAGCGGAGCAAATTCCGGTGGGAGGATAGACTTAAGCTTTACATGATGGAGTTTTGTTTGACCGAGGACATGATCTCAGATAGGAAGGGGTGGAGGGATAGAATTAGGATTTGCGGGTAGTGGTGCTAGGTTGGCTTTTAGGTGTCACCTTTTGCCTCCTTGCGTGTTTTGTTTTGTGGCCTCTTTTTTGCTTTGCCGTAGTCTTAGGCCCCGTGCGTGGTTTGCGTTGCTCTGTTGTTGCTCCCTTAGGTTTTCCTACTTTGTCTTGATCCCTGCGTTCGGTCTTTTGGTGCTTCGTGTATTTTTGCCTTAGCTTTATGCCTCGTGTGCTACTTTGATTTGCTCTGTGTTGTCCCCTTTTGTTGGCCTGCTTTTGGTGTGCCTGGGCTTTTTGGTTTTTTCAACAATCTACCAAATCGCCTGGTGCAGGCCTTTGCTCAAAGGGAGTTGGTTTATTTTGGGCCACATGTGTTTATTTGTGATATGCAAGAGGCTGTGATGACTATTATCTTATTTGATATGCAAATGATGTGATTTACCGTATGTTGGCATGGCAATTTTATTACATTATTTTGCAGCCATGGCGGTTATATCCTGATGTTCTGGAGTTTATCCAACCTTTTTACAGATCTGAGCCTTGCTAATGCATATCACACTGCACACTCAGTTTGGAAGTTTATATGAGTCTGATATACTTGTTATAGACTTTTGCTAGATTGTTAAAAAAAGTTAAGGATCAATATGATATAGTTGCGGATTCAAAGGGAAGTTGAACATACCAAGGTGACCACGTTACTTTGTAGATGAGTAGGGAATTTCAGCATAGTTACCCATTCTAAATTCCCAAACAGTGCCTTTTGTTTTTTCAACAATCTAGCAAATCGCCTGGTGCAGGCCTTTGCTCAAAGGGAGTTGAAACGACAAAAGGTACTGTAGGGGGATTCAGAAGGGTTCACTAAGTTGAAATTACATACACATCTACAAAGTAACGCTGCCACATTGGTATGTTCAACTTCCGTTTGAATCCGCAACTATATCATATTGTTCCTTAACTTTTTTTTAACAATCTAGCAAAACTATAATTATGAGGTGTCAGTGTGTATGAGGCTGTGATGATAAGTATCTTATTAAATCATGCAAATGATGTGATACTCCGTGTCTTGGCGTGGCAATTCTATATTTTATACTATTGCAGCCATGGCGGTTATATCCTGATGTTTTTGAAACTATTGATTTATACAGATCTGAGCCTCACTATTATGTGCAAAAAATGAGTCAAAATTTTTTTGACTGTAGGGTAGATGGGTTGCCTGTATACAAGATCTTATTCCCTAGTTTCAACATTAAAATTTTAACCATTGCACTTAAAAGTCTTTTCATCGCTGGATAGGCTTTTTGTCTTTTCATCTCTGTAAAATTAACTTTTTGTAGAATCGATAATTATTTATTCGGCACACCTTTGGTACTTTGAGCTTCCCCTCGAAAACTCATTCCTATGTCACTGTCATAGCAATAGGTTTGGTGCAAATCTTTGCAGCCATTTCATAGACATGGCAATGGGATTTCGAGTGGACGCTCAAAGTACTAAGTTGTCTCCACTTGCTTGCTTATAACATAGGTGTCTTACTTTGATAGAGGTTGTGTTAAGCTTACCATGACCATCAACGCTTTGATCAATTATGACGGGTAGTTTTAAACTTGAGATTGCCCATATCTTGACCTGGTTTATAGCAATGTATAGACGATTATGTCGCATGTTTGTGACCGTTTTATTTTATATGCATAATATTATCACAACCTTGTACTTTAATGAAGTTGGTAAATTTCTTCAGGTCAATCATGTTTCATTGTGGCTGGCGTCCGTTGGCGTCACGTGTATATATAGTTTCTGTTAGAAGCTATATATAATCATTGGTCCCTATCATACACCCGTCCCAATGAATCATGATTGGCTCGAAGATGTTAAGCATATGTGTATATAGTCGTAGTAGAATGGGCTGGAATTTGACATCGAATAAGAATGGGCTGGAAGAAGTTAATACTGGCAGTGCTAAGTTAATACTGTCAGTTCTAAGTTAATACTGGTAGTGCTAAGTTATTGAATAGTATGTTTCTTATTTAAAAAGTACCTACAATTATATACTTTATTACAATGTTTAACTTTTTTTGTTACTTGGATTCCACAGGTTTTTATCATCATAGTGAACGTGATATTCAAGGACGGGAAACATCGTACAAAAACATTGCAAACGTTGATGCACTGGCAGTGATTCAATAGCTACATTGTATATTCGATTAACCAATATTGTATTCGACATATGTATTTATTTGCGAGAAGTTACGATATCGCGTATGTTAATGTAATATTATTTATTTGTATGTTAAGGTACTTAATTTTTAAGGTGATTCTACCAAATATTTTGTATGTATATAATCAAGGGTTTAGGTCATAAAATAGTTGCGTACTTTTTCAAATGTACCGTTTTGGTATGTAATTGTTGTGTAAAATTTACATATTTGCATATATACCCAAAACATGCTTAAGTTGCATTGTACATCATGCATTAAAAACTTGTATTATGGAGAAATATGCAACTTTTTGAGTTTTAGTGGGTATATATGCAATGCTCCCATAATACAAGCTAAAAAAATAAAACAAAAAATCCTTCCCTTAATTAATAGTAATCATTGCAGTTTTGAGAACCGTGACATATTACGGCTACACTTAATGACATAGTCAAAGCAAAATATTCAAGTCTATCTTCTTCAACACAACAACCGCATCATCAGGTAATGTTACACATTGGTTTTTTTTTTTTTTTTTTTTTCTTTTGTTTTTTTAACCATGAACTGCAAATGTAAAGTGATTGATATGCATGTTTCTGATATGTTGATGGATACAAATGCATGTTTGGTAATTTTTTGCAATGTTTAACATATCCTAAAGAATATAGTATCCTTTGATCATAATGTAACAACCGTTTTATTAGAACTATATGCGATTTGATTCTTTAGAATATTGTGTGACATGTAAATATAGGATGATTTGAATAAAAAAATAATGGATATATGTGGATTGTGGAAAAACGTAGCGGCTATTTGTTAAATAGCTAATTAGACAAATTGTAAACATATGTTTAATCTAGGTTAGTATAGCTTTTATATGATTTGGTAAAGCACTACACCTTATGTAATTAATTATCTGAGCTTAGGTTTAAACATTGGATGAAGCATGGCGTATGGTATGTTGGGTAGATTATGGATTTCTTACTAGATTTTAACAAACGTATGGGGTAAGATGAATAAACGTAAAAAAATACAGATTTTTACTCTAAAAGGACTATATGATTATTGATTTTTGAAACATAGTTAAATATGTAGTAGTACATCTTCAATCATTTTTTGTTTGACAACTTAATGATAAAGATGTATTGATCATCTAAGACTTGTATTAGTTGAATGTTATGCATATGTGATAACCTTATTGACCATTAAGACGATTGTGGTTTTAAAATAGAATGAGCATCCAATTGTTGGTGGAGGCAAACCGCACAAACATTAGGACATTGCAGGTAAGTTGTACTTAAAATGCTTACTTAAGGTTATAAATTTATCAATGTAACCATCAAATTGATATACGTGCTTACTTTTTAAATTTAAGATGCTTCCTGCTTTGTTTACTGAAACACTCTACCCCTAGAAGCGCTGGATATACCTAATCTACAATAGGGGAACCAAACATAAGGTTTACTGGAAATTGGTTCGTGGTCGCATTACTTTGCAAGGGTCCGAGTGGCAAGCTTTTATTGATTAAAGCCAATACATCAATGTGGCCACATTCCATTTCATTCGTCAGGAAGAAGACCGTTATTATGTAACAGGGTACAACGATGCAGGCCACAAATGCCCTGGATACGATCTGGCTCTTCTAGGTTACAGAAAACGTAGGTGCCTGGTTACGTTGGATGAATATCCTGCACAACCTCTGGTAAGAAAAAAAAGTTAATCAATACATTGTATAAGTTTGTTGAAAATGGGGATTATTTTAATTGTTTGACCCGCTAATGTTTTCTTTAAACTAAACTGTTACGTAGGTGATTCCTTGCAATTTTCGGGACAATACTGACAATAACCAATTTGACGTTCTTGTTGCTGGCGTGCCCGTAGCAGCTATCACTCACCGTCAAATTGAAATACTGGAGGAAAACAGACACGTGCATGAGTTTGGTGGGCACGGATGGAATGTATTGGTTCACGATGAAAACCTGTTTGCTGGCACAAGAGTTGTTTTCACAAATCTCCTAAACAATACTCTTTCCCTGATGCCATTTGCTGAAAATGGATTGATGATGCGTTCTGAACTTGTGCAACGTATGGAGCTGAATCGTACAAGACCGTTCATGAGAAACCCCGTAGACGAAGGTATGTTAATCAAAGTGTAGACATAATCTATGACTTTATTTTAAAAATAAACCTTTCCATATAATAGCTTTTAAATTATTAATTACCATTTTTATTAAATTCCAATTGCAGATGAGCGTATGAAACACATATGTGCATGGAACGAATGTACAGAGCATCAAAGTGAAAGGGATTGTTTTTACGCGCCCATCCTTGCATATGTCACGGACAGGAGTCGTTTGGTAAGTAATGATACATATCAGACCATTTCAGTCATTATCTGCTTTCGCAAAAGCTAATATATGCTTCAACACATGGACATACTTTTGATTAGCATACTACATTGTTATTTTTAATGCAGAACATACCACATAAGTTTACGAAGCAAAATCACATGTGGAAGTACCATAACGCATTGCTGAGATACAGGGAAGACATGGAGTTTTATGTGAACGTGAATCTGCAACACCACAGCGATAGGCCTAGAAGCAAGAACCACGTTACCATAAACGCCATATGGAGAGAGATTGTTGAGGAGTGTCAGTGGGAACGAAACAAAATGGTTAGATTCAATCTTGTTGACTTTGTCATCGACGACCAAGCTTCGGTGTCTTCCCGTAATCCAGTTATAATTCCAGTATTTAGCATGTGCTAAAACGTAATTCCAGGCGTTATCAGTTGTTATTGGTAGACACGTTTATAAACTGATTTTAGGATTGTGTAGGATTTGGTTGGCTTCATTTAGGGTGTTTGTTCCCAAGTAGTTGAAGCCATTCATGAGATGGAATGTAAACTACTTGGTATAGCCCCTATCTGGGAGTGTATGGTTCATACTGGTGCATTAAAAGGTGTTCTTTGTGATGGTTTTGTGCTGGTTGTCATCTGTCCATGGTTGTATGATATGGGTAGTTTGTTTTTGTTATCAGACTTATAAGAACAGATATATCAGATACTGAATAGAGTTGCCTAGTATGCAACTTGATATGGGACTTGTCCATATCAGTGTGTGTTGATTTTTTCATTTTACAAAGTTTCCTTGATTAATACAAGTTCATCTTTGCACCCAAAAAAATATATGTATTTTGTGTTGTGGTCTACTTATAAACAGAAAACTTTAGTGGTTAAAGCTACCAGTACAAAGTTAAGTCTGGTAGGTTAGTTTTAGTGGTTAAGGCTGCCAGTACAAGGTTAAGTCTGGCAGAAATAAGATAAGTCTGTTTAGTATTCGTAGTTAGTTCTGTTTATGAAAAACATAATAGTTTTTTGTGTGACTATTGATAATCCAATGGCCACATCAAATTTCTTTTTGTGTGGCCATTTCTAACATTTAGTCACACAAAGCATGTTTCTTTTGGTTATTTAGTCACATACAATTAAGCATAAAGTGGCCAAAAGTGTTAATAAGTGTGACCATATGGTGTTTAAGGTGAAGAAATATGTCTTTTGTGTGACTATTGATCATCCAATGGCCACTTGGATTTTATGTTTGTGTGTCCTTTTGTAACATTTAGTCACACAAAGCATGTTTGTTTTGGGCATTTAGTCACATACAATTAATCATAAAGTGGCTAAAAGTGTTAATAAGTGTGACCATATGGTGTTTTAAGTAAAGAAAGGTGTCTTTTGTGTGACTATTGATCATCCAATGGCCACATGAATTTTATGTTTGTGTGGCCTTTTCTAACATTTAGTCACACAAAGCATGTTTGTTTTGGGTATTTAGTCACATACAATTAACCATAAATTGGCTAAAAGTGTTAATAAGTGTGACCATATGGTGTTTAAAGTGATGAAACGTGTATTTTGAGTGACTATTCATCATCCAATGGCCACATATTAAGTTACGTGACCATATGTACTGGATTTTGGCTACACTTGAATAATATGTGTGACAAAACGTTTAGCGTGACCATATATGGCATTTGGTCACGGTGTTAGTAGCAAATGTGACTTTATAGATTAGCTTTCGGCAAGCTAACACAAACTAAACTTTAAACACACATATTAACTTACGTGAACATATGTACTGGATTTTGGCTACACTTAACGAATGTGTGACAAAACATTTAGTGTGACCATATATGGTTTTCGGTCACAGTGTTCAAGTGTGTGACATATATTTGTCACTGTTTATATGTATATCGTGACTAATGCTTCAACCTTACTTTTCATTTGTCACTTGTTCCAATTTCAGATGTGGCTAAAGAGTTGGCAAAACATATCAGTCACCCTTAAATAATGTGTGACAAAACTTGACTCTATGATTTAGACACACAAAAAATTACTTCATGTGACTAACGCATCAAGGTTACTTGTATTTGTCACGCGTTCCAAATTCATATGTGGCTAAATGATCTGAAACAAAATCACCAGATACCTTTAGCCACACAACGTTCAATTGTGTGGCGATACGGTTCTAATGGTCACACAATCAAAATTTTCATGTGTGACTAATTAGTACATGTTGTCAATTTTCGTACCTTCAGCCACACAAATATGCGAATGTGTGGCTGTTCCATTTCGACCATGCGTGACCAAATCCCGTTTTTGTACTAGTGATCTTATCGGCTCTGGGATAAATAGAGTATTTTGATTTATGCGACTCATGCATAATCAACCCACGGATTCCACCATGAAATGGTATCCAGCTTCTGTCTCTGAAGCATAATGTTCCATCGGAACGCTTCAAGAAGCCGTTTTCACTTTCTACCATTCCATGAATATTCTCATAAGGACGGTTCTCTTCCGTCAATGCCTCTGCTTGGGCGGCTAAAATTTGAGATGGTAAGGGCGAAACAGTGGTCATTCCTAATGATCTAACAAGTAGGGGTGGAATGTCCTCTTTACGACTAAGTGCATCAGCCACAACTTTAGCCTTACTAGGATGATAACGAATCTCACAGTCGTAATCACTAAGCAATTCCAACCAACGACGTTGTCTCATGTTCAGTTCCTTCTGGTCTAAGATATGCTTCAAACTCTTGTGGTCGGTAAATACTGCACACTTGGTTCCATACAGGTAATGTCTCCAAATCCTAAGAGCAAACACTACAGCACCTAACTCAAGGTCATGGATGGTGTAGTTTTTCTCATGCTCCTTAAGTTGTCGGGATGCATAAGCAATCACCTTCTCACGTTGCATCAGAACATCACCTAAACCTTTATGCGAAGCGTCGCAGTACACGACAAAGTCTTCACTTCCTTCAGGCAAAGCTAGGATGGGCGCACTACACAACTTCTCCTTCTGAAGTTGTAATGCTTCTTCTTCCTTTTCTCCCCATTCATACTTAACATCCTTCTGAGTTAGTTTGGTCAGCGACTTAGCTATCTTGGAAAATCCCTCAATGAATCTCCTATAATAGCATGCTAACCCTAGAAACTGTTGGATTTCTGATGGGTTTTTAGGAGCTGCACATTCCTTAATGGCCTTAATCTTAGCTGGGTCAACATGAACACCTCGACTATCTATCACATGACCTAAGAATTGCACGGACGGAATCCAAAATTCACACTTAGAGAATTTGGCATACAGCTTCTCCTCTCTTAACAATCCTAAAATGAGCCTCAAATGCTCTTCGTGCTCCTCACTACTCTTAGAGTATATCAAGATGTCGTCTATGAATACTATCACAAACTTATCTAGGTACGGATTACACACTCGGTTCATGAGATCCATGAAAACCACTGGCACGTTGGTCAAACCAAACGACATCACTTAGAATTCATAGTATCCATAACGAGTCCTAAACGCAGTCTTAGGGATATCCTCCTTTTGGACTCTAAGCTGGTGATAACCAGATCGTAAATCGATCTTAGACAAGACACTAGCTCCTTGGAGTTGGTCGAATAGATCATCTATTCTAGGTAACGGATATTGGTTCTTCACTGTCAACTTATTCAACTCCCTATAATCAATACACATCCGAAACGATCCATCCTTCTTCTTCACAAACAACACTGGTGCTCCCCACGGTGACGAACTTGGTCGAATGAATCCCTTCTCTTAAAATTCTGCCAACTGTTTAGACAGTTCCTCCAATTCTCTTGGAGCAATTCGATAAGGTGCCCGGGCTACGGGTGCCGCACCGGGTATCAACTCTATTTGGAATTCCACTTGTCGGACAGGTGGAATCCCTGGCAGATCGTCGGGAAACACATCCGGAAATTCTCTAATAACGGGTACATCATTAAGGTTTCTTTCATTTTTCTCCTCGCTCTTCTTTTCAGAAATTCGAGCCAAGAAAAGACAACCTCCTCTATCGATGTACTTCCGGACCTTAATACAAGAGATGATGCTCAACCGGGAAGGACTTCCACAGTCGCTCCGATCTCCTTGTATGCTCAGAACTTTCTCGCCATACGGTAAACACACAACCTTCTCATCACAGATGATGTGTGCACCGTTCTTCGACAACCAATCCATTCCGATAATGACGTCAAAACTTCCTAAGGTAACCGGCAATATGTCTATACTAAATTGGCAATCTAAGAAACTTAAGGTACAACCTCGAACTACGGTTTCTATCTTCTCTCTATTCCCATTCGCTAGTTCCACATCGTAACTAAACCCTAGAGGTGTTTGGGAGATTCCTAGTAATCATACGAAACTCATATCCGCACCGGTATCAAATAGTATGGAAGCATAGAGATTATTAAGAAGGAACGTTCCCGTAACTATGTTAGGGTCCTCACCAGCTTCCTTCCCAATAGCATAAACACGCGGTACTCCCATGTCTCTCTGCTGATTCCTAGCACCATTGTTTCACCGGTTTTCCACAACCTCACGCTTCACAGGGTCTAAGCCATTACCTCTTACACCTCGATTAGCAAATCCTCCTACATTACAAGGATTTCCTCTCATCCACGGCTCTCGGCACTCATTCTTAAAGTGTTCCTTCTTTCCACACCCAAAACAGGTGACAGTAGCCTTCCAGTCTGCTCCTTGTGCAGTTTGAGCTGCAGCAAGTGGACGAGACCTACAGTCTTTGGCTATGTGTCCTACCTTAGAGCACTTCCTACACACAATCGGGCACGGTCCATGGTGGTGTCGGTTACAACGACCACACACAGGCTTACTACCTTCATAACCCTTCTTATCTCCATTTCCTATGGCGAACACCCTGGCTGTCTCTTACCGTTTATTGCCATTCCCTTTTGCAACTTCGTTCCTCTTCCTCTTATCACTCCTATCACTCTTACCTTTGTCTCCTAATTCTAGCACACAAGAGTCCATCAAACTCTGAGCCACAGCAATTGCCTCTTGCAAATTAGCTGGCTTGGCAGCGATGACATCATTTCGAGTAGCTAAAGGCAATCAATCAATATACCTCTCAATCTTAAGTTCTTCAGTGTGAACCATTTCAGGGCAAAGCAACAATAACTCTTGGAAACGACGAGTATAAGTCGCCATGTCAGTACCCTTAACCTTATGGTTCCAGAATTCACTCTCTAACTTCTTTACCTCATTCCTAGGACAGTAAGTCTTAATCAGGAAAGCCTTAAACTGAGTCCAAGTCATACTATAAGCTACATCAATTCCTACTTATCTGTGGTAGTTATTCCACCAGGATAACGCTTTCGTCCTTCAAGGTGAATGTTGCATACTTAACCTTACAATCCTCCTCACAATTACTAACGGCAAACTGATGAGTGTCTAAATACTCATCATTTTTGTACAATCTAAACTGCAAAATCATCTGAAAACACTCAGAAACACATCAAAATGATCAAAATATCACAAATCAGTATTTTATGTGTTTTAAATGCAAAAATATCAAAATCAGATGAAAAATGATTCAAGTTTGCAAAATTGGCAGTTTTAGTCCCCCAAGTTTTAAAAGTTGTCAAATCTAGTCCCTGGAATTCAAAAATGTGAAGTTTTGTCAATCAAGGTCCCTGAAATCTTCTAAGTTGTTAAAAATGATCCTTGACTGTTTCTTTGGTCAATTGGCAAGAAAGGTCCCTAAACTTTGAAAATTTGCAAAAATGGTCCTTGGATTTCTAAAAATGAAATTTTATGCAAAAGTTATCCTTGTACTATCAAAGTTTGTCAAAATGGGTCCTTGTGATAAGTTTGGAAATGTAGCATTTTCAGTCCTTGAGGTTTGGATAAATTACATGTTTGGTCCTTGTACTTAACTAAACAACAAACGGACCCTTATATTATACCAAATCCAATCCTTACCCAAACTAGGCCCAAATCCAGCTGGCCCAAAACCATTGACCCGACCCTTTTTATTATTAGCCACGGGTCAACGAAAGTCAAACAAGAAGAAAAACCGCCAGACACTGTACATCATCCTCACAACCCCTGATTCTTCAAAACCAGGCATGGTTTTCTCCACTTTTTCAACACCCCTCCCCTTACCTTGTCCCCTCCACCTCCACTAACACCAAAACCTTTAATTGATTGGAACCAACCCTCATTAATGTCTAAAACCTGCTTTGAAGAAATTGGCGCCAAAATGACACTTGGACGGTTTTGATGATTCTATGCAATCCAATGGCTGGAATTTGGTGGGAATCACTCAGAGACATGTGGGGATGCTAAAAAGTCTATAAAGAAGAGGAGTGAAGCAATGTATCTATCTATGTAGTGTATTTTTAATTTCTTCATGTCGTTTTAAGTATTTTTCAAGTTTAAGTGTATTTTAAAGCTTTCAAGCATTCTGTTTAAGTTTTTCAGTGTATTGTGAATCTCTTTTAATAAGCAATTTCAAGCTTTAATCAGTTCTCAAGTTTATGCAAAATTTCATGTTTATGAAAAATCTCATGATGGTTCAAATGTTGTTTTTAGTTGTTTGTATGGACTAGAATAGATCATATAGGTTCCTAGAAAGCTTATTCAAGCTTTTAGATACCTTAAAATTCAGTTTAGAATCAAAAACAGAAAAATCACAAAAATACCAATTAAATAGTTTAAAAATCAAAAATCACTTGGAAATGGCATTCACAGCTGGAGCAGGGTAGATCATGGATGGCATTGGGTTAGAAGCTTAGTGGTAAGCTAATAGGGGTGTTCATTGGTTCTTGTTCTCAGTTTTGAGCTTGGAAAGCTTTTGTAAGCCTTTTTAGTCATTTTTGCATTTCACTGTTGTAGTTGTTAATTAGCTTTAATCTCTGTTTCTTATTGTTTATTAGATATAGTTAAGTGTGTTCAAGCATTAAAATCAAGTGGTTGTTCTTTTAAAATTGTAGTATATAAAAACTTAGTTTTAACAGTTAAATTAGCATTATCATAAGTCTTGTGTTTTATATTGTTAATACTGTTGGATCATGTCTATTTAATCTCATATAATGATATTATAAGGTCTATAGTCAATCTCATGGTTGTAATTTGTGATTAGCCTTGAAAATCTTCAAAACAGTTTCAATAAGGTGTGTTTGGTTTACCTTGTTTAACTGAGCTCAAGAGTGCTCAAGTCAGTATTATTACTTGCTCTGTGTCACATTTGGTCCAATTAGTTCAAACAAGTCAAGAAAACTAGAGCTCATTTGGTGAAAAGTCAAAACTACATTTGATCTTAACTAGTGTGTCCACTTTTGAGTTTTTATGAATCATGAGCAAGATTTTGTGTTCATAAGTTGTTAGTGTTGGTTAAATAAGTCTTAGTATAACTCAAAACAACATATTCAGTGATTTAAATCAGATTAAAGTTCATATAAGTCAAACTTCTAGTTTAAGTCAAAAGTCAAATTTTCATTTGGGTCGTTTTTTGAATAAAATAGATATTTTTACTGTGTGCTTAATATTAAGTTTTAGCTTAAAAGCTCTTAGGGTATTAAAGTCTAGTTGCTAAACAAAAATATAAAAATACTAGTTATCTCTTAATCAGCTTATTTGGTACTTATTTCTTAGCTTATTGTGGATACCTGTTCTGTGCAAGTGTCCTGTGCACCAGTTACATAAGCTCATTCAAAAGCTTGCACAGAGCTCATTTGTTGTTCAAATCTTGTGATTTTTGGTTCCTTGGAAATCCAACCTGGTCATCTTTGAGTCCCAAGCATTGTTTTTCATTTTTTAGCTTGTTGGCTAGGGCTGCAAGTAGCTTAAAGCTTGTCCCATTTCTGTTTTAATCATAAGTGCTTATTGTCTTTATAATAGCTTTTCAGTGTGCTTCTTTGTATCTCTTAGCTTAATTTCAGTTCATATAGCTTGATTGCATCTTATTTGAGCTTTTGTTTCAGCTGTTGAGCTTGTTTGAGCTTATTCCATCAAAATAAGCTCTTGTACCCACTGTTTGCCCATAAGCTCCTCAAACAGCTTATTCTAGATTTGTAAAATTTTTGTCTTTGTTAAAGTTTCATAATATCAGTGTTAAAGTAGTTTTCAAAAAGAAAATCCAGAAAAATATCAATTTAAAATCAGTGATAGTGTTTATTTAATATTTCTTAGCTTTTTGATTTTTCTTTTTAGCTTATTAATAAGCAAATCTTGTTTTTCTATTTTTCTTAGTTTTCTGTCATCATATAGTATTTTTACAAAAAGTTTCATATTTTTCTCTATCTTTTTAGTATTTATTATAATTTTAAATAGTTAAAAATAGTAATTAATTAGTAATAAATAATTAAAAAGCATAAAAAATATCTTTTCAGTTTTAAAATTAGTTTTATCATATTTTAGATTTTTCCAAGTTAAAATTTTATTTTTCCAGGTTTATTTTATATTTTCTAGTATTTAAGTGTATTTTAAATAATAATTAATTAGTAATAATTAGATAAAAAGTGTGAAAAATATTTTTTTAATTTTAAAATTAGTTTTATAATATTTTAGATTTTTCTGAATCATAATTTTATTTTTCTAGCCTTATTTTGTATTTTCTTCTATTTTAGAGTATTTATTAAATAGTTAAAATAGTTTTTAATTAATAATAATTAAATAAATAGTTATAAAAATAATTTTCTTTTTCTAATAATTTTCTTTTATTTTTAGGATTCCAAAAATGTTATTTTCATATTTTTAGGTCTTTTATTTCTTAGATTTCACTTTTTATTTTGTACGTATACGTAGTTTTTAAACGTACGTATTTACGTTTCTTTTAGCTGATTGTTGTGCTTTCCAATTCTGTATTCCATTCCATTCCAATCAGTCAGTAGTGTAATTTCTCATCAAAACCTTTACTGATCACTATCCTTAGTGATCACTCTATCATCTGAGTTTGTTTTAACACACCATTGAGTCTCCGTGGGACATAACGACCCGGGAATTCATTCTATTCTCCAGGACTTCATTGCATTTGTGTTCTGAGCAGTTTTAAGTCTGTTACTGTCACACCCTCGCCGGAGGCGGAAACACGAGGTGTAACGGAAGGGAACATAAGCACAAGATAATAGAACATACCAACGTTAAGATTTAAAAGAAAGAGTACACCATTACAACACCAGTTTAGCCGACATCGGCAAATATATTACAAAGTTTAGTTCCCAAAATATTGCGTTCTATTACATAACGATTTGTATTGACAAGTGAAAACTTCATTATGCAAGACCTGGTAGAAAAGCTTACTAATGATCACCTGAAATGCATGAGAGAAAAACGGGTCAACTATGAAAATAGTTGGTGAGTAAACATGTTTAGCAAAATAAGAAAACTCGTAAGAAATATTCAAAGCTTTCGGTCAACGAAAATAGTCCACAAAGCAAAGGCATTGTAAATCCACTCAGTTCCAAGTTCCGCCCATACAAAACTTGCAACCTGTGTATTCACAACCCATTGCACAAAATATAGCGTATGAAGTAGTCAAGTATAAGCGGTCATAATAGTTCACAATATAGTACCACGAATATAATAATTCAGGGATGCTACTGATGAAACCAAATTAAGCTGGGTGCCACTACCCAAAGTTATGTTGGGTGCCTCTTCCCAAAGATATAATGGGTGCCTCTTCCCAAAGATATACTGGGTGCCTCTTCCCAAAGATATACTTGGTGCCTCTTCCCAAAGATATACTCCGAACATAGGAGACTTTATAGTGATGCTCCGAACATAGGAGACTTTATAGTGATGCTCCGAACATAGGAGACTTTAGTTCAAGGTCATAACATGTACGGTTCAATAAGTTCAAGTAAGGCATTATTTCATAATTAAGTTCAAGGATTTGTTTCAAGTTCACAAGTTCTAGTCAAACTAGTTAATAAAAGTAGTAAACAATTTAGCTCAAGAACGGTTCATGCATTTCACCCCAAAATATAGTAAAACGGTAAAAAGGGGGTGTGATTACTCACTTGATGAATAGATGCGATGACAAAAGTGGTTACACCGAAATGTAGCGCGAATCTCGAAACTGACCTATTATGAATGATATGATATGCAATAAGTCATGATGTAATGTTATGCACGCAATTCGGATGATATTTATACCACTTATGTATTTTTGAAAACAATACTTCTCGTCGAAAATATAATCTTTTAACGTCTTGACCATTTTTAAATTACTTCACATGTATTTACATTGAAACGATATCCTACGATAGACTTTTAGTGATTTATTAAGAGAATATAACTTTTCGTCGTAAAATAATGTCGTTGAAATTTCCATGAAAGTGACAAAAACGGCCTCTAAAAGCTAGTCGTAAAATGGTGCACGTCGAGCGTTAGGAAACGAACTCAACGGTTTTGGAAAGCTCGTACCATTATCTCAAAGTTTTAGTGCATACATTTCCATCCTAGAGGTCTCGAAAATAAGGAAAAATATAGGTTAAGTATGGTACTTGTGTGTTTAAGAGTGGTTTTCGGTAAACTTTGAGCGACTATATTTTATTCATTACAACTCCGCTTGACGAACGGTTGGATATTTTGGAAAATATGGTTGGCGAACTTGATTTTACTAGAAGACATCTTTTTATAAAGAGTATCCTATCAATGTTAAAAACGACCCTCAACCTGGCCCCTAGTTGCCGTAGTATATGTTTAATAGAAAATATATTAATGTTGCTAATAGAATAAAGTTACGGCAACTTGGTTTATCGCGTGTAATTTACTCGTTACAAGTCCGTTTTCTACGTTTTCTACATCCTTAGATTCGTGTCAAAGTATACTAATATATTTTTGTTAAGTCGACACAATTTATAAAGCTTAAGACTCATTTTTGACTCGTAAAGAGTGACATTTTCATGCTGAAATTTCTGAAATTTATATTTTTCGTAGCCAAATTGAAAAATTCATAACTTCTTCATTATAACTCCGTTTTAATCCGTTCAAGCGGCCACGGTTTCGTTTTAAAGTATATTTTCTAAATTTCTAGGCAAAATATTTTTGCCTACTGTCGGATTTTCCAGAATTTCAAAATAAGGACACCCTTTTCAAAACGTGTCGAAATGAGTTTTTCACGCGCAAAACCTATTCTAACCAATTCAAAACAACTCCGAAGCTATTCTAATCCTACCATACACCTTCTTAGGGTGTCATGGGTTCCTAGACATCACCAAAAGTGATATGTTTCAAGGAGTGATTATAGGATGATAAATATATATATATATATATATATATAACACATAAAAACATTAAAAAGTGGTATAAACATCCATATGACTTGCATGTTTTTCTTGTATATGATGAAATGAACACACAATAAATATAAAAGATGATTATGAATATGAGATGCTTACTAGTTGCTTGATGAGGTGACTAGAACAAGGGATTAAACTTAAACACCCTAGGTTTTTATTTCAAAACCTTAACAAAGAGTGTATCTAGGTTGTGTAAAACTTGATTTAAAGATTTTTGGCGATGAACTCCTTCTCCTCTTGGGTTGACCGGTTTTGGGAGAGAAAAAGGGAGGAGAGAAAGTCTTGAATAACACTTTGAATTATTGTTGAGTGTGTGTGTAAGAAAGATTTGGAGTGTAGATCTATGCAAGTAAGAAAAATCTACCAACTATAATGAATCACCCCCCCCCCCCCCCCCCGTTGGTCGGCCAAGGGGGCATATATTTCAATTATATATATTTTTATTTTATTTAAGTAGTAATGTGTAAGTAAATGTGATGTTTATTAAAGATAGTGAGTAACTTGTATACATAATTTAGCTTTTAGGGTAGCATTAAATAGAATTAAATTTTAATTGATCAAAATAAAGTGTATTGAAGTCATAAAAATTATAAAAATACTTTACTTGCAAAAATTGAGTGAAATAATAATTATCGTGTAATATTTAAGAAAACCGTCGTAATTATGTAAATATAACAATTTATATACGAAATAAATTTAAAACACCGGGTAAACTAATAATAATATTTTTATCATCTTAATATGAGTATAAAAATATATCGGAATAATTTTTGGAAGTATCGGGTCAAATGTTCAAAATAATTAATTACGCGATAGCGTTTATTTAATATGAAATTATGCGTTTATCGTGAAATGAAAAATCATGCATGAACTAATATGATGAATATTGAGTTTAAGAAATGACCGGAAATTGAGAATTGTGACATTCTTCCCATGTCAGCGGAATCACGTCCTCGTGATTCGATTAACGATACTATGGTCCGAACCTCGACAAGAGTTCTAAAAGTTCATGCTCGTACGAATAGTCTAAATGATCATGTCAATGCTCATGCATAAAGGTTCCTCATCCAAATAATTATATGCCCGTGATTAGATTTGATGGGGTAAACTTACCCAATATCGAACGTAGCCCTCAAAAGACCTTTAGGTAGTGACTTGAGTAAACTTGTTTCTTAGCTTGACTTTCGCAACTCATCAAACAAGAACTGTCACTAGATCAAGCTAGGAAACAAGTCTTTTGAATGAAGTCTTTTGAAAGATTCGCTCGATATTGGATTTGCTTACACAATTCAAATCAAATCAACAAAATATATAACAACTAAGGTCAATATCGATAGGTCTCAAATTAATCAATGTCGTGAACGTGGTAAGAATTGGAAGGAAGTTATGCACTCAAAATCATGTTGTACAGAAATAAAGTGGTTGTTCAAAGGAATGTACCCGTTACGCGTTGCGGGCTTCCTCGGTACCCAGATAGAATGCTCGACCATGTGCGGGGGGAATTTCAATGTTCTGATCTTGTGGGCCTTCTATTGCCAACGCCAGGTTTGGACGATTACCTCCTTGATTGGGAGTTCTTTTCAGCTTTGGACAGGTATTGCGAAGGTGATCTAGACTTCCACACTCGTAACATGCTTTTCTCTGTCCTTGATTTCCAGTTCTGTTTGAGCAATTTCGCGCGAAGTGGCCCGTCTGTCCACATTTGTCGCACCTTCGGCAGTCTCCTGAGTGATGATAATTACATTGAGTACACAAAGGATGTGGACCTGTATATCCTTTGCGCTCCTGGGTGGTCGCCCCATAGTTCTGGGTTATTCGCTGCCTCTTGTTTTGCTGATTCTGGTCTCGGCTTCCCTGGTGATCCTCCTGTCGCTTTCGTCCATTGTCGTTTGCTTTTGTTAGTTCTCCAGACCTGATCACATCATTTGTCAAGCGATACGCCATACCCACAGCGGCTTGCAGAGTGGTTGGGTTCGATTAGGTGACATCCCTCCTAATTTCCGGTATCAATCCCCATATACATCGGTCGATCAACTTCTCCACAGTGGAAACCATATGAGGAACCATCCTAGTTAACTCGTGGAAACGGATCGTGTACTTTTCGACTTCTACTCCAACCATCAAGTGATTCCAAAATTCCGCTTCTAGCTTCTGCACTTCATCTTTTCTGCAGTACTCATCAGTTAGTAGTTTCTTAAATGCTTCCCAAGATAACGCATTTGCAGCCCCTCTTCCTCTAGTCTGCAATTGGTAGTTCCACCAGGTCAATGCTCGACCCTGTAGTAGACCAGCAGAGAACTCAACCTTGTTTCCTTCAGTACATTTCGTGATACTAAGTTTTGACTCAATATTCTCGAACCAGGTTAGCAGTCCAATGGCACCCTCAGTACCATGAAATTCCATTGACTTGCATGTCATGAAAGTTTTGTAGCTGCATCCTTGACCAGCGTTTGAAGTACCTTCTCCGTTGTTGGTTCGTCTAGCATCGAGATGTGTTATAATTTGGGTGAGTAGATCCGCTATTCCAGCAGCGTTGTTGTTTGGATTGTCATTGTTGTTTGGGTTGCCATTGTTGTTGCCTCCTAAGCATGTGTTTCTTGCAGCCATGATCCTACAGTGGACCAAAACATCGGGTTGAGTAAACGACATTCGAACGAAGTCAGATGAGGTGCAGAACGGTGGTAATGTGTGTTATAGTGATCGAAATATGACAGGATCAGGGACATGCTGTGTCTAACAAGTCGAAAGATGGAAAAGAGAGGGTATAAATAAGATACGGTAATGTAGACGTGAACATAAAAACATGCTATGCATACCCACCCGACCAATGCAACTTCAGGTGACCAGACTCTAAAGACTCGACTAAACATGATTTAAAACTACCACTCTTATCATTGCATGGTTCTTCATAAATTAGACATAGTTGATCAGGCTATGTATAATTTATGGTTAACGATGCAACGATAGGACTAGTTGACTCGGATGATGCTCGGTGTTAAATTAAAATTTTATTCCGGTTATAGCTGTGATTTTTATTTTTAAAAAATCGGCATTCTCTATAACCTTTAGCTCTGATACCAATCTGTCACACCCTTGCCGGAGGCGGAAACACGAGGTGTAACGGAAGGGAACATAAGCACAAGATAATAGAACATACCAACGTTAAGATTTAAAAGAAAGAGTACACCATTACAACACCAGTTTAGCCGACATCGGCAAATATATTACAAAGTTTAGTTCCCAAAATATTGCGTTCTATTACATAACGATTTGTATTGACAAGTGAAAACTTCATTATG
>BPTQ01000007.1:319683985-319822378 GCA_019973895.1 Chrysanthemum seticuspe
GACTTGAGTTGTCTAGTTATACCTGATGTAAGGAGTTACGTTGTTGATAACGCTACACGCGTCGTTCGGGGTCAAAGGAACTTCCTTTTCGTCGAGCAAGTTTTTCAACACCCTAGGCAGTGAACCTAATCGTTGTAGTGTAGTATCAGGGTAAGCCACGGGTATTGATATCGTTCTCTAGGGGAATAGGAATGCTAGTGAGAAGTTACTATGCTAAGGTTGGGGTTGAGGAAGATTATTTTTTATCTTTTTATATTTTTTAAGGAAAGGAAAGGTACGAATCTCGGGGTTTGGATTTGGGGGTTTGGTATTGCTACCGATTACTCTACTTATCTAATTATCTAATCTAAGGTGTATGTAGTGTCACACCCCCAATTTACCTGTTTTGCAGCGGAATGGAATTCCTGGGGGCAACGACTGTCATAGCACCACATCACAGTTATATTGAACGACTTAAAGTGTCGTTTTAAAAACACATCGTTGGATATTTCATAAAACATAATCAGAGTACAATATCGGTCCCAAAAGGTTTTAACAAGTTTGCCAAAATACAAATATGTTACAAATCCCAACGATGTTTTGAAATAAACCATAATGTACATAATGTAAGTCGACGCCGCGACTCAAAATATAGGTCCCTAACCATGTCATGAAGAACGTGCCTCAGTTACCTGAAAATACATTGCTAAAAACGTCAACAATAATGTTGGTGAGAAATCATAGGTTTATGTAAATGTTTTATACGACTACACAAGTATAGACCATGCATGACAATCAAGTCACGTAAAAATAATGTTACAATTGCTCTAAGCCCATGACCCCGAAACTAGACTGTTCAATAATGTATGCCCCTGCAGAGTGTTTGCCAGACAACTCCGTAATGTAATCAAATGAAATGCATCCGTTCACTTGGTTGGGATTCACCAACCCGGATGGAGGCGTCACCCTCGATAGATCTATCCACTCATCCTCGCTCTCTAAGATTAACGGTTCATGTTCAAGTAATGGGGACTTTCAAATTGGCATATGTGGTAACTTAAGCAATGTAATGAATTTAACATACTTGGTATCGTACAAAAGAAAATGTAGTGCAATGTATTCTCCCCCGTGGGTTTGAAATAATCGAAAGCATGTAAAACGGGGCTATGAAAACTCACTTGGATAAACTGGAAATAACGGCAATAGTGAGTACACTGAGGTTTATAATGATGCGTCAACCGGGACCTATTATCAATGATATGATATGTCATGAATTACAATGTAATGCTATGCATGCACTTCGTATGTTATTTATACCATTTACGGGTTTTTGAAAATATTACTCGTCGTCGAAAAATACTCTTTTGACGTCTTGACCAATTAAAAATGACTTTACATGTTTTTACGTCAAAATGTCATCCTACAATGGTTTTATAATGACTTTTGGTGAAATTACCATTTTTCGTCGCAAAACAATGTCGTCGGAAAAACCATGAAATCAACAAAAATGACTCCGGAAAAGTAGTCGTAAAACGGTGTACGTCGATCGCTAGAGAACGAACTCGACGGTTTTGGAAAGTTTGTATCGATATCTAAAAGTTTCAGTTCAGGAGTTTTCGTTCAAAAGGTCTCGATCATAAAGATATCCAAGGCTCAAAATGGTGGTTTTTGTTAATGGTGTGCAGAAAATGAGTTTCGGCCAATGTTTGAACATCCGTAAATAAATAACCATAACTCCGCTTGACAAACGGCTTTTTGTTTTGAAAAATATGGCCGATGAACTTGATTTTACTAGAAGACACTTTGTTATGAAAAGTTTTGCATCATGGTTAAAAACTGCCGCAAACATGGACGATAGAGCTAATGAAATACTTGTTACGTCAAAAATAATATAATTTTCAGAAAATTAATACTTACGGCAACTTTATGAAAATGGCCATATATTTGTCGTTTTAAATCCGTTTTCTACGTAAAATATGTCCTTAGCTTCGTATCGAAGTAAACTAATATATTTTTGACTAGTCGAAATAATTTGTGAAGCTTAAGGCTCGTTTTTGACCCGAAATGTACAAAAACTGCATGCTGTCAATTTCAGAAAATAATACGTGTCGGTGTCAAACTTTAAAAATTCACCACGGCTTCGTTATAACTCCGTTTTTATCCGTTCAAGCGGCCACGGATTCGTTTTAAAGTATATTTTCTAAAAATCAAGGCCAAATGGTCGTACCAACAGTGGGTTTTTCCAGAAATACGTTTTAAGGACAGAACGTAATATAGAGTTTACGAAAATAGTTTTTCTCGGACAAAACCTATTCTAATCCCTTCAAATCAACTCCAAAGCTAATCTAATCCTACCATACACCTTCTTAGGGTGTCATGGGTTCCTAATCACCATCAAGACCAAAGATTAACTTGGGAATAATTATAGGATGACTAAAAAAAAATATATAAAACCTTAAAATCATGTAATAAATGGTATAAATTCCATAACATGCATAAAAGCTTCAAAAATGATAAGGAACATATAAAAATGATAAGGAAACATAAGGATGATAAAAACATGCTTACTAGTGATATGAAGAGGTGTAGGTAACAAAGGTTTACTTAGATATCCTTGGTTTTTATTTCAAAACCATGAAAAGGATATAAACTAGGTTGTTTAAACACTTGATCTTGCCAAAAATTTTGATCCCTTGTTTGTGTTGATGATGGCCGGTTCTTGGACTCAAGAAGGAGAGAAGAAAATATTTTTCACACTTTGATAATTGAGAAGTATGTGTAATAATTTTTGGAGTGTAAGACTTTTAGTAGTGAAGTGAATTATTAGTAGACAAATAATAAGAAAAACCATACCAATCAATTAAGACTTCCCTCCCCCCCCTTGGCCGGTTTTTGGGGGAGGGTTGTCTCCCTTTATATTTTTTTTTTTTTTTTAAATCTTGTACTTGAAGATATTTTGTGTAATTTGTGTATATTATTTGTAGAAAACTTGTATAAAAGTGTAAGTTAAGGTAAATGGTAATTTGTGGTACAAGTAAGTTTTTGTTAGATCAAAATACAATGTAATGAGTTGATAAAAATTGTAAAAATACTTTCCTCGTGAAAATCGGGTGATAAAATAATTATCGTAAGATTTTTTTTAAAAAACAACGTAATAATTAAACGTTAACGATAAAAATACCAAATGAATGTGAAATACTAGGAAAACTAAAAATATAGTTTTTATAAACTAAATGTAAGTTTAAAAATACCTCGGGATCATTTTTGAAAGTAACGGGTTAAATAATCAAAATAAAAACTCACGCGATAAAAATTAATAAATATAAAAATCACGCGTTGAAGGGTGAAATGAAATGTCGTGCATGAACTAATGAAATGCACATGATGTCAATGAAATGTAGACTAATCATAGTCCATATGAAATGTACGTGATGTCATGATCATGAATTCGCCGCTAAACCTCCAAGGTTACGCGAATTTGAAACAAGTAAACCAAGTTTACTAAAATGTTGCAATAATGAGACATGAACGGTGTCGAGAAATGACCTGAAAGTACGGATTGTCACAATCTCCATCATCACCTCATAATGGTGACTCAGAAGCTTTCAGTGAAGATTTTGAGAATTCTCTCAAACAGGGGAGGAAAATAGATGCTGAAACCAAGGGGAGGAGAATTGATTTTGGAGATGAAGGTGTTACAGGTAAAGGTACTGAGGGAGCTGATACTCATGAAGACCCTCAACAGCAATCAGAACAAGCAACAATTTTCACTGATGCTACTGCAGATTTTACCACTGATACAATTTCCACTGCAGAGCCAATAGTTCCCACTGCTGGACAAGATACTACCACTGCAAGTGAAGAAATTGAAAAGCAAAAGAAAGAAAAAGGTAAAACTATTATGCAAAGCAAGGAGCAAACAAGAAGAAAGATTTCAAAGAAAGAACAAGCTCAGATTGCTCATGATGCTGAAGTTGCTAAAAAGATTAATGAAGATGAAGTTGCGGCAAAGAAAAAGCTTGATGAATTGGAGATTGCTAGCTTTATGGAGGCTAAAAGGCTGGACGGAATGAAAACCACTGAAGATCCAGTTTCCACTGCTCCAACTACAATACTTAGAGAAAAGACTCCAGAATTTGGCTATGTACCTACAGACCAAGTGATTGATTTCTTGATTGCTAATGATCCAGTGATCAAGAAGAAAGCAATTGACCTTATAGCAGATAAGTCTTTAACTGAAGAACAAAGAACTGCTCAGTTAAAGGACTTCATTCAGATGAAGAATAATCAAGCACTTCAAGATGTATTTGGTTCAGTCAAGAAGGATCAAAAGAAACCAAGGCAACCAACTAAGGTACAAGTTATTGCATACATGAAGACTTATTGTTGCAATGTTGGTGGCTGGAAAAGACATCAATTCAAAGGAATGCCTGATGATCAAGTTGAAGGTATCTACTATAGAGTTCAAAGACAAGATAAAGATTTTATTCCAATGAACTCTGAAGAAGAAGAAAGAAGGTATCCTAATCTGAAGATATAGGCCAAAGAAAGTGATTCTCAGACATTTAAGAAGACAAAGTTTGCTGAAAAACAAGAAGTTCCAACTGAGAAATTCACTGAAGAACAGCTGACTGAAATGATATTGATAGAAGAAGAAGATTTTTATCCAGAACCATTGCAAGTCAGACATCCTATTATTGACTGGGAAGTTTACACTGATAGCAATTTTGCTCCAACATGGAAGATTACAAGGCTAGGTGGTGAAACTTCATCATTCATACATTTTAAAGAACTTATCAAAGCATGTGACAGAGATGATCTTGATACATTGTGGAGATTAGTTCAAGAAAGGTTTGATGCTGATAATCTTAAAGATAGGAAGGAAATGCAGTTATGGATAAATCTTAGAAGGCTCTATGAACTAGATGCAAGTGATGATTTCTGGAAATTTGCATGTTCATGTCCTGGTACTACATGGACTTACTATGATTCATGTGAAGTTCATCATGTTTCTACATCAGATGGAGTGGATGCATTCATGTTTGCTGAGAAAGAATACCCACTCAGAGCAGGAACTCTCACTGTGTTGTTGTGTACAACTATAAGAGTCCATGAAGATACTGAGAAGGTCAGAGCTTTGCTACATAGACTTGAAGATCAATGTTCAAGAGCTATTCAGGCTTTGAGAAGAAAGTAAAGTGTTTGGAAGAATTCCCAAATTCTTGCAGATAATGAAGATTGAAGAAACTTATTGATTTGCAGAGAAATCATAAGTTTAGGGGAGGATTGTTGGGAATAATACTAACAGTTACCACTGATAGTCTTGTGGAAGACACTGCTAAAGATTACACTAGCAGTGGAAACTCATTACCACTGCCAGTACAAATATTACCACTGCTGTTAGGATAATTGTTAAGTATTCGTGTATTGATAAGTATAGAAAAGATCTTGTGTATATTCTATATTGTTAGCATTATACTTATCTTGTAAATGACTCCTTGTGCTATAAAAGGAGATCCTAGGTCATTGCTTAGAGTGCGTATCTTTCATATTAGCTTCAAGGTGTAACCCTAGTGATAAGCAAGATCACTCGTATTATTTCTTAATAATATTGAAGCTTAGTGTTAAATTGTTCTCACTTACATTACATCATATAATCTGTCTTATAAGTATTACTAAGTATATTCCGTGTGCTTATTAATATAACTCAAAATATCACTAACACAAGGTGTGTGTTTAGATCCATCAAAGTTCAAACAGAGACTTTAACGTTTCTTGTTTTGCTTTTTTTATTAATCACAAACTTATGTCGACTAAGACCCACGGCAAGGAACTGATTCAATCAATGATTACTTTCTCACTCGTATCATTGATTGAGGGGGATAATTGTGCTTCTTCATATGCTTCTTACTTGGGGGAGGATAATCATTTCCCTTTATGTGTGCCTGTGTCAGTTATCTTGCTTGTGTGTCCTGGTTATTGCATGCTATGAGGAGTGATTTAATGCTACTTGGTGTCATTTAAGGTGCTAAATTTTATGTATACTGAACTAATGTGCTTGTCTCTTAAGTTATGCAATTAGATAAGTCTCTTCATGTATGCGAGTTGCTGTACATGCGAGTTGTTAAATCTCTTGGTGCTGTTATAATGTAGTTGAGAATGCGAGTTGTCTAAAAGCGTGTTGATATATCTTTTGTTGTTTGCGTGTTGTCGTACCATGTTAATTATGCGAGTTGCTAAGTATAGGGACTTAATGTGACAAGTCGCTAAACCTGCTTGCTTATGTATGCGTGTTGACTCTTGGTCAAATCATTTGTTCCTTTGGTCAAACGGTTTTCTCTTCATTCTTTCTCGTCATTCCTCAAAGCGAGTTGTCTAACCTGTGATTGTGTGGTAGGTAATCAGGTTTTGCTATACATGCCTCTATCATGATTATTATTTCTTGAACCATCTCTCTAATCTTAACCCATCGTGCAGATTCCATCTACCTAAATCATTTCGATCTAAAACTGATACTAGGTTTGACTCCTGTTTTTTTAATGTAATTGATATTGGTTTTAAATATAATTGCTTAGGGTAGTCATTGTTATGATCTGAGATGGTCTGTATGTGTGATTAATGGAGTTAGGTTATCATGGTGCGTGTTGCGTTTTAAATCGACTCATATGATTTGGTTGTAGGAGTTGTTACAATCATTAGATTAGGAACTTTGAATGCTAATTTCTTGTGTTTGTGGTTCATTCTTGTGGCAAGTATCCTATCCTATGTGTATGTTTTTGATTAACTGGGTCTCTCGATGAATGTTCTTATATGCGTGTTGCTCCTGATTGGTTATTAGCGAGTTGCCGTTCGTTATTCTTGAAAGCGAGTTGTCCCCAGTTGCGTTTGTTGTGTTGTGTATGCGAGTTGTCTCTTGCTTATCAAAATATGCGAGTTGCTATATGCAACTTGTCACATACGTTTTGACGTATGCGAGTTAACAAATACTTTGACCCATGCGGGTTAGATTATGCGTGTTGATCACATTTTTTACCAAAGCGAGTTGCCATATGCGACTTACCTCATATGTTCTGACGTATGCGAGTTGTAACCTATGCGTGTTGAGTTATGCGTGTTGTTTGTATCTTTGTCCCAATGCGAGTTGTTGTTATGCATGTTATCTTATGCGAGTTGTATTGTGCGAATTGCTAAACCTGACCTATGCGAGTTGTATCATGCGAGTTGTTAAAATTGCTAGTGATATTACTTACAATGTGTTTTAATACAACTTGTTAAATGTATAGATGTGTCCATGCAACTTGTTTTGTATATCCTTTTATCTAAGTCTCTGCATGCTGATTACATTTTTACTTTGATGTGCATCTTATGTCTCCATCTTGGTCATATCTTGCTTTCTTCGTACACTGTATGTCATTGTCAAAGATCTTATGATATGGGATAGGCATTTGGTTCAAAATTGATAACTTTGTCTTACCTAACAAACTTTTCGGATATTGTTGTTGTTGTATGTGTGTTCATCAGATTTCAATGGCAGACACCACATCCTCTGATATCCTTGCTACCACTGCACCAACCATCATCCCGAGTGATGACGAAATACTTCCATTTTCGGAATGGGTTGCTATTACTAATAGCAACTGCTATGTAGATGTGGATAGAGGCCAACAGAATCCAATTTACCGACTGGCTATTGACATTTTGAAAGACACCAACTTCTTTGGGGCCTTAACTAAGTGTTGCACTATGCCTTCCATTTATCTTCAACAATTCTGGAACACTGTTACATGGGACAAGATAACTGCTAAATACTCTTGTAAGCTTGAAGACAAGTGGTATGACATAACCGTTGAGACTCTCAGGAATGCTCTTCAGATCACACCAAGAGACCCCTCTAATCCATTCGACACTCCACCCACTACTGAAGAACTAATAGAGTTTGTCAATGAATTGGGATATCCAGAAGTGCTAACTAAGATCTCTTATCTCATCAACGCAAAAATATATCAACCATGGAGAAAAATTGTTACGATCCTCAACTTATTCTTGACTGGTAAAACGTCAGGGACAGACAGAGTAAGAGCTCCTATTCTACAAATTCTGTGGGGGATGGTTAAAGGGAAAAACATTGATTTTGCTGAACGTATTTGGGAAGAATTCTCCTTGTCTTTAGACACATTCATCACTGACAGACTAAACTCTCTGAATAAAGTCAAAGGGAGAAAAGGCCTTGGCAAAAGAGTGATTCCCAGCATCAGGTTTTCAAAGCTCATTATCCAGCACCTGCAACAGATTTACAATTTTACTCCACGAAGTGAGTCAGCCCTTCATGAAGCCAGCGATGAATTCATTCTTGGCAACTTAAAATATGTTGCCAGAGGACATGACAAGGAAATATTTGGAATGACTATCCCTGAAGCTCTTCTTACAGAAAGAATTAAGAAAGCTGATTACTTCAAGAGATACTTAAAGAAGGCCTCCGGCACAACCGATGATGACACACCAAAGTCTACTCCCGCACAACCCAAATCCAAAAAATCACAGTCTACCTACTCTAGTCTACCCAAGAAAAAAAAGAGACCTGATAGTTCAGTATCTACTGACTCTCCATCTCAAAAGCAAAAGAGGAGAAGGAGAGACACTGGAAAGGGTAATGATGAAGGAACCAAGGTTCCAGAAAGTGAGATGTGTTTGATAGATGAAGACGAGGCTGCACTACAACAAGGGATTCAACAAAGGCTGGATAGTTTAAACATGCCTCATAGACTACCAGTGGGAGGATTTGTGATACGAGAACCTAAGCCTACACCACGGCAAACCACACCTGCTACACAAGACAAAGGTAAAGGGATTGCAGGAGTAGAAGCAGAACAAGCCGCTCAAACGCTACTAACTATCTCTTCTCCACCTCCAAAAACAACTACCCAATTTGTACTCAAGAAAAGAGATGTTGAATCATCCTCAGCACAAGTACAATCTGGAGTGGAAAAAGATGTGCCTGGTACACCTGATGAAACCCCTGCTTCCAGTGATACTCAGTCAGAAAGTCAGGAGACAACACCTTTTACTGAAAAGGTTCCAGTGCTTGAAACAAAGATTGGTCATACGGACACTGACAGACATTCTACAGAGGTTGAGGGTAATAAACTGCTAGAAGGCTCACAGGGGATCCCTGAGCCAAGATCTGAGGATCACCTCCGTCTGGAAGATACTAACATGTCCACATGATCATTTTCATCACTGAAGAATATTGATCCTGACATTACTTATGTTGATCAATTCCTAAAGGACAGACCCTCAGATATCGAGTATGACAAACAAAACGATGAAAAGGAGGAGTTTCATTCTATGTTCTCGGTCACCATTCAGCAAGACACATCAACCATTCCTCCAATGTCAGCACCGATTGTCACCTCATCAGTAACTACTCCACTTTCACCACCCGCTCCTGCTCATACTACTGCACTTTCACCACCCGAACCCACTAAAGTTCCATCGCCAGTTATCACAATTTGTGACACAGTCACACCACCGGCGTCACCACCTCTGATCAAAACATCTGAGCAATTGCTCGACGAGGCCATGAAACGTATTGAAGATCTTGAGAAGCACCTGCCTAAATCTATCAATGTCCTTGATCGTCGTATCTCCAAGCTGGAGAATCTTAACTTCGATGAAGCTGTAGCAGATGCTATAGAAGCAGAAGTAAAAGATGCGGTTGAATGGGCAATGAAGGCTCCATTACTTCAGCGATTTAAAGACTTGCCAATCTCTGACATGAGATCAGTTCTCTCAGAAAGAATGTATGACGCAGGAGAGCATTTTGAAAACACTCATAAGAAACTATACGAGGCACTCGAAGAATCGATAAGGCATGATGATTATCAGCATTTTGTAGAGGATATACGTGAAAGGGAGGGTAAAAAGAAAAGAAGGACTGTACTGATGGAAACAATGTCTGGAGGCCCCAAGTCTCCATATCCAACTGGTGGAGCAGGAACATTTGGAGCTGGTAGATCTTTCAGTACTGCCACTGCTCACAATGCAAACCCACCTACACCTCCACCAAAAACTCAGAATCAAACCGGATCTTCAAGCGGTCAAGGATCTCAAAATACTTCTATAGCATGGACCACCGTTGACTCCAGGTTTTCACCAACCATCTCCTCTATTCCTGAAGAGAAAATGCTTAATGAAGAGTCTTACGTTGCTCAAGAGTCAGGATCTGAAAAAGATAACGTTTCCACCAAGCATATACCCAAAGTTACGGAAGAAGAAGATTGGCGGGACGCTTATATTGAGGGTAAACGCATCAAAACATCTAGGGATGCACCATCAAAGGACATGTCTCAAAGTTGGCTCATCAAAGATAAAACTCAAACTCCTGAACCTTCATGGTCCATTCCTGAGTCTGACTCAATAATCCCAGACAACAATTGGGCAACTACCATCACGACCAACTATGAAGCCCCAGCAGAAGACTCTCTTCTTCACTTCACAGGGGATATGGGTAGCTTTATGAAGTGGTTTTGTGATAAGAAGGGAATTTCATCAATCACTCCGAAAGACCTTGAAGGCCCAGCGTTTGGAATCGTCAAATTCTTCCACTCTGATGCCAGTAAGCTTTAATACCAGATGGAAGAATGTCATAAAATGCTGAATGATCAAGTTAGTGAGCATATCAGTCGTTTTGATGTGAACAACCTACTTCCTCTCGATGGTGAACCAGGACAATTGACAATCCAATCAGAGTTCTTCTTCAACCATGACCTGGATTATCTATGTGCCCGAACGGCAGAAAGAAAACCAGCTTTATCAATTTCTAAGATGAAGGCTGCAACCTACATAGATCCGGGTCTTGAGCAGATGGTACCTGATCAATTCTGGATAGACAATGAACAAGTGTATGACATCGCTGCTTTGTACGGCATTTCTCATTGGTGGTTCAAGAAGAAGAAATTCTACATTGATAGACATGGTGCTGAAAAGAGACGCAAAGCTGTTCGATCCAAGCTGCGTATTCTAAGTGTTGTCAGTATAGAGATCTTCTCAATCTATGGCTATGATTATCTGTCACACCCCCAAATTACCTGTTTTGCAGCGGAATGGAATTCCTGGGGGATGACTGTCATAGCACCACAATCACAGTTATATTGAACGACCTAAAGTGTCGTTTGAAAAGAACATCGTTTGATATATTAAAAACATTCAGAGTTACAAAGATAGGTCCCAAATGAAAATCAATATGTAAGGAAAATAAGTTTGGTACAAGTCAAACGATGTTTTTAAAGTGTATAAATCCCATGTGAGACGCGTCGTCACCGCGACTCTATGATATGTCCACATGCATGCCATGAAGTGAATGCCTTAGTTACCTGAAAATACATTGCTAAAAGTGTCAACACAAAGGTTGAGTGAGTTGATAGAGTTTATGTAAATGTTTAATACGACTACCACAAGTATAAATTATGTATGACAAATATGTCACAAAAATGGTACAATTGCTTAAGCACATGACACCGAAGCTTGACTGATGTTCGCCCCAACAGAGTGTTTTGCCAAAACAACTCAATAATGATAATGAAATGAAATGCATCCGTCCAGTTGGAATCCACCAACCCGGATGGAGGTGTCACCCTCGATAGATCTATCCACTCACCCTCGCTTCTATGAAATTAACGGTTCATGATTATGAAATGGGGACATTTAACTGGAAATGAGGTAACTTAAGCAATGTAATGAATTTGATATACTTGGTATCGTAATAAAAATGATGTGCAATGTATTCTCCCCCGTAGGTTTGAAATAAAGTAAAAACTTGAATAAATCGGGGCTATGAAAACTCACCTGTTGCAATGATAATGATGATATAATGGCAATACTGAAATGAGGTGCAACCTCTGACCGTGACCTATTATGAATGATATGTTCTATTATAAGTTATGATGTAATGTTATGCATGCAATTCGTATGATATCTATACCACTTGTGAATTTTTGAAAATAACACTTATCGTCGAAAAATAATCTTATAATGTCTTGACCATTCTTAAATTACTTTACATGTATTTACGTTGAAATGATATCCTACGATAATCATTTAGTGATTTATTATGAAATTATAATACTTTTCGTCGTAAAATAATGTCATTGAAAATTTCATGAAAGTGAATAAACGGCCTTGAAAAGCTAGTCGTAAAATGGTGCACATCGAGTGTTAGGAAACGAACTCAACAGTTTTGGGAAGCTTGTATCATTATCTCAAAGTTTTAGCATTTAAGTTTTCATCCTAGAGGTCTCGATCATGGAGAAAAATATAGGTAAAGTATGGTACTTGTGTCCAAAATATCGTTTAAGGGTGGTTTTCGGCAAAGTTTGAGTGACCGTATTTTATTCGTTACAACTCCGCTTGACGAACGGTTGGACATTTTGGAAAATATGCTTGGCGAACTTACATTTACTAGAAGACATCATGTTATAAAAAGTTATACATCAATGTTAAAAACGACCCTCAACATGGTCACTTGTTGCCGTAAGGTTTGTCTAATAGAAATATATTAGTTTTTCTTATATAATATAGTTACGGAAACTTCATGTAAACACGTGTAATTTAATCGTTACAAGTCCATTTTCTACGTTTTATATGTCCTTAGCTTCGTATCAAAGTATACTAATATATTTTTGATAAGTCGACACATTTCATAACGCCTAAGCCTCATTTTTGACTCGTACAAAGTAGACGTAACATGCTGAATTTTCTGGTTTTTACACTTTTCGTCGTCAAACTTGAAAAATTCATATCTTCTTCGTTATAGCTCCGTTTTAACCCGTTCAAGCGGCCACGTTTTCGTTTTAAAGTATATTTTCTAAATATCTAGGCCAAAAATTTTTATCTACTGTCGAAAATTCCATATTTCAAAAATATGGAAAGACCCTTAATTAAACTTGTCGAAATGAGTTTTTCTCGCGCCAAACCTATTCTAACCAATTCAAAACAACTCCGAAGCTATTCTAATCCTACCATACACCTTCTTAGGGTGTCATGGGTTCCTAGACATCACCAAAAGTGATTTATTTCAAGGAGTAATTATAGGATGACATATATATATATATATATATATATATATATATATATAACTCTTAAAAACAAAGAAAAGTGGTATAATCATACATATGATTTGCATGTTTTTCTTAAATATGATGAAATGAACATAAAATAGATATGAAATATGAACACGAATATGAGATGCTTACTAGTAACTTGATGAGGTGAAGTGAACAAAGGTTTAATCCTAAACACCCTAGGTTTTTATTTCAAAACCTAAACCAAGAGTGTAACTAGAGTGTAATAAACTTGACTAGAAAACTTTTGATGATCTCCTCTTGATCCTTATGGTTGGCCGGTTCAATGGTGAAGAGAGGAAGAGAGATATTTTGCTTTTACACTTTGCAAATATTGTGTTGTATGTGTTAATGTTAATAATAAATGATATATGTGTATGTTTAAGTAGATATTTTGTTTGCAAATGTTGTGACTCATCTTCTTGGTCGACATATGTAAAAAAATTAAGACTAGATGCATTTAATCATAATCAAGTGTTTTAATGTTGAGTAATGTGTAGTTAATTAGGAATTATTAGTAACTTGTGTATTTATTTAAGCATTTTGGGTAGTGTTAGATAAAAATAATTTTTAACGGGTCAAAATAAAATATATTGAAGTCATAACAATTATAAAAATACATTTCTTGCAAAATTTGAGTGAAATAATAATTATCGTGTAGTTTTTAAGAAAACCGTCGTAATTATATAAATATAACAATTTATATACAAAATAAATTTAAAACACGGGGTAAACTCATAATATTATTTTTATAATCTTAATATGAATATAAAAATATATCGGGATAATTTTTGGAAGTATTGGATCAAATATTCAAAATAATTAATTACGCGATAACGTTTATTTAATAAAAAATTATACGTTTAACGTAACATGCAAAACCATGCATGAACTAATATGATGATAATGATGCTAATGATATGTAGACTAAACCTAGTCTATATGAAATGTCCTTGATGATTGTTCATGAATTCGCAGCTAAACCATTAAGGTTACGCGAATTTGATACTCGTAAACCTAGTTTACGATAAACGATGAAATAGTGAAACTTGAATAGTGATTTTGTCCGGGAATGAATAGTGTTTCGTGAATAGTAAATTTTGAAATACGTTCTCAGAATATTACTTTGACTCCGAAAATGATGAATAGTAAAATTTTGAATAGTAACCTGTGAATAGTAAATTCCCGAGATGAATAGTAAACTTGAGAAATGACCTGAAATTACGAGTTGTCACATTCGCCCATCCAAAAAGGAATTCAGTCCCTGAATTCAGTCCATGTTAGGTTCTACATTGTTACTTGTGAAAAGATGAGGGTATTTGAGGCGCATCTGGTCTTCCCGTTCCCAAGTAAACTCAGGACCTCTTCAAGAATTCCAGCGAACCTTCACGATAGGAATACGACTTTGTTTCAACTGCTTGACCTCGCGGTCCATGATTTCTGCAGGTTCCTCCACGAAATTTAATTTATCGTCGAGTTGAATTTCTTCCAATGGAATAACGAGTAATTTGTCTGAAAGACATTTCTTCAGGTTTGAAACATGAAACGTGTTGTGTATGTGACCAAGTTCTGACGGAAGCTCAAGTCGATAAGCTACAGGGCCGACTCTGCTCAAAATTTTGAATGGCCCAATGTACCTCGGGTTCAACTTTCCGTGTTTTCCAAATCGCACCACGCCTTTCCAAGGCGATACTTTCAACATCACTTTGTCGCCAACTTGAAATTCTAATGGTTGGCGTCTAACATCTGCGTAACTTTTCTGTCGGCTTCTGGCAGTTCTGAGTCTATCTCGGATTTGGACTATCTTTTCTGTTGTTTCCCGTACCATTTCTGGACCAGTGAGTTATTGGTCTCCAACCTCGGCCCAACAAACAGGTGATCGGCACTTTCGACCATAGAGTGCCTCAAATGGTGCCGCTTTTATACTGGTGTGATAACTATTGTTCTACGAGAATTCGATCAATGGCAAATGGTTAGCCCAACCATTTCCAAAATCAATCACACATGCTCTCGGCATATCTTCTAATGTTTGAATTGTCCTTTCATTTTGACCATCGGTTTGCGGATGATATGCTGTGCTCATCTCTAATTTGGTTCCAAACGAATCTTGTAATGATTTCCAGAAGTTTGAAGTGAATCGACTATCTCTGTCGGAAATGATGGAAATTGGTGCTCCATGCCTCGAGACTATTTCCTTGACATAAAGTCTAGTGAGTTGTTCCATGGAATAAGTCTCTCTAATTGGTATGAAATGGGCTGATTTGGTAAGACGATCAACAATTACCCATATAGCGTCGTAACCTCCCGATGTCTTAGGAAGTTTCGTGACAAAGTCCATCGTAATGCGTTCCCATTTCCATTGGGGAATTTCTGGTTGTTGGAGTAATCCTGAAGGTTTTTGATATTCGACTTTTACCTTAGAGCAAGTAAGGCATCTGCTAACGTACGTGGCAATTTCCGCTTTCATGTTCGGCCACCAATAAAGTTTCTTGAGATCCTGATACATCTTATCAGAACCTGGGTGAATAGAATACTTTGATTTATGCGACTCATGCATAATCAATTCTTGTATCCCGCCATAAAATGGTACCCACATTCTATCCTTGAAGCATAATACTCCATCTCCTCTCTTTACAAAGCCATTTGCATTTTCGGGCATACCATAAAGCTTTTCACTTGGTTGGTTTTCCTCCCCGAATGCCTCGATTTGTGCCTCGAGTATTTTTGATGGTAAAGGTGAACTGATCGTCATTCCTAATGATCGGACTCTTAAAGGTTTGGGTCTTTCTTTCCGGCTAAGAGCATCAGCCACAACATTGGCTTTTCCCGGGTGATACTTGATTTCACAATCATAATCGCTGAGTAATTCCAACCAACGACGTTGCCTCATGTTAAGTTCCTTCTGATCAAGAACATATTGTAAACTCTTGTGGTCCGTAAACACTGTGCACTTTGTACCGTAAAGGTAGTGTCTCCAAATCTTGAGTGCAAAAACTACGGCCCCCAACTCAAGATCATGAGTGGTGTAATTCTTCTCATGGACCTTAAGTTGTCGAGAAGCATACGCTATCACCTTCTCGTTTTGCATTAAAACTGCTCCAAGCCCTTTATGTGAAGCATTGCAGTATACTACGAAGTTCTCAATTCCTTCGGGTAGTGCCAAAATTGGCGCCCTGCAAAGCTTTTGCTTCAACAACTGAAAAGCAGCTTCTTGTTTCTTTCCCCATTCATACTTCTTGTTTTTCTGTGTCAACTTGGTCAAAGCTTTAGCTATCTTTGAAAAACCTTCGATGAATCTTCGGTAATACCCGGCGAGTCATAGAAATTGTCGGATTTTTGTAGGATTTGTTGGAGTAGCCCAATCTTTTACTGCTTCAATCTTTGCAGGGTCTACTTGTAATCCTTGACTATCAATGACATGACCAAGAAATTGTACTTTACGGTTCCAAAAATCACACATGTCTTGAGTATATCTTGAAATGTTGGAATTGTTCTCTCGCTCTGTCCATTGAGCTGAGGATAATAGGTGGTACTCATGTCCTAATAGATTCCATGGGAAGAGTGAAATGATTATGAGAAGTCTAAGGTGAATCGAATAGCTTATGATAGGTACAACTGGAATTGATACCACATGTCTCATGTCATATTTCAAAATGTTAAGTCTGCCGAAAAGGACCTTATTGAAAATAATAGATTATGGGTAACAGTTGTGATTCCTAGCGCTTCTAGTTCTAGCGAATGTCATGACTTGAGTCTTACTTGTCTAAGGTTTTTAGTCTCCATGACTAAAATGTTTATTGTTTGATTATCGAAGTGTTTCCATGCTCTATGTTGTCAAGTCACAAAGCCTTAAATATTTAAGTGATGTGGTGCAGTGGTTGATTTTCAAGACTTGTTTCAATATTGAGTGCTTCTAAAATAATTTATCACTTAGATTTTTATCATGCTAGCATAGACATAGGTATCAGCTTATACTATGTCAAAGAATGTTTGTTCTAATTTCACTTGTAGATGGGGTATCATTGATTGTCCAATATGTTCAAACCTGTTGCATCTCTTGATATAGAAGTGAGGTTATCTGTAGTTTCTAGAGAACACAAGGCCTTAGGGGAAGTTTATATTAATAACCTTAATCTAACCAAATTTTCCTTTAAGGGAAACTCATTGTAGGAAAGTTCACATATTGTTAAAGCCATGTTTAGTGAAATGTTCTTTAGTCTTGGTTAGAAGACTTGGTTTCTCCCTATAGTGTTGCTTAGTGTGTATTCGCTTCGTACTAAATCTTGTAACTCGGTCTAGCTAGTACTTTTGAAATGATATAATTTGGCTTCTAGTCCGAAAATAGTGGTTCAGAATGTCTTGTGATATCTTAAGATTTTTGGTTGAGTTTTGAATCATCCTACTACCTAGTTCTAGTCCTTGCGGGTAGTTCCAAAATCCTTTCATTGTTTTCTTGTATCGAGGAATCCTCCTCGTAAATGGTATAGAAAGTCCTTTCCCAAAAAGGTCACTCGTCAAATTCTAACTTATCGGTTGAGTGAGAGATGAATGGCGTAGGCTTCTATAGAGTGTTAACAAAAAGAGATGTTTATGAACAATTTATCTGATTGCAAAACTTTGCTTTTAAGTGAAGATTGTTTTAGGAAGTTTGAAAAGATGTTTGTTTCTTTCATGACATAATTCTTCCTAAATTATACATAGGTGATCAGGCTATGTATAATCGAGGACAAATGATGTGATGCTTGGTTTTGTTGAAATGGTATTATGTTTCTCCGAAGTTTAAGATGGTATTCAACGTTTTGTTTTGTAAGATAATGGCTCAATAATTTTTCAGAGTAACATGAAAATTGTTTCACATGATAGTATTAAATAGTTGATAAAATGACTGAAAATCAATTGATAAGGTGGTAATAAAACAACTTGTTTTAAAACTTTATGAAACAACGTTTCTAAGATGGTGGTAAAATAGCTCAAAATAAAATTAAATGAAATAATTTCATGAAATAGTAGCAAAATAACTTGAAATAAAATTTGTTGAATGGTTTGTAGGATACACGGGAGAACCTCATAGAGTGGTAATAGTCTCCTAATTAGTCAAGAATAAAGTTGGCCTAACCCCTAGTAAGATAGTGAGGTATTGACGCGAAATAATTGAAAATTGGGCAATTGGAATAAGGAACGTATTAAACAAAGGTTGTGATTATCGTGGAGATAATAAATGATACAGATTACATTAGCTAGAAAGGTACTTATTATCTGTTCCTGTTGGTAGTCTAATCATGTCTCAAGTGTAGGAGCAATAGGCGGTCTAGCAGCAATAGCCCTAGAACTCTCACAGTCCTTAAATCTATAAGATAGTGTAGTTTCTGTAGTCTTAGTAGTAGATGGTAGTGGTGTGTCAAATTATGCACGCTTCCCAAGCGGAAAATCAAATGTATGACTAATAGGTCCACTAGGACTAAGCTTGTAAGTCCTACCAAATGGTATGATCTGTCCCAACAGAATGATAAAAACTGTCCTGATCCTACAGTGAATCAATAGTGATCGTGATGGTGTAGGTGCAACTTTGTCCTCCTAAAAGGGTTCAGTCTCATCATCTGATGTTATCGGTGTTGAGTCAACTGATGTTGAAAATGGTGATAGGGAATGACAGGGCATTCTCCATGTCAAAGTCTAATGTGAGTATGATGGGATGGGTATCTGAAGGCATTAATGTGACAATCGATTTGAAATGAAAGTAAATAACTCGTAAAATGTGCGTATAAAACCGCATGTATAGTGACTATGCACTTATGATGAGATGTTATGATGATGTAGTTATAGTCTAGGGTCAATGATGCAACCTAGTTCTCTATAACCGAAGCTCTGATGCCAATCTGTCACACCCCCAAATTACCTGTTTTGCAGCGGAATGGAATTCCTGGGGGATGACTATCATAGCACCACAATCACAGTTATATTGAACAACCTAAAGTGTCGTTTGAAAAGAACATCATTTGATATATTAAAAACATTCAGAGTTACAAAGATAGGTCCCAAATGAAAATCAATATGTAAGGAAAATAAGTTTGGTACAAGTCAAACGATGTTTTTAAAGTGTATAAATCCCATGTGAGACGCGTCGTCACCGCGACTCTATGATATGTCTACATGCATGCCATGAAGTGAATGCCTTAGTTACCTGAAAATACATTGCTAAAAGTGTCAACACAAAGGTTGAGTGAGTTCATAGAGTTTATGTAAATGTTTAATACGACTACCACAAGTATAAATTATGTATGACAAATATGTCACAAAAATGGTACAATTGCTTAAGCACATGACACCGAAGCTTGACTGATGTTCGCCCCAACAGAGTGTTTTGCCAAAACAACTCAATAATGATAATGAAATGAAATGCATCCGTCCAGTTGGAATCCACCAACCCGGATGGAGGTGTCACCCTCGATAGATCTATCCACTCACCCTCGCTTCTATGAAATTAACGGTTCATGATTATGAAATGGGGACATTTAACTGGCAATGAGGTAACTTAAGCAATGTAATGAATTTGATATACTTGGTATCGTAATAAAAATGATGTGCAATGTATTCTCCCCCGTAGGTTTGAAATAAAGTAAAAACTTGAATAAATCGGGGCTATGAAAACTCACCTGTTGCAATGATAATGATGATATAATGGCAATACTGAAATGAGGTGCAACCTCTGACCATGACCTATTATGAATGATATGTTCTATTATAAGTTATGATGTAATGTTATGCATGCAATTCGTATGATATCTATACCACTTGTGAATTTTTGAAAATAACACTTATCGTCGAAAAATAATCTTATAATGTCTTGACCATTCTTAAATTACTTTACATGTATTTACGTTGAAATGATATCCTACGATAATCATTTAGTGATTTATTATGAAATTATAATAATTTTCGTCGTAAAATAATGTCATTGAAAATTTCACGAAAGTGAATAAACGGCCTTGAAAAGCTAGTCGTAAAATGGTGCACATCGAGTGTTAGGAAACGAACTCAATGGTTTTGGGAAGCTTGTATCATTATCTCAAAGTTTTAGCATTTAAGTTTTCATCCTAGAGGTCTCGATCATGGAGAAAAATATAGGTAAAGTATGGTACTTGTGTCCAAAATATCGTTTAAGGGTGGTTTTCGGCAAAGTTTAAGTGACCGTATTTTATTCGTTACAACTCCGCTTGACGAACGGTTGGACATTTTGGAAAATATGCTTGGCGAAATTACTTTTACTAGAAGACATCACGTTATAAAAAGTTCTACATCAATGTTAAAAACGACCCTCAACATGGTCACTTGTTGCCGTAAGGTTTGTCTAATAGAAATATATTAGTTTTTCTTATATAATATAGTTACGGCAACTTCATGCAAACACGTGTAATTTAATCGTTACAAGTCCGTTTTCTACGTTTTATATGTCCTTAGCTTCGTATCAAAGTATACTAATATATTTTTGATAGGTCGACACATTTCATAACGCCTAAGCCTCATTTTTGACTCGTACAAAGTAGACGTAACATGCTGAATTTTCTGGTTTTTACACTTTTCGTCGTCAAACTTGAAAAATTCATATCTTCTTCGTTATAGCTCCGTTTTAACCCGTTCAAGCGGCCACGTTTTCGTTTTAAAGTATATTTTCTAAATATCTAGGCCAAAAATTTTTATCTACTGTCGAAAATTCCATATTTCAAAAATATGGACAAACCCTTAATTAAACTTGTCGAAATGAGTTTTTCTCGCGCCAAACCTATTCTAACCAATTCAAAACAACTCCGAAGCTATTCTAATCCTACCATACACCTTCTTAGGGTGTCATGGGTTCCTAGACATCACCAAAAGTGATATATTTCAAGGAGTAATTATAGGATGACATATATATATATATATATATATATATATATATATATATATATATATATATATATATATATATATATATATATATATATATGTATATTATATATAACAGGAGGCATTTGGCATTAATGCCACCTCAATGCCACGTCAATGCCACCTCAATGCCACCTCAATGCCACATAAGCATTTGTTGTCCAACTAAGCAAATAATTATTAAATTTCGGAATTTTATTATTATTTTTGTAATTTTCGGAATTTTTTGTAATTTTCGGAATTTTTGTAAGCATTTTTGAAAATTGTTTATAAAAAAGGTTCCTTGCAAGGTTTGAACCTTGGTTGTTTTGATAAATAACTTGTGTGTTTACCACTTGGGTAACAAGTTATTTTGATAAATATTTTGCATATTATAATCTATAAATGCCTATAATTATATTGGAATCCTATACTAAATACAATTTATCTACAAAAATTATATTAAGTAATTATCTTTTATATATATTCCGTTTTAACAATCTTTTAAAATAATATCTAACTTTTTCGATCATCACAATAAACCCTAATATCATTCATATGAACCTATGCTTCTACATACCAGTACGTGTATGCATTCCAATAGATAAGTGTATTCTTTATTGCTTTTTCCTCGAAGCTTACGGTATTTTAAGCACATCTCAAAGAGTTGATAGAAGGATTGTTAACGAACAATGTTCTCTTCCTCTTCATGCTTCATCTCCTCAACGTCTTAATCGGTATGGCACGCTATTTTTGTTTTTTTTATAATGAACTCAAAGTGATCGTAATCTAATGTTCTCTTGATTCTACATATCAACTCACATTGCTCTTACTATTGTGTTATCTTGATGAAAACCTTAGATATTTCGCTCATTTGGAGCTTGAAGAATTTGTATAGGCTTATTAAATTTTGGGATACTTTATTTGATTATAAAGTGAAAAAAAAGAATATGGGCTATGTTAGAAACAAAGAAAAAAGATAAAGTTTTGTGTTTTTTGTCTTCGATACATGATGTCGATTTTTACTCTTCAAGAGTAGATCAGTTTTCTATAGAAGTACAGAATTCAAATTATTGTTTATGCTTTTTGTATTGTTTATTGCATTCTAGCCTAGCATGGTAATGAAAAAAGAAGTACAAAGAGGTTTTGATAGCATCAGGTATGCTGATTCTTCAGGGCACGATGTACTTGACATTCTGCGTATGCTAACTTATCTGCTGTTGAAGTATTTGGAAGAGCCATAACAGTTGCAATCACCCTACAACCAGAATATACATATATGAGAAGAAAGCAGAACCTAAATAACAGGTAACATCTTTCAGCATGATCAAATATTTGCACAGTTTCTTTGTCACTTTCTTTGAATATTTGATAAATGTTACTTTGATCCGTTCTCACCGCGCTGAGATAGAAGTCACAATTGGCGGCTATCAAGAGTTCAGGAACATGCATACATCTGAATGTGTTGACATAAAAGAGTATCGAAGATTATGCTACGAGAAAAAAAACCAAAGGGCAGAGAGAATTGGAAGCTGTGAATTTCAAGGTTAACTCTCGGATCCGAATACCAATTCTCCATTTTTTTCCATTTAAATTTGATATGTTTAGTTACTTCTGATTTTATATGTGGTGATGACCAAGGTCACAATCGAAGTGGTATGATGTAAGATGACAATTTTGAGTATCAATAAGGTCGTGGTATGGCAAAAGAAGGCGGCTCCAAGGATCAAGTTGGAGGGGCGGTTTAGGTATAATGCGCCCACTTGGTGAAACATTGATGAAATAAGTTTTTGCCAAAAATAGTCGATGAAACCCCAAAATAGATACTAGCTATGGAATATAAACAACCAAAGTTTTCAGTGCTTTATTATTCTTGGTTTAAGCCTACTTTCTTTATGCCACTACTATACATTGAAGATTACACCGAGTCCATTTTAAGAAATCTTATTGCATACGAGCAGTTAACTAGGGTAACTCTTTTCAAAATTCGGTAATAGATCATTATGCGATGACCGTTACCTTAAAAAAGTAACCAAAGAAAAAACTCTGCTTACAGAATATATATGGGTCACTTGGATAGATTACATAATCTAACTGAACATCACATAATCTAACTTGGATAGTTTACAGAAAAGAAAATAATAGAAACAAGAATTTTTATGGGTCACTTATAAGTAGTAGGAGGTTTTGTCCATTTAAAATACATTGTCGGTGACTTTGAGATCATTTGAACCATTTTTCTTTTTAGCTTATGTCTGTTTATCCGTTTGACAGAAAAGATGACCTGTGATCTAGCTTCCAATACCTGAGCTAATACTGAGGTGTTGTGTTTTTATAGATTCAATCAGATCCATTACTGCTACGGAGCTGAGCTGGGGTAACAATGATCATATAAGGGCACTTGATCCGCCTTTTGACTTCATTATCGGCACTGATGTTGTATGTGGACCTAAAACCAGTGTTTAGTTATGTGCATATTTTTAACCATTTCATTCCTTATAAATTAAAGTATGTGACAGTTTTAGTATTCGTGTCTTTCTATTTCAAGGTCTATGCCGAGCATCTCTTGGAACCACTACTGCAAACAATGCTATTGTTAGATTTTTAGTTACTATATTAGTTGGTAGGTTGAACTTCAGTAGTTTTAGCTTTAGGAGCCTATGTTCTCAGTAGCTTAAGTTTAGTTTAGGTTTGCTATTTTAGCCTGCTGCACTCCTAATTCAGTTTGATTTAAGCTGTTGATTCATCTTAATTTCTAGGTTAGATTGTTGATTTTCTGTTTCTTTAGGTAGTAGATAGTATACGTTTTAAGTGTATTGCCCTTAGAAGCTTTTAGGAGCTTATTTTAGAGTTATTTCAGGTCTGCAATTCCCCTTATTCAGTTCTGTATAGTGCTTATTTGTTTGTTCTGCATCAGTACTCCTTTCCCCTAAGTAGCTCCACTTATTGAATTTTAACTTCACCAATTTAAGTCCTTATTATCTGAAATTTTGGATTCAAACACTTTAGCTGGTTGTTGTTAGCAAGACAATTTTAGTTTAATTTTAGTAATTTTCTGAGTTAGCTTATTTTGTGCTAAAAGTTGCCCATTAAGGGCTGTTTGGAATTGGTTGCTTAAAACCTGTTATAGTGCTTAAATGTCTTAAACTTGAGTTTATTTGAATCAAATCAGTTGCTGTATTTGAAATCACTTATATGCTTACTGATATGGCTGCAAAATGGTTGGGTCATGTACTTTAATTAATATTTCATTCTTGCAACAATAGCGAAACAAGCAACCTAAACTAACAATATTTAGTAAACATGTTAACTGAAGAGGGTAACAATATAATCGATTTAAGCATCCGACGTACACACAGACCACCGGATCAACAAATAGGTACGATAAATATCCCTGTGATTGTTGTCTGTCACTGCGAGGGAAAAGGCTAAAAGTTTTGGCCGGATTCCAATCTAATGGGCAAATTTTGGGGGCATTCTATTTAGCTCGATCATGTGGCTGTCCTTACCTTGCAGTTTGAAGATGGTGAAACATTCAATGGAGTAAGGTTACGACCTTTGTATTCAATATTGTTCTTTGTAAAATCTACTGTGATCACTATGGTACTATGCGTATCAAGGGTAGTGACAATTACTCTTGCAAACTCAAGTTCAAAGAGCAGTCACTTATCGACATAAATCCACATCAGGTAACAATATCAAGGGTAGCGGCATACCCGTACATTTCTTTTTTGTTTCAACTGAATATGAAGAACCTGATGTGAGGAATTACATAAACGTTGGTTGTATATAGAAATTTCTGACATAAAAAATTGAAGAATATGTTAATTTTGTTCCAGGTCGAAGCCAAACTATTGGAATCTACGCTGATCAGGCCTCTTCTGCTAATGCTAAGGCGCAACATACGAATACGGGTAAGTAAGGATATAGACAAATATTTTTTAGGCAAGTTTGGTCATAATTTTTGTAATTATTTTACTTAATAACTTCTTATGCTCTTATACAGAACCGACTCCCGAGTATATCAATCTAGGTGACTGATCAAGTATGTGAGCATTGTGGTGCTCTTTTTGGGTATGACGAGCGGCTGCGTAGCCAAAGGTCGTTTAATTCAAGTGGCGATTCATTAGCCGAATGCACCATGAATACATTTACTGAATTACGAAAAAGATGAGGATTTGTAATAAGACATGGTATGTCTTTGATGCTTGATGCTGTAATAATCACTTCTGATGTTGTAAAGTATTGAACCACATGGTGCATCTTGCTACGGTTAAGAATTTTTTGGTTATGGTGTGAGAAATCATAGAAAAATTATAGAATTATAGAAGTATCATACCAGACCATGAGGAATCATAGAAGTAGATGATGTATGTTTCAGACATAGGGAGTATGTATGTAGATTTAGTAAGCTAAAATCAGAAAGGAGAAATAGATCAGGTGATATGGGTTGTGCCACTCAAAGGGTGTGATAGTAAGAGCTTCAAGAATCAGGGGTACTTGGTTGCAGTTTATGGTTCCAGGTTTTTGTGGAAGGTTCAGATAAACCAATGGTAGTGGCAGTTGAAGCGCGTATGTTGAAGAAAGCAGACTTCAAGAAAAAGTTTACTGCCTTTGATCAGCATAAAAAGATTGTGAAAGTTAACCGGTTACCTGTTTGTGTGGCTGATGGTTTACCTTCAATGGTAAGAAAGTAAAAGTTTTTCATCAAATTGTAAAAATAAATGTACACTACATGCAATGACAAAAGCGTGGAAGTACTACATTTTCATGCAGTTTCACTCTATATTCAAATTTGATTTGTCTCCTGCTATTAATATTATCTGTGCCAACTGAATGTCTCGATATTTTAGCGTTGTCATATTGAGTTGTGTTTTGTGTTTGTATCCATGGTAGATGGAGTATAGCTCTGGTGAAGAGTCCGAGTTAAGTGAGTCGGAGATATTTGAATACAAAGATAAGCCGTATGAGCAACTTAGGAATGGAATTTATAAGGTCAAATATCCGAATGGCATTCTTAGATGTCCTTTTTGTGCCGGTAAGCTTATTGCTTTTATTGTTGTAGGTAATACATAATGAATAAAGTGAATGATGTTAACTTATGTATCGTTAGTTTGGTGACTTTGGAGTCTATGAGGAATGTATGGGATGTCTTATCTCAAATGTTGCAAGCCATTGATCCAAAAGACCGTAAGGTATGGTTAATCAGTAAAAAGTGCTGCCTTTAACTCATCTGTTAACCATGTGTATTGAATGTAACAGTTAGTTTCTGATATAAACCCATATATGATGTTTTATGCATTTTAGGCTGTACAAGATGAAGTTATTGTCGATATTTATGGTACGGGCCAACAGACTTTGTAAATTGCTAGCCGAGCCATTGGTGCACCACTAAAAGCGGTCCCACTGGAAAATCCACCAAGGGCTGAGGCGTTGGGAACAGCTCGGCCTCCAGCTGTTGAGGCTGTGTGCGTCCCATTTCCATCCATATCACGTGGAGACCTGCTATCTTGGGTGGTATTCAGATGACCATATCGTGCTTCATAACCTTTGAAAAACCAAAAAAAAGTTGAGCATTTGGTTCAAAAAATTAAAAGGCTCCACTCTAAACAAAACGAATGTCGGACATATTACATTGCATCTCTATGTGATAAGACTAACTTGAAGGGAAGATACATCTTAGAGATCCTCTTAGCTTCAGGGCTCCTCCTTGGATGATTCGAGTTCCATTCCTCTGGTCATCTGATTAACCCTGAGCTATTTTTGGTCTTGGAATATACATGATTCAGCAATCTGCAGAAAGAAAATTTCCACAGGAAGCTAATCCTTGATTCTGTTCATGAGATTCTTCTAAGGAAGTTTAGTTCACCATCTAAAATGATGCAAAATCCTATAAAGCTTTTAAGTGAGCTGTGTTTGGAGGTAGAACAACATCAAGTGCATAAGAAAGGTGATTATATGTGTGGTCGCATTACCTTGGTGAAGTTAGGGGTGATAGGGAGGTGCAATGAACTATGTTAGAACTACTTAATCAATTAGATGGTTTCAGCATTGATTAGCATATCAAGGTACTTCTTTTGATCCTAGGTTAACATATTGGTCCATTTGGGTTATGCCAATGTGATTTCAACCCACTTATGAATTGGTCCATTTGGGTTATGCCAATGTGATTTCCTAATCTTCCGACTGTAATTACCACTTTTATGTCTCATAATCTTACATATGTCTTTGTTAAGGAAGGAAGTTACAAAACAGTTTTTAAAGAACTGTTCTATTAAAGTGGAAGATCAGAAAACATGGTACATAACCAAGTTATATTTGGAGCGAGTAATTTGATATGGAAAAGGTAAGATTCTAATAAAAGTATTATGAATGCTTTCCATTGCTCCTAATATTACTCCTAAATCCTAATATTAAGGAGAAAATTTAGGTGTCGCACAACGGGTCAAAACACGTTTCGTAATAATTCTTTTTTGGTGCAGGTCAAGATAGGGTGGTGCATACAGTTGGACTTATGGTTCCAATGGATCAACCAAAGGCTTCCCTTTAGATGTTAAAGGTACCTATTTAGAATGTTATGGGTTATCTTTTATGTGCTTATTTAAATTTGGAAAAGCCGATAAGCTCATTGTTTTCGGCTTCAAGCTAATCAACTCGAGCTTATTCTCTGTATAAGTCCATAAGCTAAAGGCGATTTAGTTATTCCAAACACCCAAAATCAAAACTGGAATGTATCATGCTTTATAATGTGCAAAATCAGGTTTCGCTTTTGCGCTTATTAATATGTTTTTAGTCAATTGCTCAAAGTCGTCTTATGTGTCGATATTAAGTTATTAGCCAGAATAGTAGTTAGTGAACTTGATGTAAATTGTATGCGTATTAGACTCTATTTTACTTCATGCCTTTCAGTAATGTTACATTAATAGGTATATGTTTTGCAAAAAATATGATATTTAGTATCATAGCCATGTGAATTTTAAATCGGTTGATATTACTGGACTTACATAGTCTAGCTTAACTTGGTCATGGCTGTCATTGAATCTATATTTGGCTTTGTGAAAAACGGCCGTGAAAATTGTAGTCCGGATCGATATAAAGGTCCCTTGCAATAATATCCAAAAATATATGAATAAAACAATTTAGGATGTTGTGCGCGTTGGTATTTAAAAATAGACTTTGAAAGTTGCATATGGACAAATATCGTCATCTCTTTTGTGTATAAATCTCAACGCAGGGATCATGTCTCCACCTTGAACTCTTTCAGATGATAACATTGAATTGCAATTTGCAAACCAACCATATCGGTATGCTAAATTTTAGTTTTTAGTAAATGAAAAACATTAACATAACTAACTTATCTTATAAGAAAACATCTTTTGTTTTTGTTTTAGATAATTTTCTTTTGAAAAATTTGTTGTTGGATACCATAAAAAGACTACAACTAAAAGCCAAAAGGAGGGAAGGATAGTTATTCTTTCATCGAGCTTCATAAAATGTCATACAGTGAAGGAATTCGGTATGACAAGATCAATGACAAAAGGGAAGGTTAATAAATTTTTGTTTTTGTTATAGTTATTTTATATATTTTAGGTTACAGGTCCTACGTATAACTCAAAAATTAAACAAACTCCATATATTTACATGCTGCTATCACATAGGTTTTAATTTCTTAATAACAATATCTCAGCATTTACTATGACCTTCCCTTAATCTTGAAGGTTCATCTACATCCACACTATAGATTCACAAGGTGCCTATTTGTGTAGATAGCAATGGTTTGAGAGCAATTTGGTGAGAAAGATGATTGAAGTTAGAAGATCTAATATTGAAGACCTGTTTCAACACAAGATAAAGTTGTAGATATTTATTCAGAGTAAATTGCATGTAATATGAGTAAATTTACTTTGTATTTTTTAATTGTTCTATAAATCATAACGTTCATTTGAGTTTAAATCATATACTATGTTGTTTAAAAAAATTTGTATATTTTAATTGTTCTATAAATCTTGATGTTCATTTATTCTCACCCTTCTTACGCTACTAAAAGCTTCGTATACATATATATCTTACTATTCGAAAAGTAATACACTCAAAGAATAATCACAAGTCATGCCCGCCCATTGGGCGGGCTTCGACATCTAGTATATATATATATATATATATATATATATATATATATATATATATATATATATATATATATAACTCTTAAAAACAAAGAAAAGTGGTATAATCATACATATGACTTGCATGTTTTTCTTAAATATGATGAAATGAACACAAAATAGATATGAAATATGAACACGAATATGAGATGCTTACTAGTAACTTGATGAGGTGAAGTGAACAAAGGTTTAATCTTAAACACCCTAGGTTTTTATTTCAAAACCTAAACCAAGAGTGTAACTAGAGTGTAATAAACTTGACTAGAAATTTTTTGATGATCTCCTCTTGATCCTTATGGTTGGCCGGTTCAATGGTGAAGAGAGGAAGAGAGATATTTTGCTTTTACACTTTGCAAATATTGTGTTGTATGTTTTAATGTTAATAATAAATGATATATGTGTATGTTTAAGTAGATATTTTGTTTGCAAATGTTGTGACTCATCTTCTTGGTCGACATATGTAAAAAAAATTAAGACTAGATGCATTTAATCATAATCAAGTGTTTTAATGTTGTGTAATGTGTAGTTAATTAGGAATTATTAGTAACTTATGTATTTATTTAAGCATTTTGGGTAGTGTTAGCTAAAAATAATTTTTAACGGGTCAAAATAAAATATATTGAAGTCATAACAATTATAAAAATACATTTCTTGCAAAATTTGAGTGAAATAATAATTATCGTGTAATTTTTAAGAAAACCGTCGTAATTATATAAATATAACAATTTATATACAAAATCAATTTAAAACACGGGGTAAACTCATAATATTATTTTTATAATCTTAATATGAATATAAAAATATATCGGGATAATTTTTGGAAGTATTGGATCAAATATTCAAAATAATTAATTACGCGATAACGTTTATTTAATAAAAAATTATACGTTTAACGTAACATGCAAAACCATGCATGAACTAATATGATGATAATGATGCTAATGATATGTAGACTAAACCTAGTCTATATGAAATGTCCTTGATGATTGTTCATGAATTCGCAGCTAAACCATTAAGGTTACGCGAATTTGATACTCGTAAACCTAGTTTACGATAAACGATGAAATAGTGAAACTTGAATAGTGATTTTGTCCGGGAATGAATAGTGTTTCGTGAATAGTAAATTTTGAAATACGTTCTCAGAATATTACTTTGACTCCGAAAATGATGAATAGTAAAATTTTGAATAGTAACCTGTGAATAGTAAATTCCTGAGATGAATAGTAAACTTGAGAAATGATCTGAAATTACGAGCTGTCACATTCGCCCATCCAAAAAGGAATTCAGTCCCTGAATTCAGTCCATGTTAGGTTCTACATTGTTACTTGTGAAAAGATGAGGGTATTTGAGGCGCATCTGGTCTTCCCGTTCTCAAGTAAACTCAGGACCTCTTCAAGAATTCCAGCGATCCTTCACGATAGGAATACGACTTTGTTTCAACTGCTTGACCTCGCGGTCCATGATTTCTGCAGGTTTCTCCACGAAATTTGATTTATCGTCGAGTTGAATTTCTTCCAATGGAATAACGAGTAATTCGTCTGAAAGACATTTCTTCAGGTTTGAAACATGAAACGTGTACCTCGGGTTCAAATTTCTGATGGAAGCTCAAGTCGATAAGCTACAGGGCCGACTCTGCTCAAAATTTTGAATGGCCCAATGTACCTCGGGTTCAAATTTCCGTGTTTTCCAAATCGCACCACGCCTTTCCAAGGCGATACTTTCAACATCACTTTGTTGCCAACTTGAAATTCTAATGGTTTGCGTCTAACATCTGCGTAACTTTTCTGTCGGCTTCTGGCAGTTCTGAGTCTATCTCGGATTTGGACTATCTTTTATGTTGTTTCCCGTACCATTTCTGGACCAGTGAGTTGTGCGTCTCCAACCTCGGCCCAACAAACAGGTTATCGGCACCTTCGACCATAAAGTGCCTCAAATGGTGCCGCTTTTATACTGGTGTGATTACTATTGTTGTACGAGAATTTGATCAATGGCAAATGGTTAGCCCAACCATTTCCAAAATCAATCACACATGCTCTCGGCATATCTTCTAATGTTTGAATTGTCCTTTCATTTTGACCATCGGTTTGCGGATGATATGCTGTGCTCATCTCTAATTTGGTTCCAAACGAATCTTGTAATGATTTCCAGAAGTTTGAAGTGAATCGACTATCTCTGTCGGAAATGATGGAAATTGGTGCTCCATGCCTCGAGACTATTTCCTTGACATAAAGTCTAGTGAGTTGTTCCATGGAATAATTCTCTCTAATTGGTATAAAATGGGATGATTTGGTAAGACGATCAACAATTACCCATATAGCGTCGTAACCTCCCGATGTCTTAGGAAGTTTCGTGACAAAGTCTATCGTAATGCGTTCCCATTTCCATTGGGGAATTTCTGGTTGTTGGAGTAATCCTGAAGGTTTTTGATATTCGAATTTTACCTTAGAGCAAGTAAGGCATCTGCTAACGTACGTGGCAATTTCCGCTTTCATGTTCGGCCACCAATAAAGTTTCTTGAGATCCTGATACATCTTATCAGAACCTGGGTGAATAGAATACTTTGATTTATGCGACTCATGCATAATCAATTCTCGTATCCCGCCATAAAATGGTACCCACATTCTATCCTTGAAGCATAATACTCCATCTCCTCTCTTTACAAAGCCATTTGCATTTTCGGGCATACCATAAAGCTTTTCACTTGGTTGGTTTTCCTCCTCGAATGCCTCGATTTGTGCCTCGAGTATTTTTGATGGTAAAGGTGAACTGATCGTCATTCCTAATGATCGGACTCTTAAAGGTTTGGGTCTTTCTTTCCGGCTAAGAGCATCAGCCACAACATTGGCTTTTCCCGGGTGATACTTGATTTCACAATCATAATCGCTGAGTAATTCCAACCAACGACGTTGCCTCATGTTAAGTTCCTTCTGATCAAGAACATATTGTAAACTCTTGTGGTCCGTAAACACTGTGCACTTTGTACCGTAAAGGTAGTGTCTCCAAATCTTGAGTGCAAAAACTACGGCCCCCAACTCAAGATCATGAGTGGTGTAATTCTTCTGATGGACCTTAAGTTGTCGAGAAGCATACGCTATCACCTTCTCGTTTTGCATTAAAACTGCTCCAAGCCCTTTATGTGAAGCATTGCAGTATACTACGAAGTTCTCAATTCCTTCGGGTAGTGCCAAAATTGGCGCCCTGCAAAGCTTTTGCTTCAACAACTGAAAAGCAGCTTCTTGTTTCTTTCCCCATTCATACTTCTTGTTTTTCTGTGTCAACTTGGTCAAAGCTTTAGCTATCTTTGAAAAACCTTCGATGAATCTTCGGTAATATCCGGCGAGTCATAGAAATTGTCGGATTTCTGTAGGATTTGTTGGAGTAGCCCAATCTTTTACTGCTTCAATCTTTGCAGGGTCTACTTGTAATCCTTGACTATCAATGACATGACCAAGAAATTGTACTTTACGGTTCCAAAAATCACACATGTCTTGAGTATATCTTGAAATGTTGGAATTGTTCTCTCGCTCTGTCCATTGAGCTGAGGATAATAGGTGGTACTCATGTCCTAATAGATTCCATGGGAAGAGTGAAATGATTATGAGAAGTCTAAGGTGAATCGAATAGCTTATGATAGGTACAACTGGAATTGATACCACATGTCTCATGTCATATTTCAAAATGTTAAGTCTGCCAAAAAGGACCTTATTGAAAATAATAGATTATGGGTAACAGTTGTGATTCCTAGCGCTTCTAGTTCTAGCGAATGTCATGACTTGAGTCTTACTTGTCTAAGGTTTTTAGTCTCCATGACTAAAATGTTTATTGTTTGATTATCGAAGTGTTTCCATGCTCTATGTTGTCAAGTCACAAAGCCTTAAATATTTAAGTGATGTGGTGCAGTGGTTGATTTTCAAGACTTGTTTCAATATTGAGAGCTTCTAAAATAATTTATCACTTAGATTTTTATCATGCTAGCATAGACATAGGTATCAGCTTATACTATGTCAAAGAATGTTTGTTCTAATTTCACTTGTAGATGGGGTATCATTGATTGTCCGATATGTTCAAACCTGTTGCATCTCTTGATATAGAAGTGAGGTTATATGTAGTTTCTAGAGAACACAAGGCCTTAGGGGAAGTTTATATTGATAACCTTAATCTAACCAAATTTTCCTTTAAGGGAAACTCATTGTAGGAAAGTTCACATATTGTTAAAGCCATGTTTAGTGAAATGTTCTTTAGTCTTGGTTAGAAGACTTGGTTTCTCCCTATAGTGTTGCTTAGTGTGTATTCGCTTCGTACTAAATCTTGTAACTCGGTCTAGCTAGTACTTTTGAAATGATATAATTTGGCTTCTAGTCCGAAAATAGTGGTTCAGAATGTCTTGTGATATCTTAAGATTTTTGATTGAGTTTTGAATCATCCTACTACCTAGTTCTAGTCCTTGCGGGTAGTTCCAAAATCCTTTCATTGTTTTCTTGTATCGAGGAATCCTCCTCGTAAATGGTATAGAAAGTCCTTTCCCAAAAAGGTCACTCGTCAAATTCTAACTTATCGGTTGAGTGAGAGATGAATGGCGTAGGCTTCTATAGAGTGTTAACAAAAAGAGATGTTTATGAACAATTTATCTGATTGCAAAACTTTGCTTTTAAGTGAAGATTGTTTTAGGAAGTTTGAAAAGATGTTTGTTTCTTTCATGACATAATTCTTCCTAAATTATACATAGGTGATCAGGCTATGTATAATCGAGGACAAATGATGTGATGCTTGGTTTTGTTGAAATGGTATTATGTTTCTCCGAAGTTTTAGATGGTATTCAACGTTTTGTTTTGTAAGATAATGGCTCAATAATTTTTCAGAGTAACATGAAAATTGTTTCGCATGATGGTATTAAATAGTTGATAAAATGACTGAAAATCAATTGATAAGGTGGTAATAAAACAACTTGTTTTAAAACTTTATGAAACAACGTTTCTAAGATGGTGGTAAAATAGCTCGAAATAAAATTAAATGAAATAATTTCATGAAATAGTAGCAAAATAACTTGAAATAAAATTTGTTGAATGGTTTGTAGGATACACGGGAGAACCTCATAGAGTGGTAATAGTCTCCTAATTAGTCAAGAATAAAGTTGGCCTAACCCCTAGTAAGATAGTGAGGTATTGACGCGAAATAATTGAGAATTGGGCAATTGGAATAAGGAACTTATTAAACAAAGGTTGTGATTATCGTGGAGATAATAAATGATACAGATTACATTAGCTAGAAAGGTACTTATTATCTGTTCCTGTTGGTAGTCTAATCATGTCTCAAGTGTAGGAGCAATAGGCGGTCTAGCAGCAATAGCCCTAGAACTCTCACAGTCCTTAAATCTATAAGATAGTGTAGTTTCTGTAGTCTTAGTGGTAGATGGTAGTGGTGTGTCAAATTATGCACGCTTCCCAAGCGGCAAATCAAATTTATGACTAATAGGTCCACTAGGACTAAGCTTGTAAGTCCTACCAAATGGTATGATCTGTCCCAACAGAATGATAAAAACTGTCCTGATCCTACAGTGAATCAATAGTGATCGTGATGGTGTAGGTGCAACTTTGTCCTCCTAAAAGGGTTCAGTCTCATCATCTGATGTTATCGGTGTTGAGTCAACTGATGTTGAAAATGGTGATAGGGAATGACAGGGCATTCTCCATGTCAAAGTCTAATGTGAGTATGATGGGATGGGTATCTGAAGGCATTAATGTGACAATCGATTTGAAATGAAAGTAAATAACTCATAAAATGTGCATATAAAACCGCATGTATAGTGACTATGCACTTATGATGAAATGATGAGATGTTATGATGATGTAGTTATAGTCTAGGGTCAATGATGCAACCTAGTTCTCTATAACCGAAGCTCTGATGCCAATCTGTCACACCCCCAAATTACCTGTTTTGCAGCGGAATGGAATTCCTGGGGGATGACTGTCATAGCACCACAATCACAGTTATATTGAACGACCTAAAGTGTCGTTTGAAAAGAACATCGTTTGATATATTAAAAACATTCAGAGTTACAAAGATAGGTCCCAAATGAAAATCAATATGTAAGGAAAATAAGTTTGGTACAAGTCAATCGATGTTTTTAAAGTGTATAAATCCCATGTGAGACGCGTCGTCGCCGCGACTCTATGATATGTCCACATGCATGCCATGAAGTGAATGCCTTAGTTACCTGAAAATACATTGCTAAAAGTGTCAACACAAAGGTTGAGTGAGTTCATAGAGTTTATGTAAATGTTTAATACGACTACCACAAGTATAAATTATGTATGACAAATATGTCACAAAAATGGTACAATTGCTTAAGCACATGACACCGAAGCTTGACTGATTTTCGCCCCAACAGAGTGTTTTGCCAAAACAACTCAATAATGATAATGAAATGAAATGCATCCGTCCAGTTGGAATCCACCAACCCGGATGCAGGTGTCACCCTCGATAGATCTATCCACTCACCCTCGCTTCTATGAAATTAACGGTTCATGATTATGAAATGGGGACATTTAACTGGCAATGAGGTAACTTAAGCAATGTAATGAATTTGATATACTTGGTATCGTAATAAAAATGATGTGCAATGTATTCTCCCCCGTAGGTTTGAAATAAAGTAAAAACTTGAATAAATCGGGGCTATGAAAACTCACCTGTTGCAATGATAATGATGATATAATGGCAATACTGAAATGAGGTGCAACCTCTGACCGTGACCTATTATGAATGATATGTTCTATTATAAGTTATGATGTAATGTTATGCATGCAATTCGTATGATATCTATACCACTTGTGAATTTTTGAAAATAACACTTATCGTCGAAAAATAATCTTATAATGTCTTGACCATTCTTAAATTACTTTACATGTATTTACGTTGAAATGATATCCTACGATAATCATTTAGTGATTTATTATGAAATTATAATACTTTTCGTCGTAAAATAATGTCATTGAAAATTTCATGAAAGTGAATAAACGGCCTTGAAAAGCTAGTCGTAAAATGGTGCACATCGAGTGTTAGGAAACGAACTCAACAGTTTTGGGAAGCTTGTATCATTATCTCAAAGTTTTAGCATTTAAGTTTACATCCTAGAGGTCTCGATCATGGAGAAAAATATAGGTAAAGTATGGTACTTGTGTCCAAAATATCGTTTAAGGGTGGTTTTCGGCAAAGTTTAAGTGACCGTATTTTATTCGTTACAACTCCGCTTGACGAACGGTTGGACATTTTGGAAAATATGCTTGGCGAACTTACTTTTACTAGAAGACATCACGTTATAAAAAGTTCTACATCAATGTTAAAAACGACCCTCAACATGGTCACTTGTTGCCGTAAGGTTTGTCTAATAGAAATATATTAGTTTTTCTTATATAATATAGTTACGGCAACTTCATGTAAACACGTGTAATTTAATCGTTACAAGTCCGTTTTCTACGTTTTATATGTCCTTAGCTTCGTATCAAAGTATACTAATATATTTTTGATAAGTCGACACATTTCATAACGCCTAAGCCTCATTTTTGACTCGTACAAAGTAGACGTAACATGCTGAATTTTCTGGTTTTTACACTTTTCGTCGTCAAACTTGAAAAATTCATATCTTCTTCGTTATAGCTCCGTTTTAACCCGTTCAAGCGGCAACGTTTTCGTTTTAAAGTATATTTTCTAAATATCTAGGCCAAAAAATTTTATCTACTGTCGAAAATTCCATATTTCAAAAATATGGACAGACCCTTAATTAAACTTGTCGAAATGAGTTTTTCTCGCGCCAAACCTATTCTAACCAATTCAAAACAACTCCGAAGCTATTCTAATCCTACCATACACCTTCTTAGGGTGTCATGGGTTCCTAGACATCACCAAAAGTGATATATTTCAAGGAGTAATTATAGGATGACATATATATATATAACTCTTAAAAACAAAGAAAAGTGGTATAATCATACATATGACTTGCATGTTTTTCTTAAATATGATGAAATGAACACAAAATGTTGGAAAATTTAGTGCACTTGTGGGATAAGTTCACACCTTGTAATGGGCTAGGAGGTACGTAGTGTACACCCATAAGGTCCATGAACACCCTGACTCTTATAGTGGTTTGTAAGTGAAAGTATTGGTGAAAGTACTGCTTGGTGAAAGTACTGCTTGTGGAAAGTACTGCTTGTGGTTTCCACTGATAAGTAGTGTTTCCACTGATAGGCAGTATTTCCACTGAAGTGGTGTATCCACTGATAGTGCTATGAAAGTACTGATAAGCAGTGTTTCCACTGATAGGCTGTACTTCCACTGCAAGTGAAAGTACTGCTAGTGGAAAGTACTGCTTATGGAAAAGTACTGCTAAATGGCAGTTACAACTTCTTTATGACCACGTTTAATTGGTCATGTAACCACTAACAGTTATAATGGAGATAATTATGAGGCTATTAAAGGGCCGATTAATACTCATAATTCCATTGGAATAGCTCAAGAGTAACCTCCTATATATAGGAGATCTGAACATGCATGAGGTACACACAGAAAAGACGAAACACTTATTAGCGAAAGGGTTATAGAATTGTTCCTAATTCTCTAACTGCATTTGGTCTTATCCCAAGTAGATATTCGTGATACCTAGGCATTAGGGTCTGTTGAAACAAAACAAAGACCTTGATAGATCTTGAGCTCGTGGATCGTTATGTATGCCTATGTAATCACAAGCACAATAAAAGACAATCTCTACTACTAATGTTTATCAGCGGAATATAAACACAAGTAACAAATAACTAAGAACTTCTTGATCCTCTATGGATCTTTATATTAACTAAAACTGAGTTTTCCAATCGGTACATAACTCTTTCTAATGTGTTCCTAAGTTTCTGAGGTCATTACCTCCATCCTGGCTACATGTAAGCATAGCTTTAAAAGCTAAAGGTGGTTTGGACATGATGACCTTTGATGAGCTGTATAACAAACTTAAAGCTCTTGAACATGATGTAAGAAGCCCTTTTCGATCATCTTCTACTGCTAGTCATACTGCATTTGTTGGAGCCTCTACTCCAAAGTCTAGCTATGGTCCAAGCCCATATCCATCATCATCTAATGCTGCTCCTTCATCGAGTTCTCACTCTAAATCAAGCAACATTATGGAAGATGTACTTGGATCCTTCTTTGCTGATTATGATCCTCAGCAGGAACTGGCTTATGAGGATTTTGATCAGGTGGACCCGCTTGAGATGGAAGAGATGAAGCTGAGGTGGCAAGTGGCCATGCTTTCCATGGATATCAAGACCTTTGAGTGCAAAGCTGGCAGAAGGTTTGGATTCAAAGGACGCGATCCAGCAAGGTTTGACAAAAGGAAGGCTAAATGCTTCACATGTCAACAGATGGGTCACTTTTCCAGAGAATGCAAAGACAGGAAAGCTGGTGATGAGACAAGATACACTTCTTATCAGCAGTATCAGAAGGAGGCAGGAACGTCAAAGGGATCAACTGCTTTGGTCACTCTTGATAGCAATGTGGACTGGAAGCAACATGAGGAGGCTGATAATGATGGTCCTGATAATGTTGGGTTGATTGCAAGCTGTACTTCAGAGGATAGGCATGATCAGATTGCCTTGATGGGCATCTCTCAGGTACAAAACTGTGTGTTTGGTTGTAGTGAGCGTTATAATGAACTCAAACAAGCTTATGATATTATGGAACCTAAATATAATGAATGCTATGTGGAAGTAGAAGCTTATAAACAGGCTTTAAAAACACTAGAAAGACAAAAGGTTTGGTTTCAGAAGAATGAAATAGCTTATGATGAGAAAATAGGTGTTTTAGAAAGAGATCTCGAATGTGCTACAAATGAATTAAAATGGTCTGAGAAGTTAAGAGCAGATGTAGAGTCAGAAAATCTAGAGCTTAAAGAGAAACTTAAGGAGGAAATTGCTAGGAATAATGAATGGATGATGAATGGTAATAAGTTGGCTAGTCTCATTTATAGTAGTCAAGCTCCCAATTCTACAGTGGCTTTAGGCTTTAAGAAATATGTAGGCTTAGAAGCTAGGGATGACACACGTAAATCTACATCAGCAGGCCTAGCTAATTTTGTGAAATAAGGTGACCTACATGCTGTACGTGGACCAATTAGAGGTGAGCATATGCCCATTGACCTTTCCACTCTTAAAGACTTTGATGGCTCACACCATTTGTATGGCAAAAAGTCAAGAGACATGCCAGACCCTAATACTTCTTCTAATGACTTTGTCTCTTGTGTTAACAGTGACAAGTCCTCCAAGCAAGGGTCTACAGAGTGTGATTCAAATGACAAGTCTGACCTTCCCAAGTATGACCTTCCCAAGCCTGCCCTTCCCAAGTCTTCACCCTTGCCTGCACCCAAGACTACCAATAAGCATGTCAGAGTTGCTGCCAAGGAATCCATTTCCAAGACAGTTGCCTCTGAAGACTTGCATTTTAACTCTTTGCATAATAGTACTGTTAAAAACAATTCTTTTCATGGTTTTGGTTTGAATACTTCTGCTTGTAAGAATACTTCTTTTGGTTTAAATAAATCTTCTAATCAGAAGAAATGTTTTGTGTGTGGAAGTAAATCTCATTTAATTAAGGATTGTGATTATCATGAGCAAAGGATGAGTAGGTGTGGTGATTCTAGGAAAACTAGACCAATGTGGACTAATGTGAATGAAATACCACCTTATGTTCCACAAAATACAAATTATAATACTCCTTTTTCTTGGAGGAAACCAGTTGTAAAACCATATGTTCAACCAACCAGTGAATATTTTAAAAATGGTTATTGGCCTAGATGTGTTAACCCAATGACTGTTGGGAGAGGGTACTGGGGCACTGCTGTCAAGACCTCAGCAGGTTGTTCTTGGAATAAACAGGGACCTAAGTTTCATTGGAAACCCAAGAACAATAGTGGATCTTATACTTCTACATGGCACAACTCATATGATCCACAAGGCAGGTTCAAGTCAGCAATGACTTGAGCCTCCATAGTGTACTAATTCTCTGTATATTTTTGTTGTTGTTGTAGGATCATCCCCTTAAGCATAAAGATGTTGGAATTGTTGACAGTGGTTGTTCTAGAAGTATGTCAGGAAACAGGGACATGATGCATAACTTTGTACCTATTGAAGGAGGAGGCAATGTAACCTTTGGAGGAAGTGATGGACGAATTACTGGAAAAGGGACCATCAAAACACCTCAGCTGGACTTTGAGAATGTTTATTATGTAAAGGAACTTCAACACTTTAATTTGTTTTCAGTCTCACAAATCTGTGACACTAAGAACAAAGTACTCTTCACAGAGGATGAATGTCTTGTGCTGTCTAAAGACTTCAAACTCCCAGAAGAAACTTCAATTCTGCTGAAGGTTCCTCGCAGTCACAATCTGTATACATTCAACTTAACTAATGTCCAACCAGCAGGTGACTTAACATGTTTGGTGGCTAAAGCATCTGTGGATGAGTCCACCAAATGGCACAGAAGGATGGCCCATGTCAATTTTAAGACCATTAACCAGCTTTCAAAACTGGGCCTTGTTCAAGGTCTTCCTGCCAAAGTATTCACCAATGATCATAACTGTGTGGCATGCAACAAAGGAAAGCAGCACAGAGCCTCATACAAAGGTGTTCCTGTTACAGCAGTAACCATTATTTCTGAACCTCTTCAGCTGCTTCATATGGATCTGTTTGGTCCAACTAAAGTGAGAAGCATTGATCACAAATATTTTTGTCTGGTGATCACTGATGGTTATAGCAAATTTTGTTGGGTATTCTTTCTAAGGACCAAAGATGAAACATCTGAAGTGTTGAAAGACTTCATTACCCTTATTGAGAATCAGTTGAACAAAAAGGTGAAAGGAATTAGGTGTGATAATGGTACAGAGTTCAAAAATGCCATTCTAATAGAACTCTGCAGGTTAAAGGGAATCAAAAGGGACTATAGCACTCCAAGAACCCCTCAACAAAATGGGGTGGCAGAAAGAAAAAATAGAACCTTAATAGAAGCTGCAAGATCAATGCTAGCAGACTCTAAACTTCCTACCATGTTTTGGACTGAGGCTGTTGGTACAGCTTGTTATGTACTAAATAGAGTGTCCATTACTAGACCACACCTTAAAACACCATATGAACTTCTTTTTGGGAAAGTTCCTGTTATTCATTACCTTAAACCGTTTGGCTGCCAAGTGACAATTTTGAATACCAGTGATCCTTTGGGCAAATTTGATGAGAAAGCTGATGATGGTTACATTGTGGGGTATTCTGCTCATAGCAAGGCATACAGGGTTTACAATGTATCTGCTAAGAAGATTGAGGAGACATTGAATCTGAGGTATCTTGAAGACAAGCCTAATGTTCAAGGACAGGGTCATGTTTGGTCATTTGATCTTGATTACTTGACTGATTACTTGGGTTATGCTAGACATATGGCTAACCAACATGCAGATTCTGAAGCATCTCCAACTACTAGTGCAGAAACTTTGGAAGCTCATTCTGACAGTGGGTCTGATGATGATGAACAACCCATTGTAGTACCTTCCTTCTCTCCTAACAATTTTGTAGGTGACACTTCTAAAGATTATACTGATGTGGGTGAAGATGAATTCTATTATGCTGAGGACCTTGCTAGACTGAAGAAACAAGATTATGCAGCCAATTTAGATGCTGAGAGGAATGTTGAAAACAGTTCAAGTGAAGCAATCAGTGGAACATTCAATTCTGCTGAAAGTGGTTCTGTTTCTCCTCACCTCTCCAATTCGGCTGAAAGACATGTTGACTCTACTCCTATTTCTACTAGAGTATCAACAGACCTTGGAGAACCTTATACAAGGTTTCCGAAACCTTCAGATCTTGGTCATCATCAACCTAAAGCAGGCATCTTCAACACACCTTCCTATGATACTGACTTTGAACCTACTGTGACTAATCTTGATTCCTCAATTGATGTCAACACCACCACCACTACAAGGATCAACAATGTTCATCCACAGTCTAATATAATTGGTGATCCTAATGCACCTGTTAGAACAAGAGGTACTGTGGCGCGTTCAAAATATGGTCAGGTGGCTTTTATCTCTTATGTCTCCAATCAGCAGAGAGACAATCACACAGACTATCAACATTGTCTGTTTGCTTGTTTTCTCTCACAAGTGGAACCAACCAGTGTTACTCAGGCTCTTGAAGACTCAAGTTGGCTTGAAGCAATGCAGGATGAGATGCAACAATTTCAAAATCAGCAGGTTTGGATATTGGTACCACTACCTGATGGTAAGTATGCTATTGGGACTAAATGGATTCTGAAGAATAAGAGAGATGCTCGGGGTGTTGTCATTAAGAACAAAGCTAGATTAGTTGCACAGGGGTATAGACAAGAGGAGGGAATCGATTATGATGAAGTGTTTGCACCAGTAGTAAGAGTTGAGGCTATACGGATTTTCTTAGCTTATGCATCCTATATGGGCTTTATGGTCTATCAAATGGATGTTAAAGGAGCATTCTTGTATGGTGAAATTGAAGAGGAGGTGTATGTCACTCAACCTAAAGGATTTGAAGATCCAGATCATCCAAATCATGTTTATAAGGTGGTCAAAGCTCTCTATGGACTACATCAGGCACCCAGAGCCTGGTATGCTAGGCTCTCTACATTTCTGCTGAAACATGGTTACAGAAGAGGTGCAATTGATAAGACTCTTTTCCTAAAGAAGAATTCCACTAATATAATTCTTGTGCAAGTGTATGTGGATGACATTATTTTTGGATCCACAAAGGAAGCTTGGTGCAGGGAGTTTGAGGAGCTTATGAAGGGAGAGTTTCAGATGAGTGCAATGGGAGAGATGACTTTCTTTTTGGGTCTTCAAGTTCAGCAGAAACCTGATGGTATCTTTATCAGTCAGGACAAATATGTGAGGGACATCTTGAAGAAGTTTGGTATGGAGGGTGTAAGGACTGCCACTACACCTTATGAAGCTCCAAAGACAAAGACCAATAATGAAGCTGATCCACCTGTGAATGTTCATCTGTATAGGTCTATGATTGGGTCTTTGATGTATTTAACAGCTTCCAGGCCTGATATTACATTTGCTGTGAGTGTTTGTTCACGACATCAAGTTACTCCACTGACTTCACATCTCAATGCTGTTAAGAAGATCTTTAAGTACCTCAAAGGCCAACCTTTTCTAGGTCTTTGGTACCCAAAAGAGTCTCCTTTTAAGTTGGAAGCTTATAGTGATAGTGACTATGCTGGTGCTAATCTGGATAGGAGGTCCACCACTGGAGGTTGCCAATTCCTTGGAAAGAGATTGATTTCTTGGCAATGCAAGAAACAAACTATTGTGGCTACCTCATCTACTGAAGCAGAGTATGTTGCTGCTGCAAATTGTTGTGGACAGGTTCTTTGGATTCAAAATCAGTTGTTGGATTATGGGTACAATTTCATGAACACAACAATTTTTATTGATAATCAAAGTACCATATGCATTGTTAAAAATCCAGTTTTTCACAGTCGAACAAAACATATTGAAATCAGGCACCACTTTATAAGAGATGCATATGATAAAAATTTTGATAAATGTGGTCAAAATTCATACTGATGATAATGTGGCAGATTTGTTAACAAAGGCTTTTGAAGGACCAAGGTTTCAACACCTTGTAGTCCATATTGGCATGCTTAACCCTTAACTGCAAAGTTTAAGGGGAGGCATAGGCCTCAGGGGAGGCATATGCCTCAGGGGAGGATTTGTGTATAACTTTGCATTTTGCTATGTAATTTTGTATATTTGGTTGATTTTAACTAACTCTAACCTGCTAATGTAATCTTAGTGTATTTCTCTGTTGGTTTGTGTGTTTCTCTGTGTTTGTTTGTTTTGCAGAGTGTATGTTCTGTTCAGTTGAGATTTGGTTTGAAGTGCTAAAGTTTGTTCCTACTGAGTTCAAAGTGCTGATGTTAGTCAATTGTTTCTTCTGAAGTTGAAGTACTGAAGTTATATGATTCAATCAAAAGAAGTACTGAAACAAATTGATTCATTCATTCAAGAAACAGTTTACAGCTTACAGTTTTCAGAGTACTAGCAACATCAAATGCATCTACATGAATCTAATAGTCCTAATCTATTACATATCATCCATTCCAACATCTAAATTGCAGTGAAGATGAGCACGATGAGTATGACTGCTCACATCTTTCACACTAATTGCTGGATATGCATATGTGAAGTCCTGCAAAACCACCCATTTGTTCTTTCTCAATGACTGGTGCTGCAAGATTTATTTGATGAAGATGCTAAGGATCAAAATGGAGAGGATGGATTGATGAAAACGAAGAAGCTGAAGCTGATTGTGGTAGAGAGATGAGAAGGAAAGATTTTCATTTGTGCATCATCTACTCTTTCCATCATACAACAACTTACATCATTTTCCTTTTTCCATTCCTCGATACGATATGTGATGATGCACCAAAACATGATGCCAAGAGACCAAGCACCACCTTTCTACCCATAGGAAGTGGTGGATTTTTGGCTCGTGGCCTTCGTTGAGGCCGAGGTGCTGGGGGTTGGGAGTAAGATGTTCCCTCCTTATAGGAGTCATCAGAATCTTCAGCAGATACACTTGGTTTCTCAACACTTTCATCTTCTGATGAGGAGAGAAAGGGTGACTTCTTTGGTAGTGGATATGGTTTTGGAAAATAGTGAAACCATGGATTGGTATCTTCACTAGATGATGATGAGGATGTTGTTGTGAGATCTATGATCTCAGGTTTGGTACTCATGATGAATGATGGCTAATTTTGGGTTTTTGATAAAATTAGGGTTTGAAATAATATTTGGGGGTTTTTGATGAAGTAATATGTGTGCTTTGGGATTGCTTTATAGACGGGTTCAAGTGGTAAGAGAATTAATGCGTGTGGGTGAAACAGTAAAAAGATATTTACTAAAGCTTCGTGAGTAAGTCATCTGTTTCTGCTGATTGTTCTACTTCAGCAGAATGGTTTCTATTTCCACCGAAGTTAAAAGTGAATACAATTAAAAGTAGAAATCCACGTCAGCTTTGGTCAACTTTGACCAAAATTGGGAAATTTCGATTTATTCTCTACCGGCATATATTCGCTCCATATTAAGTAATTTGATAATTACTCTCATTCAAAACACTTCCTTTTGTGCAAATCGTAACCCTAATCTTCAAAATCTCTAATGGCGCTTCAATTTAAACATGATCATAATAAGGTTGCTTTTCTTGGAACTGCTCGAGGAGATGAGTTGTAAGGCCAATGATCTCATTCTTACAAAGATCAAAGATTCAGTATGCATTAACTCATTCTCCAAATGCTATATATGAATCCTTGATTACTCAATTCTGGGCGTCGGCTGAAAGAAGAAGTGATACTAAAATAGTTGCAAGTGTTGATGGAAAAGAGTATGTGGTAACAGAGGAACTGATCAGAAGACAACTTCACTTGGATGATGAGAATGGAGTTTATCATTCTGATTCTACGATGGTACTTGAAGGGCTTAGAGCAATTGGATATCAAAGTACGAGGACAGATATGTGGTTGAATAATAAGCTTTGTCCTATGTGGAGGTTCTTGGTTCATACGTTGCTACAGTGTATGAGCAATAAGTCTGGAGGATGGGATCAGTTTTCAACACAAATGGGATGTGGTATTGTTTGTTTATCTAAGGGTTTGACTTATAACTTTTCTAAGTTTATCTTTGATAATATGGTAGAAAATATAACTAGGAAAAAGGGTAAGTTTTTGATGTACCCTAGGTTCTTACAGATGATATTGAATGTTTCTACAAAAACCCAAGCTTTTCATCCCATAAGTGTTTTGACTCCTAAGTTATTTGCTACAATGAGGACTAAATTTGAAGGGACACATTTTCCTTTGTTAGCTGCCATGTTACCTCTAGAGAATGAGACTGCTAATGAGATTAATGTTATTTTACCTTCTTCCAATCCTACTGATGGAAATCTTTCAGTAGATGGTGATGAGGGTCCTTCTGTTGTTGCTGAGGCATCTATACCTTCACCTAGACCATGTCCTAGTTCAGCACTTATACAAGTTCCTATTGATGAAGTTCAGGATCACATTGATGAAGTTCAGGTTAATATTGATAAAGATCAGGTTGATATTGATAGATTGCCTACACCTAGTCCTGTTAGGACTCCATTTGGTGAAGGATGTTCTAATGTTGATCAGGTTAATGTTGCTCCTGAACAGTCTAATGAAGTTCTAATTTCAACTGAGCAATCACCTGATGCTGATGAGGATCCTATTTCACTTACCTCATTATATGTTCTGATGCACAAGCTTACAGGTGAGGTGACTAGTCTTAAGAAAGAACTTGCAGAAACCAAGTCTATTCTTGGTAATAAGATTGTGGAATTGGAGACTAAAGTCGAGAACTTGGAGGAATTGCTGAGTCAGAAGGGTAAAAAGAGAAGTTTGGTTTCTTCTGAGGAGGAGGACGAAGAGAATCTTCATGCATCCCTTGGAATATTGGCTGATGTAGCACTTAAATCTGATGTTTCTTCTCCTATTGCTAAATCTTCAAGGCGCAAGGAGCCTATTCTATATACTAGCAAAAGAAGAAGACAATATTTGAATAAGGTATGTGCTGACACTTCAAAGGAGACACATATGGTTGATGCATTTGCTGATGATCTAGTTAAGAAGGTTGCTTCTGATCATGGTCAAACTTCGTCTATACAAGAACAACTAAATGTTTCACCTTCAGCAGATGACGAAGAGGTTTTTATTGCTGGGAGAATGTATAAGTTGAATGCTTCATCTGAAGTTTTCTCTACACCTGTTGAGGAATTGTCTCAACCTATTTCCTCTGATGTGGGTTTGATTGTTCCTTCTGAAGCTCACATTGGTTCTGCTGAAATTGGTTCTGCTGAGACATCTTCTGAGAAAGGACAGGACCCTGTGATTGATGATCTGCTGAATTCAGGAATAGTGACTGAAGAACAAAATCAAGCTCAGGCTAGATTGTTTGCTGATTATGAAAATATGCAGAAGAGTCGTATTGTGGCTAAATTTCTTCAAGATCAGTATGCTTCTAATTTGTCTCCTGAAAGGCAATTAGAGCTTGATGCATTACTTCCTACGATCACTGATGATCAATGGGATGGTTATATTTCTCAAGGTGCATCTGATCCAAATCTTGCAAAACTTATCTTAGGAGAATCTTTTGATGATGATAATTTTGTGGATAAAATGGTGGCACTTGGGAATCAAAGGAAGCAAGAATATGCTGCAAAGAGAAGAGCTCTTATTGATCAAAGAAATAAAGCCAAAAGACAAAAACCTATGACTGTTGCTCAGAAAAGGAATTATATGAGGAGAGTTGTGAAGAATTCTGCTATATATAATTCTGGTATGTCAATGAAGCAAATCCTTGCTTTGTCTGATGATGCTTTGATTAGACAGTATAATATGGTTATGAAGTTTTCTTCTTCTGGTTCTACTTCTTCTTCTCAATTGGAAAATATTGCTTCAATGACTGATGTTCCTACAGCCAAGAGACAGAAAATAGTTGAAATTGTGGATAATTTTGATACTGTTTTGCCTTCGGTGGTATCTCCAGTTGTTCCTTCTGATACACCTTCTGATGCTACTCCTTCTTCTGATGTGATTATTTCTGCTGAAACTTCTTTGGTTTCTTCTGACGTGTTGTCTAGTGTGGAGTTAAGTGATCCTATGAGTCAGGACAATGATCTACAGCTTGATACTGATAACATTGTTGATATGGAGCAGCAGAGCTTGGTTACAAGGAGTTCTGACAGATTGGCTAAGAAACATGCTTCAAGGAATATTGATTTAGATCTCAAGGCTGATGAATCTACCTTTATTGAAGTTAGATCTGTTGAAGTTTTTCATGAAGGAACTCATGTGGTCTTGGTTGATTGGAAAGCTGGAAAGCTTAACACTGTTTATAGGCTGGATAATACTGTTCTTGAGTTTAATTTCTTGAAAGACATTCTTCATTTGCTGACTAGACATGAGTTGCAGATGCTGTATGAACATGTCATTCAGTATTATAAGTTTCATTCAGCAACTGGGTCTGGTTTATATTTGTTGGGTGATCTTCAGGTTATGTTTGATTCTCATTCTCCAAATGGTAAAGGATATTCTATTTGGAAGAATTCTCATAAGTGGGAGATTGAGAGTTGGAGATTTTATCCTCTGCCTTGTGTTCATGTAGTTCAGACTACATGTGGGATAATTTTGTGTATGCTATCAGATAAGCTTTATCCTTTATCTGATACTTTTATGGAAAGGTTGCTGAGACACAAGTTGGAAGTGCCTCCTAATCCTGTTGGCAATGATGAACTGCATGCTACTCAATGTGTTGGTTTGATTAAGAATCAGCTTATGTCACATCAAGGTTCATCTTGTTTGTAATTCTATGGTTCGTTTGTAATATTTGTTTTCTTTCTTTCTTTTCTTAGTTAAAAAAAAAAAAAAAAAAAAAAATTATCTAACTTTTCTTGCAGGTTTGTTGTATATTTTTCTTGGTTATTGACTCACCTGATATACTTTGTGTATGTCAAAGAGTTAGCTAGTCCAAAGGGTACAGCTTTGGTAAAGACACATCAAATCTGTTGATAGCTGTAATGATTTGCTAAAAATCATAGGGTATGCAACCACCGATGCTTCATTGCTGAGTGTTGTATGGTTTCCAATTCACCATGGTTTATTCCTATTTGGAATCCAAGAATTGGCTAGCCCACATGTATATGGCTTGTGGTAAAGGCAGTGGCATTCCATATTTGGTTCTCAATTCACCAATTCTAAGAATTGACTAGTCCTGAGCAAACGGCTACAGGTAAAGACATTTCAAATCCGTTTATATGGTTGCTGGTTTGCCAATAAATCAGATGGTTATCAGTGTACCATAGTTTACGAACTTAAACATATGGCTACTCCAGTAGTGATGGCTATTGGTAAAGAGACATCAAATCCATTTATTTTCAATGATTCACCTCTCACAGGAGTTCACACACCTGGATGTGATGAGAATAGTATGAAACTAATCTGTTTTGATGTACCTCTTGTCATTTGTTGCTGCAAAGATATGGAGTTTCAGAATTTCTTCATCATAGAGATGTTCTTTGGATTCTTTGTTGCTGTTGTTTGTGCCCAATCCTCTGGTGCTGTCAGATCTATCAGGAAACTGGAACTTAACCAAGTCAAATTCTAGTTTAGGGGAGGATTGTTGGGAATTATGTGAAGTCTGGATTATGCTGAACTTAATGCCGAAGTGTTTCTACTGAAGATGAAGTGGATTCTGCCGAAGACATAATCTGCTGAAGTATAATAGACAATAGTCTGATTCTGCGGAAGTGTTTATTCCGTGTTTAGTTTATTTAGTGTGGATATACATGAGCTTTATTAGGAAGTGATTGTGTATATCTTATTTAGTTTTATGATTATACGTTTCTTGGGAAACGGTTTAGCGATATTGTTTAGGGTTCCTTGTCTATAAAAGGAACACATTAGAAAGAGTTATGTAGCGATTGGAAAACTCAGTTTTAGTTAATATAAAGATCCATAGAGGATCAAGAAGTTCTTAGTTATTTGTTACTTGTGTTTATATTCCGCTGATAAACATTAGTAGTAGAGATTGTCTTTTATTGTGCTTGTGATTACATAGGCATACATAACGATCCACGAGCTCAAGATCTATCAAGGTCTTTGTTTTGTTTCAACAGAGTTTTTATTACTCTAACATTAATTTGACCCGAATTGAAAAGATCAAAACACTTGGGGTACATTATTACGCAAACAAATGGAATTTGAATTTAACGTTCCCTTCCCGTCATTTCATAAACTTTAACTTTTCCCATGAATCCCAATCGTCCCAAAACTGTATACAAAGGATATGACTCGACTTAGCAACTCATGCAAGCAACCAGATAATTGAACTAAGGGTTTAGGGTGATAACAAACATTTGCACTAAAAGTGAGTGCATAAGGGGTAGTGATCTGTGCAAAACCGTCAAGTTTTCTCACGCAAGCTGACCACTTGTGAATGGCCAACTGTAAGAAACTTAAAACAGCTTAAGCACAAATGCAATGAAGTCCAGGAGAGTATAGGGTCTCCCCGGGTCGTTATGTCCCAGCGAGCTATGCAATGGATTATCAAACGTTTAGTGATCGGGAAATTTGAACAGAAAAGGGATTTGTGAATAGATTATAACAACAAAAAAAGCCAACAAATTAAAATGGCTTAAATGCAAATTAAAGAAAGTTAAAAAGATAAAATCTATTAAATAAACGCTATCACTATAATTAAAATGATGTTTTTGTTTTTATGTTTTAATAAAACTGAAATTAAAAACTACGCGACGTACAAAATAAAAAGTGAAACTGAAAAAATATTAACCCTAAAAATATGAAAATGATATTTTTACAATCCTAATGATAAAAGAAAATATTAAGAAAAAGAAAATTATTTTTATAACTAATTATCTAATTATTATTAATTAAAAACTAATTTTAACTATTAAATAATTACCTAAAATACAAGAAAATAGGAAATAAAGTTAGAAAAATAAAATTAAGACTTAGAAAAATCTAAAATATCAAAATAGACTTTTCAAAACTATTTTTGTATTTTTCAGATTAATTTTCTATTTTCTACTAATTTAAAACTAATTTAATCTAATTTAAATTGTGAAAAATACAAAATAAAAGGGGAAAAATATGGAAAAATCTTTTTTATGCTTTTTATATTTTTCTTAAACAGGAAAAAATGAAAAATTATTTTTTTGAACTTTTTCTTAATTAATTGCAATAAAACCTATTTAAAAGTGATTAAAATCTATTTTAATTAAGAAAAAAACTTAAATGGTGACCAAAATTAATGAAAAATTCAGGAAAACTCTAAAATATATATCTGGTCCTATGAAAAATGAGAAATGTAGTGCTTATGTGACAGAATCAAGAGCTGCAGTGTTAATGGATACCAAATAAGCACTTATAAATAAGCAAAGAGTTACAATAAGCCACCAAACTTCTGCAAACCCTAAATGATACTCAAATAAGCTAATGTAAGCTAAATCTAACTACTCCTAACCTCTGATAAGCAGTTTGACAAGAAAATGAGTTAACTGATTTGGCACAGCATACAGTGAACAGGTACCAACTTTGAACTTATGCACTAGCTTATCCAGAGATCTTTAGCCAAAAACAGATATTGAGTCTTAAAGACCACCTGGTAGACTACTTATAGACCAAAAATCAGACCCTACAAAGCCTTATTGAACTCAGTGCATCATCTGCAAGTTCTGCATAAAACCACTTTTGACACCTTTTGACTTTTTGAAACAGATTTAAAAGTTGACTTTGGTGGATTTTGAAAGCAAATGTAAGACTGATATAGATCAAATATGATGTGATGCAACTATATCAAGCAAGCTTAACAAGTTTTAGACCTATTTGATTTGATTTCTATGACCTTGTTTCAACAGATAAGCACACAAGAGCAGTTGCAAATCAATTTTGACTTTCAGTGTAAAACATGTGTAAATGAAGACTCAAATGACTTGATTAGTGATATTAAAGACTAAAGCAATGAAGAACTCAGATCAAAACAACCTTGGAAACAGTTTTAGCAATCAATCCAAACACCCCTTAACATACTGATTTGAGCTCAAAACTAATCCAAACTCTTAACCAACTTATATTATGATCAAATTAACTTTAATTAACCTAAACACTACTGTTAGAACAGGTTTGACAGATTATAACTACAAAAAAAAAATTATGCAATGACTTGAGAAAATAACTTACAAAGGTCCAAAGCCACTATGGCTTGCAACCTGTGAAACCAAGGATCTCTAACCTAGTTTATTCAACCCACTGCTTCCAAATCAACCCACATTCATGTCTGAACCAACCCATTCCCTTTCTGCTTCATTTTTTTTACCCATGTTGACTTTTGTTGACCAAGGTCCAAAAGTGAGTGAAACTAAAATGTGAGCTTATGGAAAGCTTTACTAGGCTAGTTTGAGTATGTTTGAGCTTAAAAGCAAGTGACTAGAAGATTTGATGTAGGATTTTGAAAATGTAAATTTCAACAGTAGACATATAATAATGAAGTTGAACTTGAACTAAAATTGATACTTGAATCAAGTTGAAATACACTGAAAAGGTTTACTTGAGTACAATGGAACTTTAAAATACGACTATAAATCTAATTTAGATTAAGAAACTATAAAACGACATACATTGCTAAAAAAAATAAACTAACTCTCTTCTTGTTGCTTCCTTTTGCCTTTTATACACCCAAATCTTCTTCTCTCACCTCCTTGGACATATCCCAGCAACAATATTGACCTTTGGATTGCTAAACTTGATCCTAGCCGTTTAAAGTTTTTTGGCGCCAAACTTGGTTTTAACAGCTAGGGCTTGAGTGGGATTGGTATAAGGCATTTAATGCTTCCTTGGCTTCTTGTGTTTGGAGGGGGGGTAGGGGTGATGATGGTTGAGTGTGAGCAGATGAGATGCAGGTTGTGATGATGGTGGTTTGTAGCACCCGTGAGGGAGAGAGGGAAAAGGGTGGTCAACTGAGTTTGACTGGCTTTTAATAATAGAGGGTGGGTTGGTTTCGGGTTTAAACCGGATAAAGGGTTGGGCCTGGGATTGGATTGGGTAATATATTTGGGCCAAAGGTAATAAAAGGGTCCGTTTGGATAAGTAACAACACAAGGACCATTCATGTAACTTTTGAAATTCCAGGGACCAAACATGCACTTTCTGAATTTATGATCCAAGGGCCTATCTTGCCATCTCACAAAATCCAAGGATCACAATTGCCATTTTTTTGAAATTCCAAGGATTAATTTTGACCATTATAAAAATTCAGGGACCAAAACTGTAATTTCTCAAATATATTTTGATTTTCCACCAAAGGACTAAATATGACAATTTATGATTACAAAAGGACCTTTGGTGACTTTTCTTTTGAAATTTTGACTCAGGGACTATTTTTGACAATTTTAGAAACTTGGGGGACTAAAACTGCAATTTTTGCAAATTTGATATGTTTTTCATCTGATTTTGATATTTTTGCATTTAAAACACATAAAACTCTGATTTGTGATATTTTCATCATTTTGATGCATTTTTGAGTGTTTTCAGATGATTTTGCAGTTTATATTGTACAAAAATGATGAGTATTTAGACACTCATCAATCCCCCACACTAAGATATTGCTAGTCCCTAGCAATGATTTGAGAAAACATAATGGATTTTAAACTCTTTACCAAAAGCCATTACTTCTGGAGTAGCCAAATGTTTCAGTTCAAGTAAGAACCATGGTACACCGATAACCATGTGATTTTGAGCAAACCACCAGCTTTCAACGGATTTGATTTTGTCTTTACCAGAAGCCGTACCCTTCTGGACTAGCCAACTCTTAGATAAATTATCAGTATTATCTTTGGTGAGCTGATTACCAATTATGGTTTTTCCACTGCCTTTACCACAAGCCATAAACTTGCGGGCTAGCCAACTCTTCACTTTTTAGGATATGGTGAGCTGAATACCATACAATTTTGGGCAAATTGCAAGCCATATAAACGGATTTGATATATCTTTACCAAGAGCCGTTTGCTCCTGGATTAGCCAATCCTTTTGTTTATCAAACATGGCGGACTGATAACCAATTGAGTAAGTGTAAAAACAGTTACTCCAAAAAAAAAAAAAAAAAAAAAAAATTGGCCAAAAACGGGGGAATTGGTATAATTATATGATAAAATTCGTGAGAATTCCCCCCCACACTTAGAAATGAATATTGCCCTCAATATTCAAAGTACCGGCGGTTATGCCGAAACTGAGAACGTAAAAGGGAAATACTACGGCCATTATTTAGAAAGAAGATTTTTTTTTTTTTTTTTTTTTTTTTTTTTTTTTTTTTTAGATATATATATATAATATGTGGGGCACTCCCCCACACTAAGGTGGTACACACGGGTGAAAACCCATGTTAAGCTACTGTTTTTGATTACCGAGTCGCTAGCTTGACTCGACCCCGAATTCATTGGTTCATGGGGAAGCAAAGTGGAAGAAACAATCTCCATCGGACTTTCATTCAAGATGTTTGGACAAACATTTGAAGCACGTGAAAGTTCCACGCCGATGAGATATACATAGAACCGGCTCATAAATGATAAATGAAAATGCCGGGATCAAAGATAATGTCTTCATTCCCGAAGGAGTGAAGAACAGGAGAAGTCACGGGATAGGTGAAGAAGGGATAGAAAATCATGATAAACATCATGATTAACTCATCATCATCAGAAGGAGAATTCATAATAGCATGAATCTCATCATTTAAGCTCAATTGGTCTAGACATATCCCGGTTGTGTCTAGATCAAAGTAGAAGTTATCATACTCCGGCGGAGATATGATATGAGTTAGTTCATCTGAGAACTCCATGAAGGTGAATGAATCATATTCAGAATTGATATGAGTGGGTTCACTGGCGAACTCCTCAAAAGTAAATGATTCATGATCGAGGATAGAATTATGAGAATGAGAAGTGGTACTGCCACTAATCTTCTCTCCCATATTATCACAACAGGAGGCTTTCATTTCCAGAATAGAATCATCGGAAAGAATGTCACTATCCTTAATGGGGATAGGAGATGAAATAGGTTTCTCTTTGAAAGCCTCGATTTTAGAAATGAGAAGACTGACATTCAATAATGTTGCTCGAAGAGCTTCATCTTTTATTTCAGTGTCAGTAACTTCATCATTCTCTTCTTCTAAGCTAACAAGCTCAGAAGGTGAATCTTCCACATAAATGATGTCTCCACAAGATAACGAATCATCATCATCAGAATCGGAGAACATCTCAACATGATCATTTTGGAAGACAAGAGGAGGAGGGATATCACACACATGATCAAGAATTCCCTGTGACTCTCTTGGGATTGGGACAAGGTCCTCAACACTAGACTTTATGAATTCGTCCGATTCCTTTTCAGGAACAGTGTCAAGATGCTCGTCCCCCATGTTCAGAGAGTGAGTGGGAGCCTCGGGTGTGATAGCAGTTGTTTGAGATGGAATCTCAACTGCTGGGATATCAACTGACTGAGGGAGTTGAGAAATATTATCTTTAAAAGGATAAAAACTCTCCTCGTCATCATCATACAGAGCTGCCTTGAGAAATTGGGAACGTCTTAGAGCTGCATGTTCTAGGATTAATAATTCTTCCATAGATTTGCGAGCTTCTCGTTCTTCTCGTTTTCGGCCAGCAATTCTCCTATGGTCTTTTCACCACTCACTTGATTCTTAAAGTTTTGAATCATATCATCAAGTGTTTTCATTGTGGTTTCAAAATCCTGGGAGATTTCATGAGACAACGGCTCAGGTGGAGTTTGAACCGTATGGTGCTGTGGAGGTTGGAAATTATCAAACATGTAAGAGTCATGATTGTTACAAGGAACTGGGTTCCCTATTTGACAATCAGAGCTGAAATGGGGACCTCCACAGTACTCACAACAGTAAAACTCTTGAGCCTGGACAGGTGAATCATATGGATTTTGGTTATAACCAAAGTTCTGAGCATCACTGGAAAATTGTTCATAGACAAACGTGTTTCCGGATTGACACTCAAATCCTTGGTGAGGACCTCCACAAAATTCACAGCAGGTATGCTCATTGTATGAAGAATATTCGGGCTGTGGTGGGTAATTGGAAAAGTTTGAGGGGTCGTTAAATGAGTTCTGATTAGGATCATAATCAAATGAGTTCCTCGAACCACAAAACAAACAACTCCCGTTATGGATATCATTACCACATTGTACACAAGTACACCAACGACAAGGTGAACCATAAAGAGGCTCACCACAACCGACACAAGGAATTAACGATTGCATTTGAGAGTTATGAAGAGGAATCGGTTTATTCAAAGAATCAACAAAACCAACATGGTGATCCGAATGACTATCAAGTCTCGAAGAACATTCAGAAAACTCAGGAGGTGGGACAAGTGGTGTGCTCTGTGAGCTAGCAATTTCCACCACTTCCGTTATGGTCTCCGGTTCTGGTTCTTGAGAAACGTGAAGATTAGGCAAGTCATTCTTGCTAGTCACTGGTGTTTGAACGGGTTCATCGTAATCAATTCTAATTCTCGACCTTTTTTCATCGGCTTGAATTTGTTCGATTAGATTACGGGCTCTATCTTCAAAGAAAGTGTCCTCGTAATCCTCGGTGGGTGCTTTGGGTAGCTCCGATGTTTGAACTGGTTTGTCAAGATTAGAATGTATTTCAGGTTGTGGCGGGTGGTCGAAATAACTTTGAAAAGAATTTTTGATGGATAATTCGCACGAATTGCAAAATTCGCTTGAACTAGGCCCTCCACACCGCTCACACACATTTCTGACGATGAAGTTGACGATTGTCGACATAAGAATTAAACATATAGAGGATTAAGAAGAGAATCAAATGGTTGAGAGGATACGAAGAATAGAATTAAACGGCAAAAGTGGGTAAGAGAAATAGAATCAACGAATAAGAGGAATGAGAAGAATATTTTTGGGGTTTTTGGATAAGAAAACATAAACATATACAGATGGATGGTATGAACAAAGAGTGAATATTCAAATTACTAATCTGCTAAACGTAAGATAATCAGCACAGCTCCCCGGCAGCGGCGCCAAAAATTTGATCTGTGCAAAACCGTCAAGTTTTCTCACGCAAGCTGACCACTTGTGAATGGCCAACTGTAAGAAACTTAAAACAGCTTAAGCACAAATGCAATGAAGTCCAGGAGAGTATAGGGTCTCCCCGGGTCGTTATGTCCCAGCGAGCTATGCAATGGATTATCAAACGTTTAGTGATCGGGAAATTTGAATAGAAAAGGGATTTGTGAATACATTATAACTACAGAAAAAGCCAACAAATTAAAATGGCTTAAATGCAAATTAAATAAAGTTAAAAAGATAAAATCTATTAAATAAACGCTATCACTATAATTAAAATGATGTTTTTGTTTTTATGTTTTAATAAAACTGAAATTAAAAACTACGCGACGTACAAAATAAAAAGTGAAACTGAAACAATATTAACCCTAAAAATATGAAAATGATATTTTTACAATCCTAATGATAAAAGAAAATATTAAGAAAAAGAAAATTATTTTTATAACTAATTATCTAATTATTATTAATTAAAAACTAATTTTAACTATTAAATAATTACCTAAAATACAAGAAAATAGGAAATAAAGTTAGAAAAATAAAATTAAGACTTAGAAAAATCTAAAATATTAAAATAGACTTTTCAAAACTATTTTTGTATTTTTCAGATTAATTTTCTATTTTCTACTAATTTAAAACTAATTTAATCTAATTTAAATTGTGAAAAATACAAAATAAAAGGGGAAAAATATGGAAAAATCTTTTTTATGCTTTTTATATTTTTCTTAAACAGGAAAAAATTAAAAATTATTTTTTTGAACTTTTTCTTAATTAATTGCAATAAAACCTATTTAAAAGTGATTAAAATCTATTTTAATTAAGAAAAATACTTAAATGGTGACCAAAATTAATGAAAAATTCAGGAAAACTCTGAAATATATATCTGGTCCTATGAAAAATGAGAAATGTAGTGCTTATGTGACAGAATCAAGAGCTGCAGTGTTAATGGATACCAAATAAGCACTTATAAATAAGCAAACAGTTACAATAAGCCACCAAACTTCTGCAAACCCTAAATGATACTCAAATAAGCTAATGTAAGCTAAATCTAACTACTCCTAACCTCTGATAAGCAGTTTGACAAGAAAATGAGTTAACTGATTTGGCACAGCATACAGTGAACAAGTACCAACTTTGAGCTTATGCACTAGCTTATCCAGAGATCTTTAGCCAAAAACAGATATTGAGTCTTAAAGACCACCTGGTAGACTACTTATAGACCAAAAATCAGACCCTACAAAGCCTTATTGAACTCAGTGCATCATCTGCAAGTTCTGCATAAAACCACTTTTGACACCTTTTGACTTTTTGAAACAGATTTAAAAGTTGACTTTGGTGGATTTTGAAAGCAAATGTAAGACTGATATAGATCAAATATGATGTAATGCAACTATATCAAGCAAGCTTAACAAGTTTTAGACCTATTTGATTTGATTTCTATGACCTTGTTTCAACAGATAAGCACACAAGAGCAGTTGCAAATCAATTTTGACTTTCAGTGTAAAACATGTGTAAATGAAGACTCAAATGACTTGATTAGTGATATTAAAGACTAAAGCAATGAAGAACTCAGATCAAAACAACCTTGGAAACAGTTTTAGCAATCAATCCAAACACCCCTTAACATACTAATTTGAGCTCAAAACTAATCCAAACTCTTAACCAACTTATATTATGATCAAATTAACTTTAATTAACCTAAACACTACTGTTAGAACAGGTTTGACAGATTATAACTACAAAAAACAAATTATGCAATGACTTGAGAAAATAACTTACAAAGGTCCAAAGCCACTATGGCTTGCAACCTGTGAAACCAAGGATCTCTAACCTAGTTTATTCAACCCACTGCTTCCAAATCAACCCACATTCATGTCTGAACCAACCCATTCCCTTTCTGCTTCATTTTTTTTTACCCATGTTGACTTTTGTTGACCAAGGTCCAAAAGTGAGTGAAACTGAAATGTGAGCTTATGGAAAGCTTTACTAGGCTAGTTTGAGTATGTTTGAGCTTAAAAGCAAGTGACTAGAAGATTTGATGTAGGATTTTGAAAATGTAAATTTCAACAGTAGACATTTAATAATGAAGTTGAACTTGAACTAAAATTGATACTTGAATCAAGTTGAAATACACTGAAAAGGTTTACTTGAGTACAATGGAACTTTAAAATATGACTATAAATCTAATTTAGATTAAGAAACTATAAAACGACATACATTGCTAAAAAAAATAAACTAACTCTCTTCTTGTTGCTTCCTTTTGCCTTTTATACACCCAAATCTTCTTCTCTCACCTCCTTGGACATATCCCAGCAACAATATTGACCTTTGGATTGCTAAACTTGATCCTAGCCGTTTAAAGGTTTTTGGCGCCAAACTTGGTTTTAACAGCTAGGGCTTGAGTGGGATTGGTATAAGGCATTTAATGCTTCCTTGGCTTCTTGTGTTTGGAGGGGGGGTAGGGGTGATGATGGTTGAGTGTGAGCAGATGAGATGCAGGTTGTGATGATGGTGGTTTGTAGCACCCGTGAGGGAGAGAGGGAAAAGGGTGGTCAACTGAGTTTGACTGGCTTTTAATAATAGAGGGTGGGTTGGTTTCGGGTTTAAACCGGATAAAGGGTTGGGCCTGGGATTGGATTGGGTAATATATTTGGGCCAAAGGTAATAAAAGGGTCCGTTTGGATAAGTAACAACACAAGGACCATTCATGTAACTTTTGAAATTCCAGGGACCAAACATGCACTTTCTGAATTTATGATCCTTGGGCCTATCTTGCCATCTCACAAAATCCAAGGATCACAATTGCCATTTTTTTGAAATTCCAAGGATTAATTTTGACCATTATAAAAATTCAGGGACCAAAACTGTAATTTCTCAAATATTTTTGGATTTTCCACCAAAGGACTAAATATGACAATTTATGATTACAAAAGGACCTTTGGTGACTTTTCTTTTGAAATTTTGACTCAGGGACTATTTTTGACAATTTTAGAAACTTGGGGGACTAAAACTGCAATTTTTGCAAATTTGATATGTTTTTCATCTGATTTTGATATTTTTGCATTTAAAACACATAAAACTCTGATTTGTGATATTTTCATCATTTTGATGCATTTTTGAGTGTTTTCAGATGATTTTGCAGTTTATATTGTACAAAAATGATGAGTATTTAGACACTCATCAGGTAGGCTAAGGCGATTTGGGTGTATATTTGGGGGTGGGGTGTAAACAATGCTCTTCATAGATATTCTGGAAAAACCGAAACATCACGAGAACCGCGAAAAGGATAGGCTCTGAGGGGTTAACTAGGGGTATCGTGTACTAAAGATGAGTACAACGCAAAGGGTGTGGAGGAATTATTCAACCGATGTGGAAGAAGTAATTATATTACGGGTATCAAACAAGGGTTATCCTAATGCCTCTTATCATTTAGTTATTCCTAACTACACAAGTGTAGTCTCACTTGCGATCTCGGAATGCATCACAAAACAAGTTCTAGAATCTAATATACTACCGGTTCACACTCTAAGCATTGAAGATGAATGCTTTTAATTCCTACTAATCTAAGGGCGATCCTCACATTTTGGGTGGAATTTGGGTGGTAAAGGGTTTTTGTGCTAGTCATGCAACTTCCTATCCGTGAGACACTTTTGTTAAGACTAATGGCCCACTCCTATATGTCATGAAAAATTTTAAATTTGGTGCCAAAATTACCCTAACCGACATTTTCTCATGGTTTGTTACACAATCACAATTGGACAAAGCAAATAATCAAGGATAAGCATAGTTTCAAAGTTCCCGTTTTATTTTCCCTCCCTACACTTAAACTGAACATTGTCCCCAATGTTCCCCGAAACTATCAAAGTTATGATAAAAGAAGGTAATCAAAAACGAAAGAAACTAATACTCCCCTGATTAGCTCGGTAGGATCCGTGTAAAGTGGTGGTTAAATCCTTTCCAAGAAGAATTATTTCGTGAAAAGCTCCTTCTAATCTTGTGTAACTTCTTCTTGACAAACTAAACCTGCACACTTGAACAAAACAAACGAAACCTTCGCGTAAAATCGGCGGTAATAATATATATAAGACTCGATTTAAACTAGGATATAATGCTTGTGGAATGGATGCTTACAGAATTTCTAAGAAAATTAAGACCTGGAAAATTCCAAAAATTTATAAGTAGCTCAGAAAATGAGAAATAGTGATCTGATGTTTTTACTCCTTCCTGACGCCGTCAGGTTGCAATCCTGATGCCGTCAGGTTATCCTGACAAAAACTGTTCTGCGATTTTCAAAAATAAAATTCTGGAAAATTTACAACTTTAGAATCTGGAAAAATTTCTGCAAAAACATCCATTATGACTCGATACAAGCATTTGACTCGAACAAACAAACATACATATATTTTGGTTAATTGTTATTCTCATGTTTACGTTTCTTTTGAAAACGTGTGTAATCCTCCCTACACTTATCCCTTATGTAAAATACCTTTATATGCAATTAAGACGAGGTTAAAAACAAAATAAAGCATTTTTACAAATTTAAACATGAGGATAAACAATTAATAAAAGATATATGACACTAACAAGCAAACAATTAAGCATGGGTTGCCTCCCACGAAGCACTTTTCTTTATTTAAGAGTCTTGTAGCTAGACTCGTAGTCGTGCTCCTACGTTACCGCCCTCTTCACCCTTTGTTTTCGCTTCATCGAAAGGGTGTAGACGTTGTATGCTCACCGTGGATTCCTTGCCAACGTTGTCAATTATGGTGACGGTTTTATCTTTTAAATTGGTCTCCTTAACTGTGAAAGGCCCAAACCATCTTGGTTTGTTTCTTCCTCGTAATGCCCTTATCCGAGATCTATACAAGATCACTTTTTCTCCCTTTAGAAATTCCTTAGGGTCCTTTTGTACCTTAGGTATTGAGGTGGGATTGCTTCCTAACTTTTTATCGGGTTTCCACAATGTCGCATACAATCCTTGAACCATAAAGTCTCTAAGCCCTTTTTCCCAGTCATTCATCTTCTTCTTAACATTGTTGCCTGGGGCTTTTTGATTTCCACCCGTAATCATTTCCATGATCTTAAGAGGGTATCTTGGGATGATAGGTATCCTAGCGTACCCCTTCCCGCTTTTGAGTATCATGATGCCTTCTCCGCATTTGATGGTTGCCTTGGCGGTGGCCAGGAACGGTGTCCCAAGAATGAGGGGTACGTTTTTATCTTCCTCAACATCAATGATCACGAAATCCACCGGATAAACGATGTTAGCCACCTCAATTAAAACATCTACAGCGATTCCTACGGGGTGGACATAAGTATGATTAGCTAAGGAAAGTCTAAGGTCGGTCTTGGCTGGTTTCTCCTTAGTTAACTTATTATAGATTGACAATGGCATTATGTTCACATCGGTCCCTTGATCGGCCAAGGAATTTATATTATCAATGTCACCGATGCTAACTGGTATCACGAAATTCCCTGTGGTGTCTCGTTTTCTTGTTAACGGTTTTTTTATAACCAACTCATACAGAGGTTCCATAGGTAAGGCGTCATATTCTTCTTCCGTCATTTTTCCTTCAAGAGCTTCCCTAAGAACTTCATTGTACCTAAAGTTGTTTACTTGGTTTGCAATGGTTTTCTTGTTAATTTCGTGCTTAAGGTAGTACTCAATGCTCTCAGGTTCATCATTAGGCACAGACTCCTCCTTCTTGCTTTCCTTAGTTTTCCACATCTCAACCCTTGCATTCTCGGGCATAATGGAAACGGCGTTAACAAATGAAGTGGGATGGCAATCGTTGCTTCTTACGAGCACCTTTTCGGGAACCTTTGTTTTGGTAAATTCAATTACCAAATTCATCATTTCTGTCATTTTTGCTTGCATTTCCTCTCTCTGCCTATAAACCTCCTCTTCAAATCTGGCCAATCTCTCCGTATGAGCTGCCATGTACTCCCTCATTTGATCCTTGAAGCTTGGTGAAAGTGGTATTGGGGAAGTAGAACGGAAGTGCCTTTCGGAACTTGGGTTTTGCTCACGACTTGGGGACTCCGAAGAAGGTGTGGGGCGGTTGGTGGAGTTGGCGGATTTGACAGCTTCTCGAGGAATTTGTACGGGGGCTCTTTTCTGCCTTTCCATAAGATAATCAATTCCTCTCTCAATGGCACTCAATTGCTCCTCGAGGGTATCGGAGGATTCAGAAGGAGTTGATATGGCATTAACCACGTTAATCGGAGTTTCGGGAGATTCATTCCAATCTTCGTAGCTTTGATCGGCAAGCTCCTCTATAATATCCCAAGATTTCTCTGCGTTAAAGTCGCTGAGCCTTCCACCGGCGGCTCGATCATTGGATCGTCGAGTGATGAAATCGGTATGATCATAGAAGATTTGGATTTGAAGCCAAAGATCAATGCCATGGTGGGGGAGTCTACGGAGTAGTTCCTTGAATCGAGTCCACGCTTTGTAGAGAGACTTACCTTGGAGTTTCTGAAACGTCAAGATGTCTCGCCTAAGTTTGGTGGTTCTCCCCGGTGGTAAAAATTGAGCAAGGAAGCGAGAGGTAAGATCATCCCAACTTGAGATGGAGCCGGCAGGAAGTCGCTCAAGCCAATTACTAGCTTGGTCCCGTAGAGAGAATTGGAAGAGACGCAGGCGCGTAGTCTCCCGAGTAGTAGCATCAAGGTCGATGGAATCGACAATTTTGAGGAAATCTCTCAGATGCTGATTTGGATCTTCGGAACGAAGTCCATGGAATGCACATCCGTTTTGCACCAACCGGATGGTGTCGGATCGCAGGGCCGTAGTTTGGGCTTGGTCGGGAAGCTCAATGGTGTTCCTATAGCCTAGGTGGCTTGGTCTTGAGTATTCACCAAGAGTACGGGCTCTTGGCGGGTCATTTGGTGGTGGGTTGATGAGTGGTGGTTGGTTATCACCTTCCATGATGAAAAGTGATGGGTGTTACGAACAAAGGTCACGAAGAAGGGGGATAGACTAAGAGGAAGCTAAAAATGAGAAAAAAATTACTTGATAGGAATCAAGAAAAGAACCTAAACGAGGTGGACTACTAACTAGCTATTCTATTCCCCGGCAGCGGCGCCAAAAACTTGATATGCTTACACAGCGCGTTCGGGGTCAAAGGAACTTCCTTTTCGTCGAGCAAGTTTTTCAACACCCTAGGCAGTGAACCTAATCGTTGTAGTGTAGTATTAGGGTAAGCCACGGGTATTGATATCGTTCTCTAGGGGAATAGGAATGCTAGTGAGAAGTTACTACGCTAAGGTTAAGGTTGAGGAAGATTATTTTTTAATCTTTTTTATGTTTTTTTAGGAAATTGAAAGGTACGAATCTCGGGTATTGGATTTGGGGGGTTGTTATTTCTACCGATTACTCTACTATTATCTAATTATCTAAACTAAGGTGGTGGTAGTCTATGTCTAATTAATGTGTGCTCGTATGATAGTTTAAAGATGTGTTTACTTAGGTTTTACTACTCCTTAATTATCTCCTATTGATGGTTGAGTTGTCACGTCCTTATTCTTAGTTGCGTTGTGTGTCTAAAGTTGTAGGGTATGCGTTTCTCCCTAACTCTTTGAACTTACCAAAGGGTCCCGTCTACAAAACCCACTAGGGATAATAAACTCTTACTCTAAGGCACTCTTTGGATGGTTTAGCTTACAACTACTCAGGTAATTATATTCTAAGGTTCACAAAGATGAATCAAGCATTAAGTACACAACGAATGACCTATCGCATTACTAGATCATTAATCTACTAAGATAAGAAACAACCAATCAATATTCAATAATTAAGTTTCATACTCCCTAAGCAAACACACAAATAAATTAGCCGGACATGGAGAACATGCAAGCATACACACAAATAATCAAAGACATAATTGAAATGATGAAGTAAATACTTATCTTGATGTAAGATAGGGTTTGGAACCCTAAAATACTGTACAAGACACCCTTGGTTCGGTTTTAGGTTTTTACTCCAAAAAGACTCTCTTAAAACTGAAAAATTCGGATTCTATATATAATATTACATATGCGACGGCGTCACCTTATGTTTTGTGACGCCGTCGTGTCGCCGTCATTAGGGTTTCGTCTTGGCCACGTTAACCTTGCGACGGCGTCACCTTATGTCTGTGACGACATCCTCTTCAGCTTCTGACGTCGTCTGGGTCGCATCTAGGCCGTCTGAGCTGCGACGGTCTACTCCTTTAAAGCCCGACGCCGTCCTTCAAAACAAGCCATTTTCTCTTTCTGAGCCGTCAAAAATTCCTCCGACGGCGTCGCAGTTAAGCATTTATGTCATCGCCTTCTGTTTTCAGCAGCTTTGAGTGTCTCGATTCTGACTTTGGCCATTTTCTTCGTATATTCGCGCCTTTTCGTCCAAATAAGTGCCATTCCAGCATTTTGCCTTCAAGAGACCTAAAAAGTGAAAAGGAACGATATTAAGCAATAACGGATACAAAAGTGATCAAATAAGGGTTAAAACGACCCCTCAAAATGGTACATTTTAAAACCTTATCATTTGTTTCTACGGATATAGATATTCCGTGTATTTTATAGTTAGTTAGGATATGCGTGAGCTTTATTAGGAAGTGATAATGTATATCTCTTTTAGTTTTATGATTATATGTTTCTTGGGAAACGCTTTAGGGTTCCTTGTCTATAAAAGGAACACATTAGTATGTATGATGTACGAGTTGAAAAACAAGTTTTAGTTTTATTAAAAGATCCATAGAGGATCAAAGTATTCTTAGTAATTTGTGTTCTTACTTGTGTTTGATTTCCGCTTTAGAATACAAGTAATAGAGACTTTCTATTAGTGTGTTTGTGATTACATAAACAATACTACTGATCCACGAGCGCTCAAAGATCTATCAAGGTCTAAGGTTCAACAAGTGGTTTTAGTCTGTGATACTAAGAACATTCTTTTCTTTACACCATCACAACCAAAACAACCATAACGATGCCTGGGTCAGACGATGAAACATAAGTTACTCACAATCAAAACACCACATCCTTGCAACAACTCAATCTCACAAACAGCAATGCAAAGTTCCCATACCTCAAGAAGGAGGAGTATGAATTGTGGGCTATGAAGATGCAGAATTGGATCTCCAATATTGACTGGAATCTTTGGGAAGTTGTCCGTAAGGGTAACAGTTTGAAGAAGTGCGTCAAAGATGCTGATGGTGTTATTACCATCGTTGGTCCCAAAACTGCTGAAGAGATACTAGATGTTCAGAGAGAGAATAAAGTCAGAACTATTCTACTTCAGGCTATACCAGATGATCACATGGGTGACTTTCATTACATGGAGAATTGTAAGGACATCTGGATGGCAATCAAGGCTAGGTTTGGTGGGAACAATGAGTCAAAGAGGATGAGGAAATCAATGCTGAAACAGCAGTTTCAAGAATTCCAAATCTCTGAGGAAGAAGGTATCCACAAGGGATATGACAGGTTCCATAAGATTTAAGTCAATTGAGTCAGATGAAGGCTAGGCCAGACAATGAGGATTGCAATTCAAATTCTTACGATCTTTACCTCCATCTTGGTTGCAAGTAAGCATTGCACTCAAAGCTAAAGGTGGGCTAGATATGGTTACTTTTGATGATCTCTACAACAGACTTAAAACTCTTGAGCCTGATGTCAGAAGTCCCTTTCGTTCATCTACTCCCAATCACTCAGCTTTTGTGAGCACCTCCTCAAATAAGATGACTTATGCTCCAAGCCCAATTTCCTGAGCATTATCATCCTACATCACCACTACATCAAATTCTCAACCTAAATCCAGTGGTGTATTGAAAGATGTACTTCACTCTTTTGTTGCTGATTATGAAAATCAGCAGCAACTAGCTTTTGAGGATTTTGAACAGGTGGATCCACTTGATATGGAAGAGATGAACTTGAAGTGGCAACTGGCCATGCTCTCAGCGAACATCAAGAAGTTTGAGAGTAAGTCTGGGAGAAGTTTGGTTTCCAGGGATGAGATCCAGCAAGATTTGACAGAAGGAAAGTCAAGTGCTATACTTGTGGTCAGATGGGTCACTTCTCAAGAGAATGCAAGGATAGGAAGGCTGGTGATGAGGTTAGGTATTCTACCTATTAGCAGAATTAAATGGAAGCTAGAACTACCAAAGCTGGATCCTCCAAAGCATTGGTCACTCTGGATGACCATGTCAACTGGAAGGTGCATGAGCCTGATAATGATGAAGTTTCTCATTCTGAGCAGAGTGGATTGCTGGCTAGCTGTACTACACAGGATCAGCATGATCAAGTTGCCTTAATGGGCATCTCTCAGGTACATAATTGTGTTTTTGATTGTAGTGAAAGATATAATTAACTTAAGGAAGCTTATGATGAATTGAAACCTAAATATAATGAATGTTATGTCGAAGTTGAGGCTTACAAAAAGGCTTTAAAAACGTTAGAAAGACAAAAAAAAATTGGTTTCAAAAGAATCAACTTGCTTATGATGAAAAGATAAGGGTATTAGAAAGTGATTTAGAATGTACTAGAATTGATTTAAAACGTACTGAGAAAGAAAAATCTGATGTAGTTTCAGAAAACCAAGTGCTGAAAAAGGAACTTGTAGGATCGAATATTAATGTGTTTGATGATTCGGGTGGTCTTGGATGATCAAAATACATGAAAGCCATTTTAGAGAGAGAAAGTAGAGAGTTGGTGTTCTTGGTAGAGAGTTGGTTCAATAAAATGTAAAAGGTTAGATTGCCAAGCCACACCCCTTCCATGGATGGAAGGGGTATTTATAGTTACAATGAATACGTCCTCCTATCGGACTGTGGATCAGGCATACAGTGGGTAAAGACCCGTCCTCCTCCATGGTGTTGCACTAAACTAAGCTACGCTACAAACTAACTAATAAGCTACTAAATAACGTAACAAACTACAAATCTACAAGCTAACATATGCTAGACTATAATTGGGGTGACCGATACTTTAACATGGAATTTCCAATTCCTAACAATCTCCCCCTAAGGGAGGTCACCCCATGAAATACATTTTGCATCCTAGCATTCTTTCTATGTCTTTGTTCTTGAGCTTGTAGACTTCAATTCTTCAATTCCGCAATCTTTGTGCTTTAGTAGCGATTCTTCAAAGTCCGCATAGTTTTGTACTTTCAGTGGAGGTCTTTAACTGATCCATATCATTGATGATCTTCGAGCTTTCATTGAGATCATCAGTCACAGTAAATCTATGGAGCACCCTTTATTGTGTTGCCATCATGTGAAGTTGTGACTTTCGGACCGACATGCTCACACTTTTGAATCATGACATCTTTCCATCAGAGTAGCGGAAGCCTTACTGGTTCATGATATTTGCAGCAGCGAAGCAGAAGCATAGTATAAAAATATCATAACCAGGTTATGTAGATATGCACCAGTCATGATTTCTTCAAATTAAGTGTCCAAATGTACCTGCAAACAATTCTGATCAGCTGCAACCGTCCAAATGTACCTACAAACAACAGTTAGCAATAAACACACGAAAGTGTCTTTGATCACTTTCGTTGTATTGAGGTACACGGCCCACGGTTCCTCGTTGATCAGTACAAGTACTGCCTGTGATCAGGTAGGATTCCTAAGAATCTCTTTGACAGGGTTTCGCAGCTGCTCTAGCTGTTCTCAAACCGGAATGTCTCAAAGAAGACAACATGGAGTGAGTGAACCAGCGAATTGAGATTCACTGATTGATGAAAAATGATTTGAAAAACAATCGCGTATTGCTTGAAAGAAAGAGTTTTGCAATACGACGAAGGTTTTATGAGAAAGATCAATTTTCATTCATAAATACTTTTTATATTTGAAAGAGTACACATTCGATGTGCTAGTGAGAAGAAGATTCGCACATCGAACGGTTTTTCCAAAAGTATTCGTCAATTCCATTCCTGGACCAAGGTTGATTCAAGAGTGAATCGCCCCATCGTTTCTATCCAGTTGTCACAAGTTTGATCTTTTGGAAAGATCTCACATGTCACCCACCAAGAGCTTGTTTGATGTTGGCTCTAGAAGGCTTTCCATCTTCATCGTAAATATTGTTACATATCACTCGGATGTTCTGGAAGTTACCACAAGGATAATGCGTAGGACTCTCAATATATACTTACTTTCCACATTGTGTGAAACAGCAAGTCTTCATTAATTTTGTGTCCTAACGAGATATTGTGGATAATCTCTTGGCTCTAGACTCAATCGTGCATTTTTGGTTCCTATGCCGGAGACTAGGGAGAGGGTCTCCTTCTTCAATATCAACGATCTCTAAGAGAAAGTCGATAGATTATGTCGGTTCCCCGTGAGAATGAAACCAGCCCTTTTAAGAGGAACTTGAGTAGCTTGGGAAGTTTAGTGCAGTGCATCACTGGGTCCATGACGTCTTGTCTCCAATACCAGTGTTACCTTAGTAACCACCAGTAGCATATGTATTGAACCCGGTTTCTACCCTAAGGTTGAATTATTGGAGGGCTATTTCTTTTCACCCTTTTCACATTCCAATTCTTTTTCATTCTTCAACCCCTTCAGTGCTTACCGAGACTTCATAACTAGAACCTTGTTGGGTTTATTCCAGTACTAGCTCAGACTCAATCGGTACTCTTCCCATTTCTCATTTTTCTCCTTTTTTCAATATACCTAAGGACTCTACACTATCTAGTGGATTGTCCCTAGGTAGATCCCTCCGGTTCTGGCGGATTGTGGGAACTAATACCTAACCTCACCATCCTTATAACTCCATACATAAAGTAAAATGGTCGGTCTTTTGGTACTATTCATTCTTCCTTGAAACCAATTGAAAAATCATTTGGAAAAACAATCAAGGTACTTGTGATATAAAATCAAAACATTTTGTACCTTAATTATTTTGATCTTTTAAAAATGCTCCCCCTCAACATGTGCATATGATTTTATAAATTGTTTAGCCCATGGAGGCAAGAGTTCTTTTGAAATTAATTCTTGATCACAATTTCCATGGAAAAAGCCATTTGATTTTCTTTGGTAAATTCTCCCCCTCAATATGTGCATAGGATATTTGAAATCATTTTATCACATAGAGGAAAGAGTTCTTTGAAGTACTTTTCACGATTTCCAGTAGAATCCATTCACTCCCCCTCAATATGTGCATCAATATACGAAAGAGTTTGGCACATATTAGAGAGAACTTGCACTTTGAATCAAAACGATCATCTTATATCAAGTTCCATTATTAAATCACAAATTCTCCCCTGATCAAAAATATTAAACCCTTTGAGATTTTGGATCTCAAGTGATTTAATCAGGTTTGGAAAATATGGGAGAATATGTGGTCAGGTTTAAATACTCATCTTGTTTTTGGATAAATCCTCCTCCTCAACATGTGCATTGTGTATTTGAAATCTTTTGGCACATGGAAGCAGGAATGCCTATAAAGGACTAAAACCGATTCCATTAAAACAGATTTGAGATTTAAATCACGATCTCTGCCCCGATCAAAAATTTCAAACCTTTTGAGATTTGTGATCCCAATTGATTTAAATCATTTAGAAAATTTTAGGGGAAAGACGTGGCAAGATTTAATTTTGAAAAATGACAGATAATGACCAATTTAAGACATTAAAGATTGTTAGTGTCAGGTATGATTGTTTTAAGAGATCTTTAAGTAAAATAAAACAATTTCACAATCAAACAAGAACAGAAAAAATTTCATTTTGACAGATCTTTGAGTTTTAAAGAAAATCATACCATGACATAACATTAAATCTTTAGATCACCACATTTTTACGTACAAACCGGAACTTTTATAAAGAAATATCGTTTGAAAATACTTAATTTGAAATCACTCTCCCCCTCAATCCATGACAGTAGTTGTGGATTGAGTGACTTTAGTTTAAAAAATGAAGTCCGGTTGATTTCCAAAATTTGAGTTCAATTTATTTTCAAAATCAATATTTTTCCATTTTTTCAAAACAATATAATTTGAAAATTTTTTAAAAAAATGGTATCAAATTTCCTGCACAAAGATACATTAGTGGTTGAGAAGCTTTTGTTGTTGTTGCTGAGGGTTGGAAGAAAAACCGTCTGCAAATGCAGTGAGACTTCTTACGTTGCATTTTAATGCCAACTGAGGTCAAATTAAGCTCCGTTTCTTCAATCAATTAGAAGAAAACCATTTGCTGATGTAGTGACACCTCTTACGTTGCATTTATGCCAACTCTCCATAGAAGTCCAATTAAGCTCCGTTTCTTCATTTGTCAACCCAAGATATAGTTACCCTTTCCTTTCGGCATCCAATCATCTTCAATTGTGGGATCCGGATCGGGAACATTCTTATATACCAATATACCTGCATACGTTAGTGAACATACATACAGATATATGGTGGTCAACATCACCCAAATAGCAATCGACTAATTAAAAGTCAATGCAACATATCAATCAGATCATACAAATGTATAGGAATAATGTGTTTATCAAACTCTAATCATCTAATCCTAACAATCTTATCCTAGGCACCTAGTCCTTCAACATCGGTTAACATCATTTATAATTAAGCATATTAGGATAATTAGATAAGTCCGATAGATGATATAAATTTGAAAACATTCTCCCCCTCAATCAATGACTCATTTTCTGAAAATTTTAAAAGCGCTGAAGTCATTGATTGAGTTTGCAAATTTTATAAAAACTCTGAATCTGATTGTTTTTAAAGCAATTCATTTACCACCATTTTTTATAAAACAAATATTTTTCTGAATAATTTTAGACGGAAAAACATTTGTGTAGGAACAGCAGTCCTTCGACATACTTTCCTCATTTTGTTTTAGGATAAGTGCACGATATTTTTGAAAATTTGATTAGCGCAGCACTTTCCTTCCTTGAAGAGCGGGTTGCTATCTGAAATAATAGCAAACCATGGTTTAAGCACGGGTTACAGTCTGAAGTAACTGCAAGCCATAATTAGAGACATGTTTTGGAAAAGAATATTTACACCTCCTGCTCGAACTTCATCTATGGTCCCGTGCCATTATTGAATGACATTTCTAAGACCGCAGATGTTATCAATACCAGAAGACATGTCATTAGAAAACATATTTTTGGTGTTTTTGAAATTTTCTGATTTTTATGGATTTTTGAAGGTTTTATAATTTTCTATTTTCTTTTGCTGGTTTTATATTTTTGTATTTGGTTTTTTTTTTTTTAAATATATACAAGGATAGAGAAGATGATATAGTAAAAGAAGATGATGATACGAGTACCGAGATAAGGATATCGAGCAGCCCCGTTGTAGAAGATAGAAATCGTCATCTCTTAAACATTCACCACCAAAGCTTCCAAGGCTCTTGCATAGAAGAAATAAATTGAACCATCTAAAAGTGAGACTTTGGCAGCTTCCCCCCAAACCGAAAATCCTTTAGCCAAGCAGATTCAAAGCTTTCTTTCAATCTTCCATTAGCCAGGTGCACCAAGAAGCACACCATTATCATTTATCCCGCTGCTCCATTTTAAGAACGATAATCGAGGTTCTCCGTTCAGGGTTATATCATCAACAAGAACAGCAACGTATCATCCCACTCTTTAAATTTCTTCTCATATTTCATTACCACCGAAGTCTTAAGCAATCCATTCCGAAAGGTGTCAAGAGACCACTTCCCCCACGTAGTTGAAATGATGCAGTCAGTCTCTTAGACTAGAGCTCACGAACCCGAATACACATACCCGAAGACAAAGAAACTTATACCATCGAAGTAGCAGATTAAGTCCAATAGCCAAAGAATAACCCCGATGTATACTTTTCTCTCCCCCTGAAGAAAGTGTATGAAGCTCAAGAACCCGAAGTACCCGAATGACCAAAGAGAGAATAACCGATAACATTGAAGAAGCAGGCCGAATCACTGATTATCTCTGCGGAGGACTATCTCTGCGGATTTCAACTCCGGAATAAGTGATTATATCTTTTAATCACTGATTAAGCACTCAAGTGAAACAGCTGAGCACCCCCAATGTACACAATTTCTCTCCCTTGATGATTGTGATAACATCAAAATCATCACACACTTGTGTACCTCTTTTTATCATCAGAAACTAACTCTTACATCTCTTCCCCCACGTAGTTGGAATAAGAACACTAAACGCCTTGATGAGTAAACCTTGAGTTTCTCTGCGGTAATAAAATTTGTCTTCCCGGGATATCTTCAATTACTTAGAAGTATTAAGTTCATCAAGTTTACTCGCGTTTAGATGCGTGTCTCCTTCCCCCTTGCTGGTTTTGACACTTCAGAATCAGCAACATCTTATCAGCCCAAATACTTGAAATCTTATGAGAAGAACACTTGAAGTCTTTATGAGAATCAACATGCTGAAGAATGTGAGCAAGTCTAATTGGGGATTAAATTCAACATTTCACTCTCCCCCAATTAGTGCTCTCCCCTAAACCGACAATCTTTTAATAAATGCCCAAATTAAGAAGAATCTTTAGATCGATAAATGCAACTTGTCTTTAGTCTTCTAACATGTAGCAGAAAATGTAGAACAGACTGAAGACTCGACCATCTTCAAGATTGTCCAATTGGGGAATAGAAAGTCAACATCTTCAACTCACCAAATGCATTCCCGTTAACTTACAAATAGAAAATCTCCTTAAATCAAATCCCTCCCAATCAAACAAGAACAGAAAGATGTTCATCAAGGAAATCAACCCCGCAACTGGAAGCACTTTGTCATTTAATCATATCAGCCCGTGAAGATGTCAACCAACGGCTTTTAGAAGAAACTCCATGTAGAAATGACCCGATAAGAAGAAGCTCGGTTCTTACATGAGTTTGGAGCCGTTTGACCATTTATTCTCTAATAACAATCAACCATGCATAATTATCATACTTCTTCTCCCCCTCAAGAATTGCATACGAAGATGCCATTCTTGATTGAATAAGTGAAATCATCCAAAAGTATTCAATTCACACTTCTCCCCCGCAAAATTAGCACATGATGTCGCCATCGTCATTATAGTTGAGCAAGTGGAATAAGAAAACAATCATCGGTAGTTCGGTTCACTTGATGAATTAGCGCATGGAAAAAGTATGAAGCATGTTGATGAGAATGGTCATAATAGAGAAGATTTCTCTTTTTCAGAAGATAAAGCGCACTGACACGTACACTTTTCTTTTCTTTGGAGAACGAGGTTTGAACTGAAGTATTAAAACGTCATAAGAAGAATTCTCTTCTTCAGAAGATAAAGCGCACTGAAACGTACACTTTTCTTTTCCTTAGAGTACGAGGCATGAACTGTTGTGTTCATACGTCATTATGTTGAAGTACGAGGCCTGAACTGATGTGAACAGACGTCATAATGTTGAAGTACGAGGCCTGAACTGATGTGAATAGACGTCATAATCTCTCTCTTTTCAATCTCTTGGCAAGACATGTAATCCACCCCATTATCATTTAGTAGGCTCTTTGTAGTGACAACTAATGGAGAAAACCCAATATGATGAATTTGACCCTGAAGTAAACTAACCCAAACTCGTAACTTAAACTTTCACATATGTAACAAAGAGCGGTGCAGATTTCCATTAGCATCTCTAAGTACTCTCTAAGTACTCTATACTCTTCATCCAACCAACCATCAAGTAATAGACGTACTTTACCTCTTGAATATCCACAATTGAGTATGACACTGAGCACTACAACGTAACTCCTTAAAGTGATAGTTATTTTGAGGTGATAAGAGCCCAATTCCCTCAAGTGGTAAAAGAAAAGGTAAAAGTCACCCGACAATAACTAGATTTCCAAGTCTTCGCTTTTGATAATAAGCTTGAACAAGGATCATGAAGAATCTTCATCCATCCATCCCCGATACCTTCAGATACTAAGTACACTTGCCCGTGATATTTCACTTCAACCTCAAATGAATAATACTGAATTGACACCGTTGTCACATCTTCTTGTTAAAAGCTCAAATCTAGCATCCTTTGACGTTTAAAGTGAACTATGATAATGGTTTCATCCTGACCATGGTTACAAGCACAGAACCCCGTAAAACCAAGTAATAACCATACTGCCATGACGAATATCCAAACACACATCCAATTCATGAAGTACACCCTTTTATCCCTTCTTCAAAGTAGAAACCGTAGCACCAACATCAGAAAAAATCCCAAAATATACTTTCCTTTTCTCCAGGATGGTTCCATCAATACGGGAATTTACAATTCTATGGTTTAAACCGAAAAATAGTTTCTTTCACGGGATTTTACAAAACCAAGAATAAACCATAAGATAGATCCAGAAATGCACTTTACTATTACCAGGATGTTTCCATTGTCACGGGATTTCACAAGTCTATGATTTAAACCGAGAAATAGATTCTTTCGCGGGATTTTACAAAATTAAGACAAAACCGTAAACAATGTCAGCTTGAATGTGTTATGACAACATTGGTTTCAGTGAATATCTGTTTTAGAGGAACATGCAGCGGTTCATCAACGGTTCAATAACCAACATCATCAACCATTCAATAAATACTTTGGTAAACACATCATTTACGCATTATGTCGGCTAATGTAGTGACCACATGGAGAAGTAAACCCGATATGCCAAACTTGATCATGAAGTAAAATTCCCCATATTTGTTACTTAAACTTGTACTAATCCTCGTGAACAAGAAACGGTGTACCCAATGTACAAAACCTCTTGACATTCTCAACTTGGTGAGACACCGAAGTGATAGCTACGTTGTGGGTTACGTGAGAAAGAATCACAAACGCAACTAAATAGCCAAGTCTTTATCACCCTCTATAAACGCCCAAACAAGTAATCTTCGCGGAAGGGTAGAAAGAAGGAAGACGAAATAAGTAAACACGCCTGGAAAATCTCACAGCAAATCCAAATACGAAATACCGTATAAACAACCCCATAGTCAATTTAAGTCGAGACATGATATACTCCATGAAAATGCATAAACCATAGTATCAAATCTCATAACCCAACAAATCTCATCATCATACCCAATCTCATTATCACAAATTTTATCGACAAAACTCTTCAACAAATCCATTATTGAGAAGCCCAACCGCAACTTTGAACTCGATCCAATAAAATGACTAAAACCGATCAAATAAGGATTTAGAGGGCCCATGTCCATGTTAACATTATCCCAAAACAAATAAAAGCCCATAATCCGATCCATAAATGATTTGCAAAACCTTTGCAATGAGATGTCTTAACATTATTCCAAGACAAAACGTTTGCACTAATGGGTCATAGGTCCACGTACCAAGTATTAGTAACCAGCCCATATTCACTCACTCGGTTTGGATCCAAAATCACCCTAATTTCACGAGTATTTAACACTTTACCCAGTACATGCTTTGCCCTAATATCACACACAAATACCGAACCCTAAAAACACTCTAAAAAAAACCACCTCTCTCCTTTCTTGCATCTGAATCACAACACAGTCACAAATAAAAACCCCTCTAGCATCAATATCACAATCGATCAATTCCCAATTAATTGACCTCGCCACAGGGATGGCATGAAGGTCTTTGATTCGAAGGACTAAGATTCGCCACAGGGATGGTGTGAGATGAGTTGTGACAGCCATGAGATCATCGAATCGGGATCAGAGGTAGGTTAACTTTTAATGTTTATTACGTTTTCTCCTTTTTTGACCGATTGAAAGAATAGGAGAATAACGTACATGTTATTTCTCTATTCATGTAAATTCGAAGAGCACATGATTTAAAGCTTCAAATAAAAATCAGACCGAAAAGAAAAGATTAAACTGATAAAGTTTTGATCTTTCTTTGTGAGTCTAATATTACGTCGAAGGATATGCTTTGAACAAAAGACCAATGACGATTTTTTTAAACACCTAAATGATTTGATACAGAGATCTATGTGAGGGTTTAAACAACACCGAGATCTTTGTTACTTCTTGAAATGAATTTTTTATGGATCTGTGATGAAAGTGTCTTGATCAATGAAGAACGAATCGTGTTTAAGAGCCTTTTGGTCTTGATGTTTGCCTTTGAATGCCACGATTATATCTGAGATCAATGAGTTTTCTGATTTCGTTTTGAACTTTGAGTCTTGTGATTGTTTCATTGTTGTTTCATTTGGAATCCGGTGATGATGGTTTCGTGATAAGTGACCTTTGATGTCAATATAATCTCTTTGAATTATCACGAAGTGATACTGAGGATCCGAAAGTGTATCATGTTTATTATGTATCGAGTCTTGGATTTGAGGTGTGGTCGTGGCTATGATGAATGATTTTGGTAATATTGGTCATGTGGTCAAGGTCGAGTCATATTCTTCTTCATCTCTTCTTTTCTGTCCAAGTCACTAGCCATAGTTTTGTATCAAGTCGCTACCCATTTTTTTCAAAGCAAGTCGCTACGACTTATTAAATAACAAGTCGCTAGGTCAAAGATTTTTCCAAGTGGCTAGCTAAGTTTTTGAGTCAAGTCGCTAGCATGTATGTGTCAAGTAGCTATGACTTGTAAAGACAAGTCGCTACACAGAAAACATACTCAACTCGTTACACCAAGTCGCTATATATATGGTACAATGAACCTGGACACTAAGACAAGTTGCTAACTTGATTAGCAAGTCGCTAGTATGATTTATGATTTTTCAGATGAGTTTTCTGACTCAGTTCCGACCATATGTATATTAACCCAGAAATTGACATAAGAAAATCATTTTGACCCTTTTAACTTCACGAATATGACCAAGAAAAATAAGCACGTTTTGACCACAAGACAGATTTTGACCATGAAAAATAACGTCACCAATATTTTGACCACAAAGACAGATTTAGATGACATAGACACACCATGTGACAATATTTGACCAAATGGATACAAACCATATTTGAAACTATTAATCATAACTGTACATGAAAGACAAGTTTTCTGACCATTAAAACGTACCAACACAGTTATAAAAAGAATCAAAAGACCACAATAAATCAATAAAACACAATAACCTTGGCTCTAATACCATTTGTAGGATCGAATATTAATGTGTTTGATGATTTGGGTGGTCTTGGATGATCAAAATACATGAAAGCCATTTTTGAGAGAGAAAGTAGAGAGTTGGTGTTCTTGGTAGAGAGTTGGTTCAATAAAATGTAAAAGGTTAGATTGCCAAGCCGCACCCCTTCCATGGATGGAAGGGGTATTTATAGTTACAATGAATACGTCCTCCTATCGGACTGTGGCTCAGGCATATAGTGGGTAAAGACCCGTCCTTCCTCCAAGGTGTTGCACTAAACTAAGCTACGCTACAAACTAACTAATAAGCTACTAAATAACGTAACAAACTACAAATCTACGAGCTAACATATGCTAGACTATAATTGGGGTGACCGATACTTTGACATGGAATTTCCAATTCCTAACAGAACAAGATGAGGAAGTAGCTAGACAAAAAGAATGGTTAATATCAGGTGACAATTTAGCTAGATTTATCTATGGTAGTCAATCTGTAAACTCTGGGATAGGTTTAGGTTTTATGAAGTATGTTGGCTTACAAGCTAGGAATGATCTGCGTAAATCTACACCAGCAGGATTAACTAATTATGTAAAAGAAGGAGAATTACATGCTGTACCTGGACCTATTAGAGGAGAACATATGCCCACTGACCTTTCCATCACAGTAGACTTTGATGGATCACACCATCTTTATGGCAAAAAGTCAAGAGACTTGCCAGACCCTGATTCTACATCTACTGACTTTGTCTCTTGTTCTGACAGTGACAAGTCCTCTGACCAAGGGTCTACTACGTATACCAGTTGTGATTCAAGTGAAAAGTCAGACCTTCCCAAGACCTTACCCAAGCCTACACCCAAGACTCCCTACAAGCCTGTTAGAGATGCTGCTGAGGAATCAAATTCCAAGACAGTTTCCTCTGAAGACTTGTCATTTAACTCTTTGCAAAATAATGTCTTTAATTCTGTTAAAAACAATTCTGTTAATGTTTGTGGTTTGAATGCTTTTGCATGTAATGAAACATCTTTCACTTTGAATAAATCTTCTAAAAAGAAGAAATGTTTTGTTTGTGGAAGTAAATTTTATTTGATTAAGGATTGTAATTTTCATGAGCAAAGAATGGGTGTATGTGCTAGTCAAAAGAAACCAAGACCAATATGGAAAAATGTTAATGATATACCATCTTTTGTTCTACAAGCAACTCATAAAACCAGCAAACACAATTCTGGTTGGAGAAGATATGTTGCTAGACCATATGTGAGACCAACTAGTTCATATTTTCAAAATGGTTATTCGCCTGGATGTTTTGACTCAATGTATGTTGAAAGGGGATATTGGGATACTGTTGTGAAGCCCTCATCAGGTTTTTCTTGGACTCAAAAGGGACCTAATTTTCAATGGAGGCCCAAGAACAATGGTGGATCTTATACATCTACATGGCCTAAATCTTATGATCAACAAGGAAGGCTCAAGTTAGTGATGACTTGAGTCTCCATAGTGTACTAATATTTTGTATATTTTTGTTGTTATTGTAGGATCATCCTCTGAAGAGTAAAGATGTAGGCATAGTAGATAGTGGTTGTTCCAGAAGCATGTCAGGAAACAAAGAGAAGATGCATGATTTTGTACCCATATAAGGAGGAGTCAATGTGACTTTTGGTGGAGGAGATGGTAGAATCACTGGGAAAGGCACCATCAGAACACCTCATTTGGATTTTGAGAATGTGTACTATGTAAAGGAACTGCAACATTTCAACTTGTTCTTAGTATTACAAATTTGTGACACCAAGAACAAAGTATTCTTCTCTGAGGATGATTGTCTTGTGCTCTCTAAAGACTTCACACTTCCAGAAGATACATCAATTCTGCTGAGTGTTCCCAGAAGCAACAATTTATACACATTTAATTTGAATGATGTTCAACCAGAAGGTGACCTAACATGTTTTGTGGCTAAAGCATCCATGGCTGAGTCTACTACATGGCATAGAAGGATGGCTCATGTGAACTTCAAGACCATTAACAAGCTTTCTAAACTTGGTCTAGTTGAAAGTCTTCACAGATGATAATGTGGCAGATTTATTGACTAAAGCTTTTGATGGACCCAGGTTTCAACACCTAGTTGTCCATATTGGGATGCTTAATCCTTAATTGTAAAGTTTGAGGGGAGGCATAGGCCTCAGGGGAGGATTGTAGTTGTCTATCTTGTAAATTTTGTAGATTAGTGTTTATGTTTTTGTTTGCTTACACTAACCAGCTAATGATCTTTGAGTTTTGTATGTCTTGGTTTCGTTTGTGTGCTTCTTTGTGTCTGTTTTGCAGAATGCCTTTATGAGCAGTTACTAATCTTAAGTTGAAGTTCTCCAAGTTTGATTAATTGGGAATATGGTCATGTAAGCTTAAAGCTTGTTTCTACTGAAGAGAAGCACAAGTGATACTCATTGGTACAAGTGACCTCTTCTATTCCTACTGAAGATGCCTCTAGTGCATCTGAGAAGGTACCATCTTCTTTTTCTATGGGCATTTATGTACCTGGTAGGAGGGGGAAAAGGATGTCCAAAAGGAGACATATTGCCATTAGGAGATCTGTGAGATTAGCTGGGACACAGGCCTCTGGAGTTCATTACTCTCACAAGGGTGGTTCTTCTAAGCATTTGGATCTTAAGGCTGCTGATACAACATTTATCAAAGTGGGTTCTTCTGCAAACCTTCCTGAGGGTTCTTATGGTGTGTTGACACAATGGACATTGTCTGATGGACAGCTTAACACCATATATAGGATAGATAACTCCTTTATGCAGTTTACTTTCTTGAAAGGCATCCTTCATTTGGTGGATAGGAAAGATTTGATTACTCTCCATGGCCTTGTCACACAATATTATGCCACTCATACACCACAGGGTTCTGGTTTGTACTTATTAGGAGATCTTCAAGTTCTTTTTGATTCTTAGTCTCCAAATGGTAAAGGGTATTCAATTTGGAAGAATTCACATAAGTGGAAGGTTGATACTTGGCGATTTTACCCTATTCCAAATGTGCATGTTGTGGAGACACAGTGTGGAATTTTTGTGTGTTTGTTTTTCTGATCAGCATTATCCTTTGTCCATGAAACTGATGAAACGTATGCTTAGAAGGAAATTGGAAGTTCCTCCTGATCCAGTAAGGAATGATATGACCCATGTTGAACAATTGATTGGGTTGATCAAGTCCAAGCTTCTGCAACACCAAGCTTCTACTTGATTCTGGTATCTTGTATTATTTATTTCTTTCTTTGTTTAATTCTTAGTAAAAAAAAAGAAAAAAAAATCTTTGTATATTATTTGTTTGTCTCGCTTCTTTCTTTCAGGTTTGTTGTATATCACTCTATTGATGGTTATCAACTCACCAGATGTGACTTGTGTACATCAAAGAGTTGGCTAGTCCAAAGGGTACAGCTTTGGTAAAGACACATCAAATCTGTTGATAGCTGTAATGGTTTGCTAAAAACCATAGGGTATGCAACTCACCCATGCTTAATTGCTGAGGGTTGTATGGTCATCAATTCACCATGGCTTATACCTTTTTGGTATCCAAGAATTGGCTAGCCCACAAGTATATGGCTTGTGGTAAAGGCAGTGGAATACCATGTTAGGTAATCAATTCACCAAAGGTGATTCTTTCCCCTAAGAATTGACTAGTCCTGAGCTAACGGCTACAGGTAAAGACATTTCAAATCCGTTTATAGCTGCTGATTTGCTAAAAATCATATGGTTATCAGTGTAACATAGTTTTCGAACTTAAACATTTGGCTACTCCAGTAGTAATGGCTATTGGTAAAGAGACATCAAATCCATTCTTTTCAATGATTCACCTCTCACAAGAGTTAACACACCTGGATGTGATGAGAATAGTATGAAACTATTATGTTTTGATGTACACTTTGTCATTTGTTGCTGCAAAGATCTAAAGTTTCACAGTTTTGTCATCATAGAGATGTGGTTGTTTTGATTCTTTGCTGCTGCTGTTCGAATTCAATCCTCTTGTTCTACAGTGTTAAAGATCTATCAAGAATCTTGAACTTAACCATGTCAAATTCAAGATTAGGGGAGGATTGTTGGGAATTCTACTAAATAAGAATTCTTCTAAAGATACTGCTGACGGATTCTGCTGAAGTGCTAGATTCTGCTAAAGAAGTGATTCTGCGGAAGTAGTAAAACCGCGTAGTTTGTTTCTGCGGATATAGATATTCCGCGTATTTTATAGTTAGTTAGGATATGCATGAGCTTTATTAGGAAGTGATAATGTATATCTCTTTTAGTTTTATGATTATACGTTTCTTGGGAAACGGTTTAGGGTTCCTTGTCTATAAAAGGAACACATTAGTATGTATGATGTACGAGTTGAAAAACAAGTTTTAGTTTTATTAAAAGATCCATAGAGGATCAAAGTATTCTTAGTAATCAGTGTTCTTACTTGTGTTTGATTTCCGCTTTAGAATACAAGTAATAGAGACTTTCTATTAGTGTGTTTGTGATTACATAAACAGTACTAACGATCCACGAGCACTCAAAGATCTATCAAGGTCTAAGTTTCAACAACCTCTTCCTCACTTTTCACAAATTTGGTAGGACCATATTCAAGACTCAGATCCTAAAATTCCTCTAGACCTGTATGAGCTAAATCTATGCCAGGTGGTGAATGAACACCCCTTAGTGGTGGAGGAACAGTATTGTATCCCATACCAGACTTAACTTTACTAGTGATTTGAGCATTCCAAATTTTATCAATTGACTTAGACTGAAAATAACAGGTGTCAACAGATAAATTGACATTCTCATTTATTTTTTTAAGTTTTTCAAACTCTTCTTTTAATTCCTCATTCACTGCTGTCTTATGATCTAACTCTCTTCTAAGAATAATCATATCATCATTATATTTTGACTCATTTGCTCTATAATTCTCTAGTTGTTTCTCTAAAACAGATATGCCTCTTCTAAGGTTTGACACAGTATAATTACCAGCATACAACTCTGTTCTTTGAGTGTCATATAATTCATTAAGCCTTTCACATTCTCTAGAAGCCCTACATGTTTTAGAACAACTTTCAAAGTTTTGTACCTCAGAATCAGAGAAAGCCATGAGAGCATGTTCTGTGGACACAAGAGCAGCATCTGAAGGTTGTTCCTCTTGTCCATCAGCCATGAAACTCCAATCATAGCTTACACCATCAATAACCAGCATTGCCTTTGGTTCTTCCACAATTGGTTCTTTCTTTGGCTTGTACCAAGTAGACCTATTGTCCTTCATCTTTGGTCTTCTGCATTCTCTAGCAAAATGCCCCAACTTGTGACAATTGAAACACTCTACTTTCTTTTTATCGAACCCTGCAGTTTCTCCACCATTGATGTGAATTGGCTTGCCAGTCTTCTTGTAGAATTTCTTAGCCCTCATGCTAAGAAGAGCTATCTGCCATTTTATGTCCATCTCCTCCAAGTCATCTTCATCAATTTGCTCTATGTCTTCATGAGTTAATATAGAGCTATTAACTTGAGTGGAGATAAAAGCATAAAAGGTAGGATCTCCAATACCAGCAACCTTCTTCTTTGAACCTGCAGTGGTAACACTAACATTACCAGTGGAAATAGTAGAACCATCAGTGGCAATATCATCATCACTGTCATCATCAGAATCACTGTCAACAGAGGTTGACAACAATGCCAAGCTGCTAGAGCTTATACTAAGCTTCCATGCCTTCTTCAATCTTTGTTCAATGAGTTTGAAGTTATTGTAAAGATCATTGAGCTTCATAGTTTCAATCTCTGGTTTATTTTCCCAGACTGTAACATTTGTATGAAACTCAGAAGGCAAACTTCTTAAAAAATTCAGATTGAGGTCTTCCTTATCTACCTCAATTCCAAACACAGTCAATTGTGTGACAATCTTCTGGAGTTTGGTGAAGATGCTGTCAAGAGATTCATTGCTTGAAGCAGAGAATTTTTCATAACTTTGCTTTAACAATGTCTTTTGAGTCTTTTTAGTAGCATCATTACCACCAAACACTGAGCAAATCTCTTCAAAAAGTTCTTTTGCTGTCTTGTACTTGCTGAAAGCAATGATCTGGTCTTTAGGAAGAGTCATTAGTAATAAACTTTTGGCCTTCAGGTCATTCTTCTTCTTTGCTCTTTCATCATTAGTCTCAGGTACAGAAATTGTTGCAACTTCTGTGTCACCAACTTTCTTAGTCTTAGTAACAGACTTGAAGGAATCACCAGTTAAGATGATCTCCCATAGAGCATAGTCTTGTATGAGAAAGTATTGCTCAATCATTATCCTCCACATCTCAAACTCATTGATTTTGAGCTTAGGAAGCCTTGGAGCAGAGTTGGACTGGTTGTTTTCCATCTCCATTGATTTGAGTTAGTTGGTTAAGCTTATTCCTTGGATCTTCTAAATCAAAATATCAGAACCTTCGCTCTGATACCACTTGATGGATCTAAACACACACCTTGTGTTAGTGATATTTTGAGTTATACTAATAAGCACGCGGAATATACTTAGTAATACTTAGAAGATGGTTTATATGATGTAATGTAAGTGAACAGTTTAACACAAAGCTCCAATATTATTAAGAAATAATACGAGTGATCTTGATTATCACTAGGGTTACACCTTGAAGCTTACGTGACTATTTCGTACTCTAAACAATGACCTAGGATCTCCTTTTATAGCACAAGGAGTCCTTTACAAGATAAGTATAATCCTAACAATATAGAAGATACACAAGATCTTTTCTATACTTATCAATACACAGATACATAACAATTATCCTAATAGTAATGGTAATAATGTACTGGCAGTGGTAATGAGTTTCCACTGCTAGTGTAATCTTTAGCAGTGTATTCCACAGCTTATCAGTGGTAACTGTTAGTATTATTCCCAACAAAAATGTTCAACTAAAGTAGAAGTTTTACAAGTTTTACTTGAGAAATGTGATCTTGCCCAATGCTGAGGTGGAATCTTCAATAACCACCCATAAGCAGGAAGGCTAAATGCTTTGAACTCCTGCATTGCTAAATTAAACTCTTCCATTGTTGTTGTTGTGGCACATTTCCATAGCAAATCTTTATAAGCTGCACCACTCCATTGCAGTTTCATATTCTCATGAATATGTTTCACACAAAATTTGTGCTCAGCACAAGGAAATAACTTTGCAAGGGCAGGAATAATACCCTGTGACCATTAAACATTGAACAAAAGCAGTTAATAGTTGACCATGTAATAATAACTTTGTGTTGGGATATAAAAGTCAAAGTGCTGAAGAAAGTCAAAGTACTGCTTAATGAAAGTCAAAGTACTGCTTGTGTCAAAGTACCTCAAAGGCTAAAGGACTGCTATGCTATATCGTTTATGGAAAGTTATGTAATTCTAGAATATTCTTAGATTAGAATTAGTATTACTTGTCGTACAAGGATTGTAATTGTAAACCGACTAGGGTACTCCTTGCCTATAAAAGGACCCTAGATTGGCATTAGAGATACGAATATTATATACAACTTAGAACTTACATGCAAGTACGATATTAGAGTTATTAGCGATTAGGTTTGTTAGTGAATCTGTATAACAAGCAGGTTCAAAGTTTGGTTTTAATATAATCGTTGAAGTTTAAAGTTATTCTTCTTAGCTTTATTGAAGTTTATTCCGCATACTTAATAAAGTTATATCAGTGTTTCATTGTTAGTAATTTAGGGTTTATCCAAGGTTGCTAAACCCTTACAAGCTACATAGTTAGTTTGGTCAGAGTATATCGATCCAACAAGTGGTATCAGAGCTTGTGTGGAAACTCTGATTAAGAAGAAACCCTTAAAACCAATTTATCTACAAACCCTAAAAGATGTCGACTGAAGCTGCACCACTCCCATCCATCACCTCACTTAGAATTCCTATCATCAAGAAGGGAGTATATGATCTCTGGAGCATGCAGATGAGGCAGTACATTGCTATTACAGACCATGCACTCTGGGATGTGATTGTCAATGGTAATGTCATTCTTGAAGAACCCGTAGAAATTCCTGGACAACCTAAACCACCTCAGCCTACCTTGCCAGTAGCTACAAAAAGAAATCAAGAAAAGGCTCTCAACATACTATTGTCTGCTATCCCTGATGGTCACCTGCTAAAGTTTCATGATGCTAAGGATGTAAAACAACTATGGGTTGCTATCAAGACAAGATTTGGAGGTAATGATGCTTCCAAGAAAATGCATAGAAATCTGTTGAAGCAACAATTTGAAACATTCATTGTTGGTGAAAGAGAAGGTCTTGATGCTGCCTATGACAGATTCCAAAATCTCCTTAGTATGCTAGAGTTATATGAAGCAAAGGTATCTGTTGAAGATGCTAATTTGAAGTTCTTAAGAAGTTTGCCATCCGTATGGCATGTGGTTGCTACTATGATTAGAGAACAATCTGGTTTGGATATTATGGACTTTGATGATCTATACAATAATTTAAAGGTGTATGAGCATGAGATGAATGGTCAAACAAGTTCAAAATCTCACAGCATTGCTTTTGTGTCTTCTAAAAAAAGAGGCAGTACTTCCACTAAAAGTACTGCTTATCCTGTTCAAAGTACTGTTGGTGATAAACAGAATATTTGCACAACCATGACTACTACCATTTCATCACCATCAAACACCATCAACTCTAAAGATGTTGTATGTTCCTTCTTTGCTCATCAAGCCACTTTACCTGTTACTTATGAAGAAGATTTGTTGCAAATTGATGAGGATGATCTAGAAGAAGTCGACATAAGATGGCAAGTTGCCATGATCATTGCAAGGATCAAGAAGTTCATGAAGAAAACAGGAAGAGGTGTTGACTTCAAACCCAAACAGGGTATAGCATTTGACAAATCCAAGATTGAATGCTTTAATTGTCAAAGAACTGGACACTTTGCAAGAGAATGCAAGTTTGCTAAATATCAGGCAAATAGGATGATTGAGAACCCCAAGCTTGAAATAAGGGAAGTTCCTATTACTGAACCAAAACCAAAAGCTTTGGTTGCTCAAGAAAATCTATCAGAGGTTGACTGGAGTGCTGAATTTGATGATGAACCAGTAACCTACTCTATGGTTGTTGTGGAAGAATTTGATTGGAGCACATCTTTTGATGAGGAACCAGGATTTGCTGCTTTGGAATCAAGAGATGGTCTTGGAAGCTTTGATTGGAGCATGGAAAGTGAAGAAGAACCTGTTCTGTTTGCCATGGTAGCTAGTTCACCAAGTTCACCCACTATCTCTGAGGTATGTTCTAAGTGTAATGATTTTTATCAAAAAGTGCTTAAAGATTATGTGACTGAAAGAGATAACTGTAGAAGGGCTAGGTCTGAGGTAGCTGGTTATCAATTGACTTTAGAGTCAATGGAAGCCAAAATAATCACTCATGAAAATAATGAAATGGCTTGGGCAGAAAAATATGAGCAACAAGATTATCAATTAAAATTGAGTGAATGGAAGTTAGGATGTAAGGTTTCTGAACTTGAAAAGATGACTAAAGAAAGGGATGAATTGTTAGAAAAATTTGCTAGTTGGAAAGAATCTGGTCTTTCACATGTTAGTTTTGTTGAAAAACAAAAAAGGGCACACATTAAAACTGGCCTAGGTTTTGGTATGAATTTTAGCAATACAGAAGAGAACCCACCTAGTGATAAGGAACAAATTGATTCAGAGGAAATAACAACTAGTGATGATGAACTCATTAGCTCAGAAGCAAACACATCTAGTAATGAGGAATCAATTAGTCAAACACCTCCTGAATTTAAGAAAGACAAGGGCTATACTGCAGTTCCTCCACCAACTGGTAGTTTTCAACCACTTAGGACAAATGTTTCTTGTTTTGGAGTAGACAATTTAGAGTTTAGGAAAAAGCTTACTGGTCAATCTAATTTAGGTCCATCTAGTTCTGAATCCCTAAAAGAAACAGTTGAGAAACCTAAGGATGATAATGTTAAGAGTTCAGCAGCCCAAGCCATCTCAAAGTACTGCTAAACCCTAACCATAGTAATTTCTCAAAAGACTATAGGTACCCTCACCAGAAAAGACCTTTTTCAAAACCACCAGTACCCTCAAGCACTTTTCAAGGTACTGGTAAGCCAAAAGTTTCTCAAGCAGTACCTTCTCAAAGTACTGCTAGGTTTTCACCTAATCAAGGTACTGCTAGCACTTTTTGGAATGGAAGCCCTAGGAGATCCAATTACTATCAACGTAGAAGGCGTTACACCTCAAATAGAGTACCTAGATCAAAGAAATCTACACAAAAAGTTAAAACCAACTGGGTTAAGAAAGAAAGTACTGATGGGGAACAAACAGTACTTTCAGCTAGTAAGGGTGAAAAAGAGATTTTTTTTGAGAAATAAAAAGAGAATTTTGATGAAAAAGAAAGTTTTGTTGAACAACCAACACATGTTTTGGAACAAACGAAAATAATTGATCATGTTTTCAAAAACAGTGGAGATTACATACTTAAAGAATTTAAGTATGTCACTCCACAAGGGGAACACAAGTCAGTAATGGCTTGGGTTCCCAAAAGAAACTAACTCTTTCATCTTTGTGCAGGGAAACCCAGAAGAGGAGTTTAAAGATCATTTAATTGTTGATAGTGGTTGCTCTTGAATCATGACAGGAGACAAGGAGATCCTGTCAGATTTTAAATCATATTTTGGAGGAAGAGTTGCATTTGGGAAAGATCCTAATGGAGGTAGAATTACTGGGAAAGGAACCATCAAGGCAGGAAGCATAGACTTTGAGAATGTTCGTTATGTAAAGGAGCTCAAGTATAATCTTTTGTCAGTATCTCAGATCTGTGACAAGAAGCACCCTGTGTTATCCACTGACACAGAATGTCTTATTCTTTCCCTTGAGTTCAAGCTTGTTGATGATCACTTGGTAACACTGAGAGTACCAAGAACCAATGATGTGTACAGTCTAGATTTGCAGAATATTCACTCTACTGAAAGAGAAACATGTTTAGTAGCAAAGGCAACACTTGAAGAAGCACATCTATGGCATAGAAGATTAGGACATGTGAATTTCAAGAATATCAACAAGTTGGTTAAAGGCAATTTAGTTAGAGGTTTACCTTCCAAAACATACAAGAATGATCATTCATGTTTGGCGTGCAAGAAGGGTAAACAACACAAAGCTTCATGCAAGAAGATTGAGGAAAGAACTATTAGAGAACCTTTAGAGTTGTTGCACATGGATCTGTTTGGACCTGTTCTGTTGCAAGCTTAAACAAGAAGAAGTATTGCTTAGTTGTAACAGATGATTGTAGTAGATTTAGTTGGGTCTTTTTCTTCGGATTTAAAGATGAAACCTTTGATGCTATTCATGATATTATAATAGCCCTTGAAAATCAATTGAGACTCAAAGTAAGATCTATTAGATGTGATAATGGGACTGAATTCAAAAACAAGTTTATGGATGAATTTTGTGCCAAGAAAGGGATTAAGAGGGAGTTTAGCATTGCTAGAACTCCACAGCAAAATGGTGTTGCACAGAGAAAGAACAGGACATAAATAGAAGCAGCCAGAACAATGCTTGCAGGGTCTTTATTACATATTCAATTTTGGGCTGAAGCTGTAAGTATTGCTTGTTATGTGTTGAATAGAGTATCAATCACTAAACCTCAGCTGAAGACACCTTATGAGTTGCTTATGGGAAACAAACCCAACATTCGTTTTATGAAACGTTTTGGATGTCCTCTGACTATTCTCAATACTATTGACACTCTGGGAAAATTTGATGGCAAGTCAGATGAAGGATACCTATTGGGTTACTGTACCAATAGCAAAGGATTTAGAGTGTACAATAAGGTTACCAAAAAGGTTCAGGATTGTCTTTATGTTGAATTTTTAGAAGATAAAGAAAATCAAAAGGGTAAAGGTCCTGATTGGATGTTTGATCTTGATGTTTTGACTCCTTCTATGAACTATGTTCCTGTCAGAGAAGAAAATCAAGTCGTTCATAAAGAAGAAGATTTATAGTACATTGTTCATGGAGTCAATATTAGACCTGATGAAGAACCTATAACTATTGACAAGGAGAAAAGTACTGATGAAACAAAATCCACTTTGTCTAATGAAGATCAAGCTCTCCAAGATGAGCTTAATAAGATGCTTTTTCAAGAAACAATAGCACACTCCTATGAGGATGATCAAAGAAGAGCTTATGAAGAAGCAAAGAAAAAGGGTAAGTCTACAGATTACTCTCACAGTACTTTAGATCACAGTATTTTGGATCAAAGTACTGCTACACCAATTGACAGTGCTTCTGATGATTTGAATGATCCTAACATGCCTGGGTTAGAAGACACTGATGATGAATTAGATGATGAAGGTATTTTCTCAAATTCCAATGAAGAAGCTGATTTCACAAATTTGGGTGATGATCTTGAAGTTCCACAAACTCTTACATTAAGAGTTTATAAAGATCATCCTGCTGGTCAAATCATTGGACCTTCTACATCAGGGGTGCTCACAAGAACCAAATCTAAAGGCTTATCTAAGCCACATAATGCTTTACTTAGCTTTGTGTATAAACAAAACAGGCTGAATCATAAGGATCAACAAACGTGCTTATTCACTTGCTTTATCTTTCAAGAAGAACCCAAGACTGTAGCTCAAGCATTAACTAAAGAGATTTGGGTTGAAGCCATGCAAGAAGAACTTCTTCAATTCAAACTTCAAGATGTTTGGGTACTATGTGATTTACCAGATGGAAAGAAAGTCATTGGTACAAGATGGGTTTTCAGAGTTAAGAGAGATGAAAGAGGTAATGTCATCAAGAACAAAGCAAGATTGGTTGCACAAGGATATAGACAAGAAGAAGGAGTGGACTATGATGAAGTGTTTGCTCCTGTAGCAAGGATTGAAGCCATTTGATTATTCCTTGCTTTTGCATCTTATATGGGCTTTCCTGTTTATCAAATGGATGTCAAGAGTGCCTTTCTTTATGGCAAAATCACAGAGGAAGTCTATGTAAAACAACCTCCTGGTTTTGAGGATCCTGCATATCCAAACAAAGTCTACAAAGTTATTAAGGTTCTGTATGGCCTTCATCAAGCCCCTAGAGCTTGGTATGAGAGACTCTCCACTTTTCTATTACAACATGGTTACAGAAGAGGAGAAATTGATAAGACTTTGTTTATCAAGAGAGACAAAAAGGATATCATGCTTGTTCAAGTTTATGTGGATGATATTATCTTTGGAGCTACAAAACAGTCAATGGTGAAAGAATTTGAATAGCTCATGCAACAAGAATTTCAAATGAGTTCCATGGGTGAATTAACTTTCTTTTTGGGGCTTCAAGTTAAACAATCAAAGGCTGGAATCTTCATTAGTCAAGATAAGTATGTCACTGACATTCTTAAGAAGTTTAACTTCAATGCTATCAAGCCAGTCACCACACCCATAAAAGCTATAAACTCATTAGGAAAGGATGAAAATGGACAAGCTGTGGATGTCAAGCTTTACAGATCAATGATTGGTTGTCTTATGTACTTAACTGCATCTAGACATGATATCATGTTTGCTGTCTATTTATGTGCAAGATATCAAGTCTCACCTAAGGTCTCTCATATGAATGCAGTCAAGAGGATTTTTAGTTATCTAAAACAACAACCTAAGTTAGGGTTGTGGTATCCTAAGGATTCACCTTTTCACTTGGAAGCTTTTTCAGACAGTGTTTATGCAGGTGATAATTATGATAGAAGATCAACCACTGGAGGATGCCAATATCTTGAAAGAAGATTAGTTTCTTGGCAATGTAAGAAACAAACCATTGCAGCAACATCATCCACTGAAGCAGAATATGTTGCTGCTGCAAGCTGTTGTGGACAAGTACTGTGGATGCAGAATCAACTCTTGGATTATGGATTCAATTTTAAGAATACTCCTATCTACATTGACAATGAGAGTACCATTTGCATTGTGAAGAATCCTATTTATCATTCCAAGACCAAGCATATTCAGATTAGGAATCACTTTATTCGAGATTGTTGTGAGCATAGGCTCATTAATGTTATCAAGGTTCATACAGATGACAATATAGCTTATCTACTCACAAAGGTATTTGATGTTTCAAGATTCAATCAGTTAGAGGTGAGTATTGGTATGATTGACTATTAAGCTACAATTAAGGGGAGGACTTATTAGTTAGTTAGTCTCATGCATTATTTAAGGGGAGGCAATACAATGCTTTTTGATGTTTTTGCCATAGTGAAGAAAAGGATGGAAAGTACTGCTTAGAGTTTATCTGAAAGTACTGCTCTGAAAGTACTGCTTTGAAAGTATTGCTTACGTGGAAAGCACTGCCGTCTTGTCAACGTACTATTCCAAAGGTCAAAATATGGGGTAAAATTCAAACAACGGTAACTTTATTGCTTCAAGGGAAAGTACTGCATCTCTGCAAGGTACTGCCCATGATGATTCAGAACCAGATGACAACCCACCATCATCTCCCAATGATTATACTTCCACAAATGGGTCTCAAACATCTGGAGGAGATGAGGGAGTTATAGCTTCTGAGGGTAAGGTTCTGGATAACTATGCTTTGACAAGGGAACTATTGAGATTAAAGAAAGATTATGAAGATCAAGCTGCACAACTTTTGAAGCTGAACAACAAGTTTAGAAGATTGAAGAACTTTGTCTGGCCATTAGTTCAACATCACAGGTTGTGGGTCAAGTCTCAGAATAAGAAAGGAAAGAAATCTAAGAAGGTTTCTAAGGGCAAGAAGCTTCACAAGCAGTCTTCATTCCAATTGGGGAGGATTTTGGAGCAAGAGAATTTGAACGAAGATGCTGAACCTTATAAAGATCTAGATGAAGAACCATATGCTAAAACTTATGATGATTCACATAAAGAAGCTGAGAAAACTAAGCCTCAAGGTACTGGTGTACAAAGTACTGGTGATCAAGGTGCTGATGTTCAAAGTGCCGGTGATCAAGGTACTGCTCTTCAAGGAACTTTTAGGCAAGAACTCATTACACCAAGGACCTTAAATTTCGAAGAAGAAGCTGGTCCTTCAACAGTCTTACATGAAGAAGAAGCTGATACCTCTAAAGTAGAACATACTGCAAGTGATGATGAGACCATTGCTCAGATAATGCTCAACATGTCAAGACCAAGAGGTATTAGTATTCCTAGAGCTGGACAACCTCAAGTCTTGCAAACTTCTCAACCTAGTCAAGTGTTAGATCCTAAAGACAAAGGAAAAGGTATCCTAGTAGAAACAAAGAAAAAGAAGAAGCTCACTTTAGCAGAATTAAGAGCTATTGAAGAAGCTAAAAATGAAGAAGCTGCTAGAAAGCTACAAGCTGAATTAAATGCTGAAGATGTTTTACCAGAGAAGGAAGCTATTATACCTAGAAGACCACTGAGTATTGCTAAAGAAAGGAATGCCATGATGGCTTATCTGAAGGGTAGAGGATATACTGGTTTACATAAGTTGAAATATTTAGAGATGAAAGACTTATATGATGCTGTTAGAAAAGCTTATCAAAAGGAACTGGAAGGTATTATTCCTTTTGATGATGAAAAGCAGAATGAGGATGCAAGAAAAAGAAGTTTAAAGAGAAAGAGAACAACCGATGATGAACAGCTATCAAAGAAGATACAATTGAGAACAGATACAGTTGATGAGCTGAGGAACTATCTAAGGGTTGTTGATTTTGAGCATCCTAAGTCAAAATAAGTTGCTGAGAAGAAGTCTAAGATGTCTACATTTGAAGTTGTAGAATCAAAGGAAGGAGACTATCTTATGTTCCATAGAGAAAATGAAAGCTTTAGAGTGTTTAATATGTTGTGGGATATACTGCATATGATAGATAGAATATATCTGTTTCATCTGTATCAACTAGTGCAAGAATATTTTGAGCATATTCCATCAACTGGAGTTGGCTTAGTCTTGCTGGGAGATCTTATAACTATCTGGGAGACAGAAGAAACTAGTACTGATGCGCTCTGGAACAATCAAGAAGTTTGGGAGATCACAAGTTGGAGATTCTTTGAAGAATCGGGAGTGCATGTATTGGAGTTAGAAGATGGGACCATGATTCATATGCTAGCTGAAAGAAGATATTCACTTACAAGAGATCATATGATAAGAATGCTAGATCATGGTATGGAGGTTGAGCAGGAGAATGAAACAGCCCTTATGGTCATCGAATTGTTTATCAAATGGACAACTTTGGCTAATGATGATGCATAAATACTGGTATGGTTCTTAATTATATATAATTTTTTTTGAAAAGTCAGTACTTTATTCAAAGTACTGCTGGAAAAACAGTACTTTATCAAAGTACTGCTTGCAGCTTAAAACCAGTAAGTCTTTTAATAAAAAAATAAATAAACAATTTTTGTAAAGTGCAAAATACTTTTTGAAGCACATGATAACAGCAACAAATTGTTTTGAGAAGCAACATCTGATGGTAATCAACTCACCATGTTTAATAAACAAGAAAGAGTTTGACTCATCATGAGGGTATGGCTCTGATGTGATTATCAAATCCGTTTTTAGTTGACAATTTACTAAAAATTGTATGGTTTTCAACTCACCATATCTGTAATAGTGAAGAGTTGGCTAGCCCACAAGAAAATGGCTTGTGGTAAAGGCTGTTGGAAAACCATTTGTATGGTAATTAGTTCACCATGGTTGTAAGAACTAACTAGTCCAAAAGCAAACGGCTATTGGTAAAGACTTAAAAAATCCGTTGATAGCTGATGATTTGCTAAAAATCATATGGTTATCAATGTACCATGGTTTTACACACCTAAACATTGGCTACTCCAGAGTTAATGGCTTTGGTAAAGAGACATCAAAATCCATTAAATTTTCAATGATTCACCTCTCACAGGAGTTAACACACCTGGAAGTGATGAGAATAGTCTGAAACTTTATGATCTGATGTACATTTTGCCATATGTTACTGAGAAGCTGAAAAGATGAAGGTTGCTGATAATGATTGCTAAAAAGGATTGCTTATAAAGACTACTTTGATGATGATAATACAAGCACAGAGAGTACAAGACAAATCTGAAGATAAAAACACAATCTTTCCTTAAAGACAAAGATGTTAAAGTTAAAGATAAAAAGGAACTTGAAATCAAGCAAGTAGAATTCAAGTTAGGGGAGGATTGTTGGGATATAAAAGTCAAAGTGTTGAAGAAAGTCAAAGTACTGCTTAATGAAAGTCAAGGTACTGCTTGTGTCAAAGTACTACAAAGGCTAAAGGACTGCTACGTTGTATCGTTTATGTAATGTTATGTAATTCTAGAATATTCTTAGATTAGAATTAGTATTACTTGTCGTACAAGGATTGTAATTGTAAACCGACTAGGGAACTCCTTATGCCTATAAAAGGACCCCTAGATTGGCATTAGAGATACGAATATTATATACGACTTAGAACTTACATGCAAGTACGATATTAGAGTTATTAGCGATTAGGTTTGTTAGTGAATCTGTATAACAAGCAGGTTCAAAGTTTGGTTTTAATATAATCATTGAAGTTTAAAGTTATTCTTCTTAGCTATATTGAAGTAGTTTCCGCATACTTAATAAAGTTATATCAGTGTTTCATTGTTAGTAATTTAGGGTTTATCCAAGGTTGCTAAAACCTTACAAGCTACATAGTTAGTTTGGTCAGAGTATATCGATCCAACACTTTACAAGAATAGAATTGAAAAGAAGCATACCTTTTGCCTATCACTTATAAAAGTGAAATTAGAATTCCTGTACAAGTCCAGATCATCTCCAAGTTGTGATAGAAACCATGTCCAAGAATCAGTGTTCTCAGTCTCCACAATCCCATATGCTAATGGATAAATTCCATTATTTGGGTCAACACTCACAGCAGTTAATAGTTGACCAGGGAATGGACCCTTCAAGAATACCCCATCTAGTCCAAGTACATGTCTCATTCCAGCCTTAAAACCTTATTTCAATGGCCCTAAGCACACATAAATTCTTTTAAAAACCCTAGTTGGCACTGTATGATCTGCTTCAGGTCTTAGTTGAATTTTGACAGTTGTGTTTGGGTTGGCTTGTTGCAACTATAAGCAATAATCCCTTAACATCTTATACTGTTGAGTATAATCTCCTCTAACCTTCTTTTCAGCCTCTACTTTTGCTCTAAATGCCTTAGCCTCTGAAACACATAATTCATGTGTCCTCTGTAACTGCTCTTGCAAAGCTCTAACTGGTATTTTAGGGTTTGATTCAATTTGTTGAACAAGTTCCTTAACATACCATTTAGATGTGGCATATAAGTTGTTTCTGGACTGTAAGCATTTATGAGTGGACCTATGAGTTTTAACTTCGCAGGTTTCTGAGTCTTTATTCTTTGATACAAGCAACACCCATGGACATTTACTGCTATCATCTACCTTCCTACTTTTTGGCCTCCCCCCATTTATTAGTCTGTCCTTTGAAATGTTTCTCTTAGATGGACTAGGGCTCCCTGTAATCTTTGACTTTGTCCACTTAACTTTTGACCCACCAGCATCAGGCCCATTTGCAGGCCTATTTGTATCAGACCCATTGGGTTCACATGTTGGCAAAGTTAGAATAACACCCCTGCATATTACCCTCACTCTTTCTTTGTCATTTTTTCCATTCTTAGTTCCCTCCTTGTTTCAATTGAATGTTCCTTTATTAAATCCTTCACTAACTCCCTGTTTGCAAATTTTTGACCTACATAAAAGTAAGTCTTGTACACTTGAGGAGAAGCATGTGCCTGTTTCCTAATTTGTTTCAACTTCCTCTTTCTTAACCTATCTAATTTATTCTCCGCATCTGAAGCACTCTCAAAGTAGTCATTATTCATGACTTCTATATCCTCTTCTAATTCTTCCTCATCAGTTGCCTCATTTTGGTTCTTACAACCCATGAACTCAACAGTATCATCAATATTCAAATGGAAGTCTTCCATGTCAACTTCCACCTCCTCAACATAATTTTCCTCATCCATAATGTAATCACTATCCTGGCTATCATCCTCACTATCTTCACTACCCCCAATATCACCCCCTTGACTCTGTTCACTAACTAAGTCATCCCCATTCCCTTCACTATGTTCACTAACTAAATCATCTTTATTAGCACCATTGTTCTCCTTCTCACCCACATTATCATTTACTTTTTCAGTGTCATTTGTTGGTAATATGAAATCTAAATCAGCAAATGGATCAAAGGTTGGGTCTTGGGAATCTACATAAGGGTCATATGAAGAGTAAAAGTCATTAACAAATGCACTATTGCCCTGACTAGGCTCTACATTGTTAGCAACACCACTGCTTTGACCTTCATCTACCCTAACAACATCTGGTTCTACATTCTTATCAATACAACTACTTTGGCATGCATTCACATCAACCACCATTTTCCTAGCAACTGGTGTGATCCCTGCTCTAGATTCTGGTTCTCCATCATCAAGCTGTTCTATAACTACTATTTTGTTTTTTAGTGGTGAGGTAAAATAGAGGTCAGGGTTGGTTTTTTCATGTTCAACATATATATATATCTATTAGTTTGTGACCTTCTTCTACATATTTGGCCATAAAAAGAACATCTTAGTCACTTCCTAAAGGTTGTAGACCATAATCTAAATTAAAACCAGGTATCAAAAAATGGTAAAACATTATCTTATGGCATCATTACCTAGCTCTTCTACAATTGAGTCTATCTCATGAAATGAGAACTCATCACTGTCTAACTCATCAACAATGTCCATCCTACCATTAATGTATAACCTACTAGGTGACGAAGTGAAAGTACCTCCATGATGAACCCTAATTGAAAACAGAGTACGCAGACCAGCTGAAAAAAAAGGAAAAGAGTTAGGGTTTATACAATTAACAATAAGCAAAACTATTTTTCATCAACATAAAACGGGGTTTACAACATAGTTATCACGTCAACACATGCAAAACAGTTAGCATTATCATAAAAAGGGCTTACCATAAACCACATTTGGATCAAAATCAACACCATGCCGTTCTCGTATCCTATACAATGGTGCCACCATTTCTTAAGTCTTACGTGCAAATTTTTACCAGATTTAATCTAAAAATTGATTGGAAATTTTTGAATGATCAAAAGATTTGGTGTGAGAAAATGTTACGGGGGATTGTGAGTGAAAGGACAAGGGTAGATGGAGGATTAAATGCTTAGTGGGGTTTGGAAATGACTGAAATACCCTCAAGATTTGGGAGACTAACGGCAGTTATTGTAGCCCGTTTGGATGGAGGACTAACGGTGTATAACGTTTGGGAATTAAGGATGGACGGTAAACCTTTTTTGGTCAAAGGACTAAACTTGTCAGTCAACGTATACCACAAGGACGAACGGTGTAATTTACTCTAAATAATAGGACCCTAAATTACTCACTTTATTATCTTACTTGAGAAGTTAATTTACAATACTTTTTTTTTTTGGGATAATCTACATCAAGGTCACTTAAATTTTCAACTTTAACATATACGTCACCCATTTATTGAAATAAATTTATAGGCCACGTAACTATATGCTTATATTCGTTTACACCAATTCCGAAAAAATTTATACCCGTAAAACTATAAAAATATAAATAAATAACCAACCTCTAACTTATCCAAGCAAGACGAATGAAAAGTTTGATGTGAAATACTGATTATACCCTTAATTTAAGTGAGTTTATATCATTAAAAGTACTTTAGAAAGATAAATTTGAAATTTCGTGACTGATTTTTTATTCGTATTATTTTAATATGTTATTGTTATGTTCATTTTTGTTGTTCAATAATTATTGGATTAAATATGATCATAATTAGTGTAAACGAAGATAAATACATAAATTAATAGCCTATAAGTTGCTTTCAAAAAATGCGTTGCCTATATGAAAAAAACTTAAAAATTGAATGGCCTACCAATATATTATCCTTACTTTTTAATATATGGTCTTGTTTTTGTTTGACTTAGTGCTATTTAACCCCTAAGAGCCTAAATTACATATCAAATGCTTCAAGAATAGTAAATGTCATTTGCTTAATATCACAAAACCTTTCAATCACGTTATATGCTAATTGTTTTAACCAATTGATTATTTTGATGCAGCAAAACATTATGCAAGCTACTGCTATGTGCATGTTCATGGGTATGAATACATATTGAAGTAGGGTGATGCCGTTGTTTTGCAAACATTTGTTCTTGGCAAAATTTAACCTCAATATCGTATGGTGCCAGTCCAATAGGTATAATGTTTTACAAAGGGTTATGGTACACAAAAGTTACTAAAGTTTACAAAAAACTTGTCCTAAGGTAATATAGTTTCATTTTGTTCATTCATGTTACTGAACTTTGAAACTTTGTTCACTAAGGTAACTGAACTTATAAAAGTGAATGTTCAGGTTATTGAACTTTGAATCTTGTTCACTCAAGTTACTGAACTTATCAAAAAATATACATCCAAGTTACTCGGACTAACACTGAATTTTCGAAGTGTATGCTTACCGAAAGTTTAGTAACATAACTGAACAAAATGAAACTATATTACCTTAGGACAAATTTTTTGTAAACTTTAGTAACTTTTCTGTACTATAACCTTTTTACAAAAACACCTTTGTCAAAAGATGTGATGATTTTATCCGATCTCTTCATGAATTACACTATTTTTAAAACTTTTAGTTCAAAAGTGTAGATGCTTATATTATTATGAACACTATACGTAATTGTTTCTTTGCGCTGACAGAGCATAATGTTATGAACACCAACTCTTCGAAAATTTATAAACAAGTTATTCTCATAATTTTTAGAATAGGTACTTTACAATTGCATTCTTTTTTGTTTTGTAGCCTGGCACTCTACTCAAGTTGAGTTCATCTATAACGGTATATGTATTCAACAAGAGACCCAATTAAGTTGTCGTTTGTTTTTTTTTTCCTAATAAGCATTTTTTCCCTCTTTTTAATTTTTTTGTCTGGGGGAGTGCAGAGGTTTGTGTTTGTTTTTTTTGCAGGCATAAGTGCTTCTTTTCGCTGCTTTCCTATTTTAAATTTTAGACATTATATTTCACTAATTACCTCTTCTTTCACAAACCCTACATCTCTTTCTCAAAATCTTACATCTCTTTTACGTTTCCTCCTTTTTAAAGTTTCCGTTATTTTTTTACGTTTTCGTATGTTTTTTACGTTTTCGTCCCTTTTCCTACGTTTTCGCCCGATTTCTTAAGTTTTCGTCTGCTTTATTACGTTTTCGTTTTGGTTTTTACGTTTTCGTCTTTTTTTTACGTTTCGTCTGTTTTTTTACGTTTTCATATGTTTTTTACTTTTTCATCCGTTTTTTACGTATTCGTCAGTTTATTTATGTTTTTGTTCGTTTTTTAAGTTTTCGCCCATTCTTTTACGTTTTTGTCCGTTTTTTACGTTTTCGTCCGGTTTTTTATGTTTTCTTACGTTTTCATCCATTATTTTACATTTTCGTCCCTGTTTTTACGTTTTCGTTTTTTTTTTTTTTTTAAGTTTTCACCCATTTTTTAACGTTTTCGTCCATTTTTTTACATTTTCGTTCGTTTTTTACGTTTTCGTCCATTTTTTACGTTTTCACCGATTTTTTAAAGTTTTCGTCAGTTTTTTTACGTTTTCGTCCGTTTTGTTTACGTTTTCGTCCTTTTTTACTTTTCGTTTGTTTTTTACTTTTTCGTACGTTTTCGTCCGCTTTTTACGTTTTCGTCTGTTTTTTACGTTTTCGTCCATTTTTTACGTTTAAGTCCATTTTCGTCTGTTTTTTCACGTATTCTTCTGTTTTTACATTTTGGTCCGTTTTTTACGTTTTCGTCTTTTTTTTTTACGTTTTTATCCGTTTTACTACGATTTCGTAATTTTTTTGTACTGTTATTCTACGTTTTTTACGCTATCTTATGTAACAAAGCGTAATATAATGTAAGAAAACGGATGAAAACGTAAGAGAACAGACGAAAACACAAAAAAACAAACGAAAACGTAAATAAATGGTCGAATACGTAAAAAACAGGCGAAAACGTAAAAAAAAGACTTAAAACGTAAAAATGGATGAAAACAGATGAAATGGACGAAAAGGTAAAAAAACGGACGAAAACGTAAAAAACCGAAGAAAACGCAAAAAACATACGAAAACGTAAAAAAACAAACGAAAACGTAAAAAAAAAACTTACGAAAACTTAAAGTAAGGTCGAAAACGTAAAAAAACTGACGAAAACATAAAAACGGAAGAAAACGTAAGAAAACGGACTAAAATGTAAAAAATGGTCGAAAGCGTTAAAAATGGACGAAAACGTAAAAAAGGATAAAAACATTAAAAAGCGTAAAAAAAAGCAGATGAAAACGTAAAAAACGGCCGAAAACGTTAAAAAACATACGAAAGCGTAAAAATAGACGAAAACGTAAAAAACCGGATGAAAACGCAAAAATACAGACGAAAACATAAAAAACTGATGAAAACGGACTAAAATGTAGAAAACGGACTAAAATGTAAAAAACGGACTAAAACGTAAAAAAAACCAACGAAAACGTAAAAAAACAGACAAATACGTACAAAAGCGAATGAAAACTTAAAAAGGTAGGTGAAAACGTAAAAAAACATAAACAAATGTAAAAAAACGGTCGAAAACGTAAAAAAAACTACCAAAACGCAAGAAAACCATTGACCTATTTGACCCATATGACAAAAAGTTTTATAGCAGAAAAAATAAAGAAAAAAGAAAAGAAAAAGAAAAGAAAAATGAAAGAAGTACTTCAATGGCACAAAAAACAAACAGTTTTCTTGCATGCAGATGAAGATTTTAGATGTGCCTCTTGTTCTGCAGACATGGTTTGCAGATGAAGAGGTAAAAGCTCTCAAAAAATAAATGACACCTTCGATCCGTCCCTGCGCAACACTGTCTCACAAATGTACATAAACCATTGTAAGTTACATAATGTAGATTAACTATATTGTAGAATTTTGGTCGCATATGCCCTATCCAAGTAATTATATAGTATTTTCTTGGTCACACATGTTACCATAAAAGATCCTCACCTTATATTACAAGTTTCACTAACGAAAGGAATCTTTGCAATAAAGTGATGGGATGCTCGATTAATAATACAACATTTGCCTTTCAGTTTAAGGGTTTTGCAAACATGTGTCCGGTAGACACATGATATAATTTATGCAATGAAGATTTTTCTTTTCTTTTTTTTTTTCTTTTTTTTTTCCAAAAAGTTAGTTTTTTTTTAACATGAACAAAATCCACAAATTACCTTAAAGAAATTTAATTTAATATTTAATAAACTAGACGAGTAACCGTGCATAGCAACGGGAGTTTATAGCCCCATATAATCGTAGCGATAAAAGAAAAGTTTATGGGTTATAAACGAAAATAATAAAAGTTTAAGAATTTGGGGATTAAACATAAACTGAATGGAAATAATATTGGTTATGGGTTATAAACGAAAATATTAATAAAAGTTTATGATTTCCATATATAGTTTCTTAATTTTTCACATCTAAGAATATGAGTTTTTTCCTTTATATATGGTACAGATATAGATTATGATGTCAAACTTTCGATTCTGACGTACAATAATATGTTCCCGGTAGGCACACAAACTACCTTATTGTCTCCCTGGTTAAGAGGATTGAAGATTGTTACTTGCAACAAAATGGTTTCTCTACAAATACCACAATAAACGTTGTCTAAGAAAAAGTGCTACAGAATATGTGATTATAAGTAATCAGACTTATCCAATTTTCTTTTACATATAAACTATTGTTTTCTATTGAAATACGTTTATTTATTAGTTTTGAATATACGCTATACATATGTATAATGGTTGGAAGAAACTTCACGTAGATATTGTTATTAAAGATGAGTTCAAGTCTTCGACAAGTGAATCAACATGCTTTTGCACTCTTGCAACAAATATTAAGTAAAGCAACATAAAAAAACTACAATATGTGCGTATGCAATTTAATGTCATTTTTTGGTTATTTAACTATTTGTTTGATTACCACACATGTTTGTTCGTGCACAGTTTCTTTTTCAACTACCTATACTCATGTGTTTCAAGCTTACGACTTATTTTGTAATGTACCTACGTATCTTATATATACCCGTGAAATTCACAGGTCTTTTAGCTAGTTACAGATATAAATGAGAGATTCATGTGTCGTTTATTTATAATGTAAAAGTGAATGAATATACTTGATTATATTATGCAACTCGTCATAAAGATAGATTTATGTAATTCTTTAATAAAAAATGTGAGATGTAACTCGATACGAAATATATATTAAAATACCAAACATAGTAATTGTGTCTCATAAATTACGTGAAACTTATTAATCTACAATGTTGAATGTTTATACTATAGACATGACTACGTAAAATCGTTCGCGAAATAGTTCATGAGATAATAAGTTACAAATTTTCTAATCCTTTTAGTTAAAGATTAAATGATCATTATACATATGTGTAGTTAAGAACTCAATTATCATTTACTACTCCATATAATTATATATATGTGTAGTGGACTTAATGAAAATAAGTTGTGGATAGTGGATACCACGTTGTTACATTGAAACAAACAAATTCACTTGTGTTTATCTAATATTATTAAATTATTTAATTTCTGGGATGCAATGTGGATAAAAATAATCTCTAGTGAATATTTTAAAAAGAAAAATTCATGTAATTAAATTGTTGATAACCAGCGAACTGCTATTAACTAAAAGAGTTCATACTCCATCATATTTTTTAAGGCAAATCAACTAAAAATGTAGTTAACTTGCCACTTTTTCTCATTGTATGTAGCTTTTTTTTTTCTCATTCTGTCAATAAACTTCTATCGTTAGTCCTTTGTGTGTACCTGTTAGCAAAAAAACCTGCATCGTTAGTCCTTTATGCTAACGACCGTTAATAAATAACTTAAAATTTGGTTATCTAACGCTAAACTTGCATCGTTGGTCCTTTATACTAACGATCGTTAAAAAAATAACTTCAAATTTCGTTTTCTTACGTTTCTGTCCGTTTTTTCACATTTTCGTCCGTTTTTACACGTTTTCGTTCGTTTTAACACGTTTTTGTCTGTTTTTTCACGTTTTCATACGTTTTTACACGCTTTCATCCGCTTTTTCAAGTTTTCGTTTGTTTTTTCACGTTTTCATATGTTTTTACACGTTTTCATCCGTTTTTACACATTTTCGCCCGTTTTTGCACATTTTCATTCGCTTTTACACGTATTCGTCCGTTTTTGCTTGTTTTCTTCCGTTTTTTCACATTTTCATGCGTTTTTACACGTTTTCATCTGTTTTTACACATTTTCGTCCATTTATGCACGCTATCATCCCTTCTTACACGTTTTCATCCGTTCTAACACGTTTTCGTCCGTTTTTTCACGTTTTCATCCGTTTTTACATGTTTTCATTCGTTTTTACACGTTTTCGTCCGCTTTTCATGTTTTCGTCCGTCTTTACACGTTTTGGTCCGTACGCTTTCATCAGTTTTTTCACGTTCCGTTTTACACGTTTACATCCGTTTTTGCACGTTTTCATCCGTTTGTTCACGTTTTCATCCGTTTTAACACGTTTCCATCCGTTTTTACACGTTTCCATCCATTTTTACACGTTTTCGTCCGTTTTTCACGTTTTCGTCCGTCTTTACACGTTTTGGTCCGTTTTAACACGCTTTCGTAAGTTTTTTCACGTTTTCATCCGTTTTTACACGTTTACATCCGTTTTTGCACGTTTTCGACTGTTTTTGCACGATTTCGTATGTTTTTACACGATTTTTTCTGTTTTAACACGTTTTCATCCGTTTTTCTCGTTTTCCTCCGTTTTTACACGTTTTCATCCGTCTCTACACGTTTTCGTCTGTTTTTTTTCACGATTTCATCCGTTTTTACACAAAATGTGCAAACACGAATGAAAACATGAAACAACGGATGAAAACGTGTAAAAACGGATGAAAACGTGAAACAACGGATGAAAACGTGAAACAACGGACGAAAACGTGAAACAACGAACGAAAACGTGCAAAAACGGATGAAAACATGTAGAAACGGATGTGATGTGCTTCCACGAGGTTTTAAATTTGTAAACAAGAATTAGCGGTTAACTAGGAACACATTCGGGCAAGTATACCCTAGTCAAGTTGTAGTATAGTATATGGTAAATCAAGGTCGTCCCAAGAGACTTGGTTGCACTACAAGTGTCTTTTGTTTGTTTAAGCAAGTAACAAGTTGATGGTTATGATTGTCACGGATCAAACCAACAAGAAAAGCATTATAAGAACAAGTAACAAGTTGATGGTTATGATTGTCACATATCAAACCAACAAGAAAAGCAATATAAAAACAAGCAAGTATCAAGACATTCATCATTATTCCAATCAAACACAAAATCTCAATAATCATATCAATAACAAACATCTTTAAATAGAAAAGTAACAAGGTTTACCCAAAGTATGAATTACAATAGGCAAAGATGAAGGATTATAGCAACCTTCAAGCCTCCAATCAACTACAATAGTTCTACCAAGCCGGAAAATGATGTCCAAATGCCTTCGACAACCCTTGAGCACACTACACGAATTTGGCGGAGGTTTGTGGTCTTTTGAGGAAGATAAGTTGGTGGATAAGTGGTGAAAATTCGTCCTTAAGGGCGGAGGCTTGAATTTCACACAAGTTGGGATAGGATAGTTGGTGGAAACTCGTCCTTAAGGGTGGAGGCTTGAATTTCACACCTTTGGTGAAGGTATTGAGAGTGGGTGTGTTCTCTCAAGTTATGGTTTGCTCTCTAGGTGGAAATTCGTCCTTAAGGGTGGAGGCTTGAATTTCACACCTAGAGAGGAGTGGTGGTGGTAGGAGAGGTGTGAGAGAAGATCTCTCAAGTTGTGGTGCATGAAATGAGGTTGCAAAGGCCTCTATTTATACTAGAACCAAGGCCTAGGGTATTAAATGCATTTCTTGTTCACCAAGGAGCTTGGAAGGGACTAGAAGACATGTAGGAAGGGACTAGAATCGTTTGGAATAAGTTTGTAGTCTTAGCAATGAAGAAATGACTGTCCAGGGCTCTCCAACCTAATCGGTTGGGCTCCAACCGTTTCGGTTGGTCTTCTTGACCATTCTCCAACCGGATCCGGTTGCGGGGCTCGACCGATCGGTTGGAGCAAAATCACAAAAAGTCATAAACGGCAAAGTTGTAGATCTTTCTCTTAGCTTTCCGTGGCCGCGAACCGGGGGTCAAACGGAGTGCGTATGCAAAAGTTATGGCCAAAATGGTGAAGGTGTGTCGGGAACAACGAGTCTTCCAATATGTCTTTGTTTTAGCTTCTTTTCTTCATTTCTTTCTCGTTTTCCTTCTTGAACTTTATTCTTGAGTCTTTGGACCACTAACTTGATGACTTTATCTTCTTGAGTACACTCCACAAGACTTACTTTTGTCGGGAATTCTTCTTATATGGAGAAATCTTCGTATTTTACTTCTTTTTCCGTCTTTTTCTCCACTTTCCTGTACTTGGCTACAAATGAACTAGCAAACGCACTTTTGTACGATTAAGCATCAAAAGCATATGATTATAACCAAATAACACACATAAAAGCACGGATAACGCTACTAAAAACATGCACAATTTGAGCGTTATCAGGATGAAAACGTGAAAAAATAGATGAAAACGTGAATAACGGACGAAAACGTGTTAAAATGGACGAAAACGTGTTAAAACATACGAAAATGTGTAAAAACATACAAAAACCTGCAAACATACGAAAACACGCAAAAACGGATGAAAACGTGTAAAAATAGATGAAAAAGTGAAAAAAAAACAGACGAAACCATGTTAAAACGGATGAAAACGTGTAAAACAGATGAAAACGTGAAAAAAACAGACGAACCCATGTTAAAACAGACGAAACCGTGTTAAAACGGATGAAAACATGTAAAAACGAACGAAAACATGCAAAAATGGACGAAAATGTGTAAAAATGGATGAAAGCGTGTAAAAACGGATGAAAACGTGAAAAAATGAATGAAACGGGGAAAAACAGAAGAAAAGTGAAAAAACAGACTAAACGTGTAAAAACGAATGAAAACGTGTAAAAACGGATAAAAACGTGAAAAAACGGACGAAAGCGTGTTAAAACGAACGAAAACGTGTAAAAACGTACGAAAACGTGAAAAAAACGGACGGAAACGTAAGAAAACCAAATTTTAAGTTATTTTTTAACGATTGTTACTATAAAGGACAAACGACGCAAGTTTAGCGTAAGATAACCAAATTTTAAGTTATTTATTAACGGTCGTTAGCATAAAGGACTAACGATGCAGGTTTTTTTGGTAACGGGTACACACAAAGGACTAACGATAGAAGTTTATTGACAGAATGAGAAAAAAAAAAGAATGCTACATACAATGGAAAAAAGTGAAAAGTTAACTATATTTCTAGGTGATTTGCCATATTTTTTAATGCAAATACCACAACTATGCATTACAGTGTTGTACTGTGAGCTTTATAATTTGTGAAAAATGATATTTGCATAAAAAAATGTAGTGGGAGTATCAACTCCCATTAACTAATTATATGCCTCGTTCCAAGTATAGTAAGTAATGTCGATCCAACAGACTTCAGAAGAGCGTGTGTTCGTTGTATAATCTAAGTTGATAAGGTTTTAGCTTGATTCCCAAATTTTATCTTGCTAGAGAATCTATTAAGTTGTTGACTTGATAAGTTCTTTTTTATATAATCCTGCATTATAATCTTGAAATATAATTTAACAATGAGCATCATACCGTAGATGTGATTAACCAAGATCACGGAGTTTGAAGTGTTTAGTTTGTTGGAAATATATGCGCGCGATTAAGCAAATGCAACTTGAGCTCGATAAAAATTACACGCCAGACCTTGGCCATACATAAGTACGTAAATTTTAATTTTAATTTGAGATTCTTTAATAAATTTGAAAGGATCAATATTCGCTTGATATGCAAAGTTTTCTTAAGCATCTTTGACTTGCAATATCGTATAATCACATTTCACAAAATTTCACTTATTATTATTTTTTGTAATTAAACATGCATCAACATTAATAATAACATTGATATGAATACCTAATTAAATTTTTCAACAAAAGTTGTCTGATGTGGAGCCGTAGCTCTTGCCGGCATATGCTAAAAATAAAAGTTCTGTTAGAGCATGAGGTGTCATTGCATGTCATTTCCTCTGTTTCAATACCACCTCAGCGTCACTTCAACATTTTCACTTTTAACACTCACACATCAAAACACCCCTTCACTCATAACATACCATTTGGGCCCATTTACCATTTTAATTTCTTTTACATTTTTTAACAAACTAAAAAAAAAATAGAAAAATAAATATACATATATATCTGCGCAAACTATATACCAAAAAGATCCTACTAAAATATTAGTACTAATAATTATTGATAGCTTTCTCCACATAATATTTGCACACACATTTGGATATTGCACACATATCAACATTATTGATAACTTTCTTCACATTATATAAGGGCCCGTTTGGTTTGTAGACGGGTTTAGGATTAGGATTTGGATTTGGATTAGGATTTGGATTTAAATTTGAATTTAGATTTAATGTAAGAGAGAGAAAAAATAAATAAATAAAATAATATTTGTATAATAAAAATTTGTAATAAAATAACAATAAAAAAATACTATTGAAAGAAAACCAAGAAAAAGAATGGTTGTAAATCATTTTGGGCCCATTTATTTGCTGAAAAAAAATTAAAAAATAATAACTTTCAACAAAAAATGAAGCATCTCCACCTGTGTACTTGACTTTTGCAGATGCCTTAATATTTGGAATAGTCACAATTTTCGAGACTTGAGTATTCAAACCAAACAACTTAAATTAACCTTGATGCCTATCCCGATCCTCAATAACCCATACCAAACGGGCCCTAATACTTTTACCCAATTCAGATCCCACGTACCCCACCTTTCTTACCCACTTCCCTGTTACCTCTCTTTTTTCTTCCATTTTTTCCGATCAAACAAAATCACCAGAAAATTTACCCATTAAAGAGAAATAGAGAACTGTGATTCTTGATAATCAAAGAGGGACGAGGGTACTCGGATTAATTGTTTGTCCTTTTCCGAAAGTAACACACGCCACTTAAGTGGCTTGGGAAGTGGCGAGAGCAGGTTAGGGTACGGTGGCATGAGGGTGGCGGCGCCACTTTGGCTTCCACGTTGAAAATGGCGTGCGTTTGAGTTACCATACCCCATGGTCTTATGGGCTGTTTCTTTTTAGTATTAGCTAAGGAATTTGGTCCACACATAAATATAAGGGCAAATGACAAAAAAATGCATTGAACTTGACACTTTTTATGATTGTGTGTAGTCAACTATTTTTTTTTTCTTATTGTGTGTACTGAACATTCAAAATTTGATTATTGTGTGTATTTTGTGACCATTTTACCCTTATTTTTTTCAATTTTCGAAGGGTAAAATGATCATTTTGCATGGCAGAATAGTCACAAAATACACATAATGATCGAAATTTGAAAGTTCAGTACATACAATAAGAAAAAAAATAGTTGGCTACACACAATCACATAAAGTGTCAAGTTCGATGCATTTTTTAGTCATTTGCACTAAATATAACTAGCAGGGTACCCGCGCGTTGCGGCGGCTGGCACTCTGAAATAAAATTTTCCGGTGAATCATGTATTTTGGTTTATTATGTTATTTTTCACAATAAATTTACGGATATCAAGAATTTCATTTAGCCCGTGCCCGTTCGGGCTCGAGCCCGTTTGGCCCGCGCCCGTTCGGGCCCGAGCCTGTTTGGCCCGTGCCTGTTCGGGCTTAAGCCCATTTTGCCCGTTGCCCGTTTGGGTTTTAATATTTGTATAATGTACTTTATTATTTGTATTAGTGACATTTAATGCAGGGTACCCTGAAATAAAATTTTCAAGTGAATCATGTATTTTAGTTTATTATGTTCTTTTTGACAATAAATTTACGGATTTAAAGAATTTCGTTTAGCCCGTTCGGGCTCGAGCCCGTTTGGCCTGCGCCCGTTCGGGCTCATGCCCATTTGGCCTGTTGCCCGTTCGGGCTTGAATATTATTTGTATTAGTGACATTTAATGTAGGAATTGTGTTTAATTTGGTTGTACAATATGCTTGATAATTTGTATTTATTATGTTAGGGGTGTTTTAATAACTGTATTTATTGATTAGTTAATTAATTGACTATATTAAATAACATTAATGTGGTGTTTTATTTTTTTAATATGTGCATTAAAGTGGTGTACGCTATGCTTCTTGTCTTGTACGTCTGAAAATTATATGCATTAAAGTGTTGTATATTATGCTTCTTTTCTTAATTATATGAATTACTAATTATAGTAACATGTGTAGGCTTATATTTTTAAGACTTTATTTTATAGCAAGTCCTAAATACATTATTATGTAGTATAGATAGTATTTCTTTTTATAGTAGGGTCCACTTATTTCTATTAGTTCCTCTATATCCCCAAGGCAAAATATATACGCCCCTCCCCAACAAGATGTTGCAACAAACGTGGCCCTCACATCCACTTAGTTAGAAATAAAAAAGAAACACCAACTTAGTAACTTCCAATTTAATTTATATGATATAAATATGTGTGCATATGTCATGTGTGTATATATTTTAGTAAATGCTTAAGAAATACGTAGTACAACTTTAGATATGTTTGTTAGGTTGGTTCCAGATAGGGGAATCAATCCCCCTATTTTCCCTGCCACGTCAGCTTTCTTTCTCTAACGATCTTCAGGCGATTGGGTGCCCCAGTAAGACGACCCTACACTACAAAAAACATACCCTACAAATATACCTTTTTATTTATTAATACAAAAAAAAAAAAAAAAAAAAAAAAAAAAAAAAAACTCGATCAGGGAAGCGATCACTTTCCTCCAAAAATCATGAGGCGATCGAGTCCCCACATTAGCAAGATTGATGGGTGATATTATTGGGGCCAGCCTTAATTTCGAAAATGCATCAACTTTAATAATGTCAAGTGTGTTGCCTACCTCTCATTTTTCATGCTTTCACAACTACCTACATTATTTTCTTAATCAGGATAGACTACCATCTTATTTAAATGGATTTGATTATGATACAGTTTAATAAATAAATGTCGAAACACAACATCAATAACATGTGTTTTGACCCGATAAACTGCAAAACAAATACTTAGTTTATTATTATCTATACTACATATAAAATAAAAACGGTCAAACTTTGAAAAGTGAAATGTTGAAAGTCAAAAGTATGAGAAATGTATGGTGTAGTTAATACTCTTATTAAAACACTCTATTACTTAAGGGAAAGTGGCACAAAAGGTACTCTACTTAGGGTATTTTTCCAATCAAAGTATTCAACTTCTTTTATTTTTTTTTTGCATAAAAGGGTACCCCGTTTTTTTTGGCGGATTTAAGCTTTTCCGTTAGCAACGTTATCTTATAACACTTATACATTTTTAAAAACTTAAGGGTTGAAAATGTAAATAAATTATAAACGTTTCACAAAACCCAAATTGTTTCTCCCCCAATTGCATAAACCTTAAAAAACACACACCTGAAGACGTCGATTCAGAAAATTGAACCACATTCAGGATGGCTTGTTCGTACTCAACATCTCGATTATCATTGGAACTTTATTGCAACGGGTATTTCAATCTTAAACTTGTATCCTATTGTAATTGTGAGATAATAACTATGGTTGTTAAGGTTCGTTGTTTGGATTATAAGGAATTCAAAGTTGTTATTGAAACCAAAACTAGTTCTTTAGTTACTGGGATGTATTACTTTAGTAATGGCTTAAATAGTATTAAGTGTGATGGTGATTTCAGTGTATTTGTTGAAAAGTGGAAAAATCTAGAAGATGGCATACAGTTATTTGTTAGTCACAAAAATGAAGATTTAGGTGATTTTATTGGTAAAGTAACAAATGATCGTATTCTTGTTGAGTTAAAACCTGAGTGCCAGTTAGGTGGATCAGATGATGAATTCAGTGATGTAGCATCACTTGATCATCTATCTGAGGGAGAAGAAGAGGTGAGGCAGGTTAGGATTAAAAAAAGAAAACGTTTAGACGAAATGAAAAAAGCAAATGAAAATCCATATGATGAAAGTAAGCTAGTGTTAGAAAATGATAATGATGATAATGAACATCAAGTGGATCCTTTATTTTTATATCTAGGTAATGAAACTCAAATAGAATATGATGATGTTGAACTAGAATGTAACTCAGATGAGGATATTCCCATCATAGATGAGGATGAGGGTGAGGATGATATTGTGTTTGACCCTAGTAAAAGAGATTACCCTATCCATGACCCTAACACCCATTGAAAGTTAAAAAAACCAATATTAGGTGAACTGTATGCAGACTTGGAGCAAGTCAAAGACTGTCTCACTTTTTATTCTGTTGCCAATGGTTACCAACTTTGGTATGAAAAAAGTGACAGTGAAAAGTTGTTGGTTAGGTGTGGGTTTGATGAAAAGGTTAGAAGAAATAAAAATCTTCCAAGAGATCCAAATAGACCTTGTTGTCCTTTTAGGTTAAGATCTGTTAAGATGCATGACGGGAGGTCTTGGCATATAAGAAGCCTGGTTGATAAGCACACTTGCACTAGACAATATAACCTTGGGTGTTTAGTGACTTCTAAATGGATTGCTAGATAATTTGAAGATAAAATAAGAATGGATCCTGATTTAAAAGTAGGTGATTTACACCAAATGGTTATGAAAAAGTATAGGGTCAAGACATCATATAATCAGTGTAGTAGAGCTAGAAGGATTGCACTTTATAATCTTAAGCAAAATGTTGGAAACCAATATGACAGGTTGGTTGATTATGCTGGTGAATTGAGAAAAACAAACCCGGGTACCACAGTGCAGATGCGTATAAATCCTCTGATAGATGGTACACACATGTTTAATAGTTTATACATTTGTTTTCACAATTTAAAAGTGAGCTAGAAAAGTGGTTGTAGAAAGGTTATAGGATTGGATGGATGTTTTTTGAAAGGTGTGTGCCAAGGAGAACTGTTGGCAGCTATTGGGCGGAATGGAAACAATCAAGTATACCCAATTGCATGGGTTTTTGTGCAAGTTGAGAACACAGACAGCTGGGAATGGTTTATGAGGTTGTTAACAAAAGATATTGAATTAGGAAATGGGGAAGGGATGACAAATATATATCAGATGGTCATAAAGGTCTTTTTCAAGCAGTTAGGAGAGTGGTGCCTTTGGTAGAATATAGGCTATGTGCTAGGCATATTTATCAACAGAAGATAGGCTATTTAGAAATTTGTTTTGGCAAGCATCAAAGGCATCATATCAGCAGAAGTTCCTAAATACAATGGAAGAAATCAAAACTGCAAGTTCAGGAGCTTATGAGTATTTGATGGGGGGAAAATCCAGAGACATGGTCAAGATCATTCTTCAAAGAAGGTATATTTTTTATATTTTTAGTAACTTATTATTATTTACTTGAGCCTAACAACTAGCTACTTGCATTCTGTTAACAAGAAGGGATTGTGATGCTGTAGAAAATGGAATAAGTGAATCATTTAATGCTCATATCAAGGATTCAAGGAGAAAACCAATAATTGGTATGCTTGAAGACATCAGATCTTATGTCATGACAAGAAATTATACACTAATGAAGGATTGTCAAAATTGGACTGATGATATTTGCCCTAACATTAGGAAGGTTTTGGATTTGCATACGAAAATTCAAAGGTATACTCTTTACATTAGTTATAGCTACTTATTATATACATATAATGTTACCTAACTCCTTAGTTGCCATTTAATTCATAGGAAATGGAGTTTGAGTCCAAGTGGATGACATCAATTTGAAGTGAAGCAAGGGAATGGTCTTGAGGCATACAGTGTTGACGTAGAGAAAAGGGAGTGCAGTTGTAGACAATGGCAGTTAAGTGGAAATCCATGCCCTCATTCTATCACTGCCATGTACTTCAACAATTTGTATCCAAATGCTTATGTTAGTGATGTATTTAAGGTAAGGACATACAAAGCTATCTATCAATTCAATATTTTTCCAGTTGGTGGTTCAGATATATGGAGAAAATTCAAACATGTGCCAATGAAACCACCTTTAGAAAGAAGGATGCCAGGTAGACCCCCTATTAATAGGAAAAAGGATAAGTCTGAAATGAAAAACCAAAAACATGTTGCAAAGCCTCCAAGGTCAATGACTTGTCACAATTGTGGTGAAGTTGGTCGTAATAGAAAGGGGTGTAGCAAACCTAAGGAAACAGGTGAACAATCAAACCACCCAGTCAATCAAATCCACCTAAGTCAACAACCTCAGCCACCAAAAAAGAAGGGTAGACTTTTGGTTAAAGACCCAGTTAATGCTAGAAGTCCTAGTAGGGGTAGCGGTAAAGTTGTGACTGCAAGAGGTGGTTTATGGATGGGAGGAACAAGTGTTGGTGTGAACAGTGGAAGAGGAAGTTCTAGTGGATCAAACAGTGGAGGAAGAGGGAGGGGAAGTGGATCAAAAAGTGTGGGAAGGGGGAGGGGAAGTGGAAGTGCTAGTGAATCACATGTAAGTTTTTTACTTTAAATTTTTGTACATAATAGACACTTTTATGTAACTTTTGACAAATCTATTTGTGGACAGGTTGGGCATAGGAGACTTTTAGATGAAGATGATTTGTTTGATGTAGAATTTGAAGTACAACTGGATACAGAAGAACTTGCAGATGTTGGATTTGTAGATGTAGAACCTCAAGATGAAAATGCAAGTGTTGGAGTTGCAGATGCAGAAAATGAAGCTACAGAACCTGAAGATGAAAATGCAAGTGTTGGAGTTGCAGATGCAGAAAATGAAGCTGCAGAACCTAAAAAGGTTACAGATGCAGAAAATGAAGTTGCAGATGCAGAAAATGAAGTTGCTGAAAAAGTTGAAGTTGCAGATGTTGGTACTTGCAGGACTGCAAGTGTTAATGATAACGGTAAAGCACTAGTTATTGAAGAGGATGTCCAATTAGGTGAAAATGCATATGAAGATGAAAATGCAGATGAATCAGCTAGCCTAAAAAGGAGGTATGATCAATTTTGGGAAGGTCAATACAAGGCAGGATTTAAGCCCCCTAGAAGGACATATCAAAAACTATATATGAAGAATTATAATAAGAAGATAAATTAGGATTATGAAGGTCAAGGGATGACACCGGAAGAAGCATTTGAAGTAGAATAGGTTACTAAAGTTGTCTATGTAATAAAATTCTCTTTGGATAATGGCAGTTAATGAACTTGTTAATGTAAAACTCCTTAAATACTTTTTGTATGGCAGTTAGTGAACTTGTTAATGTAAAGTTCTCTTTTGATAATGGTAGTTACTGAACTCTTTCCAATCAACAAAACTATCAGCAGGAACCAATATATGCTAACAGCAGAAACTATAAAACTACTATACCAGCAGGAACTATATACCTGCCAGCAGGAACCAAAAAAATACTCTATCAGCAGCAATGTACTTGTAGGACCTTAGTTTTATCAACCTTATCACTTTACCAAGCAAACCCAACACGTATACAAGTATAACCACGTGAAACAAACACAAACAAAGCTTAGAAATAAGATGAGAAAGATGGTGACTTGATGTTTATAAATCGTGTATGTGAGAGGATAAGATAAACACAATAAAGTTGTATATTCCAAAGGAAAAACACACACACACACACTTTCAAGCACACCCCTCAAATGACCATTTGAGGGGTATTTATAGTACAAGACACAAGTTGCCCTAAAGGCTTTCCTTGGGCTTTTCGTGGACTTGGATTGGGCTTGGGATATATGAGCATACAAAAGGCTAACATACCCTAACGTTTAACCAATTAGCTTAGCCCAATCCACGAGCCCGTTGACTATTCTATCACGATATCTAACACACGTTACAAAGTTCCTAATCGTGAATGACCATCACTTCTAATAAAACTATTAAGGCTAACAATCTCCCCCTAAGGGGTGGTCATTCGAATGATGCTCCACTTGATTAGGTCTTTACTTTTCTCGAGCAAGAACTTTGTGTGTAGATATTGAATAGTCTTGTTTCTTTGTTCCTTCATGCTTTGTGATCAGTTAATGTGGTTGTCTGCCGTTGTCAACTTCGTTGGTTAGGTGTCTCCACGTCTTTCTCCACCATGCTCACACTTCTATTTGACTTTGAGTTTCCAATGATGAAGTTCTCGAGTCTTTACACTTTGTAGATTCTTTGACATTGACGAAGAATCATCTTTAACTTTGAGTAGCCTTTGATTATGATGAGAACTATCATGTGTTGTTGGTATGAGCATGTGGCAAGTCTGCACGATCCATCCGCTCCGGAGCTTCCATAAGAAGAAAACATAAAACAGGTTAGTAATAAGCGGATTTCGGCACTTACAAGCTTGAATTTCGAGGGTGTTAAAAGCATAGTGTGAAAACACGTCTCTAATTCTCACAGAGGCCGTTCCTGAACTGGAGTCCCACAAGTGAGATAACGCGATATACCAAAGTACATCTACAGTTCAGATGAGTCGCTGAGGTACACCGAAGCATCACCCCACGACTGTAGACCGTTTGAGACACACTAAGCGTAATCCACGGAGAATTACCAAAGTGACCTGCTGTCAGGGCTGCTTGATGTTGACCCTGGCAGGAATTTCCATTCAATCACTGAAGATCACAGATGTGAAACTTCTCATAAATGTTCTGGCAAATTGCTAAGATCTGCGTAGGACTCTAGAATATATCTCTTGTGTCCTTATTGATGAACGACAAGCGATGTCATGTCATGTGTTCCTATGAGATCTTTTGATGAATCTCGTGGCTCTAGACTCAATAGTGCATTTTGGTTTTCCTGAGCGGAGACTAGGGAGAGGGTCTCCTTCTTCAATACCAACGATCTCTAAGAGAAAGTCAATAGATTATGTAGGGTTCCCAGTGAGAATGAAGCAAATCCTTTTAAGAGGAATTGAGTGGCTAGAAGGTTTAGTGCAGTGCGTCACTGGGTCCATGACGTCTTGTCTTCAATACCAGTGTCATCAAGTGACAACTAGTAGCATATGTATTGAACCCGGTTTCTGCCCTAAGGTTGAATATGGAGGGCTATTTCTTTTCACCCTTTTTCATTACATTTCTTTTTAATTCTTCAACCCCTTCTTTCTCCTTTCTCACATTACTCCTTTTTTCAATCATACCTGAGGACTTCTAATACTAACTATTTGTGATGTCCTTGGGTAGATCCCTCCGGCTGTGGCGGATCATAGGACTGATTTCCTATTCTTAGTCACCTTATAACTCCATTACTGTCCTATTGTTGCCATAAAACCATTTCTCTTGAAAATATCTCAGAGTGTTTATGATAGAAAACATGTTTGAAACACTCCGTGAGTTTTATATTTTCAGAAACACTCCCCCTTCACATGTGCTTATATGTTTTGACAGAAATCTGCACATAGAGGGTAGAGTTCGCACTTTTGAATTGATCGACTTTAAATGAACTAGACCGATTCGAGACACGTTTACATCACTAGAGAACTAGCTTGAAATTATTACCCGTCCTGGTCAAGTCATAGAAAGTTTCTCGAGATGGTACATAATTGCTCGTCAATTCATTGGTTTCATCTGAGTCGAGCTCTTTTGAGAATCAAACCACGATCATTAAAACTTTTTGATCACATTTTAATCACGTCTCCTCCCCCTCAAAAATAGCATATATGTGATATTTTTGATATCAACGGATTAAAAAACATTTTAGAACCTTTTGGGGAGACAAACGGATTTGATTTACGCATGAATTTGGAACATTTTTGTTTTATACTCCCCCTTTAATAAAGCAGAATCAATTAAAGGGTTTTAGAGGGAGTTATCTTGAGCACAAAGTATTTTGAAAGATTTTGAAAATCTTTTTGAACAGTCTTGAAAAGGTGCTCAAGATGATGATGATTTCTCACCATTTTTAAATGTAGTGCACTGAAGCGTACACCTCATTTTTCGATCAAAGCACGATTTTTGATTTGAAAATAATCAAAAGTCATCATTTCGGTCCGGGTTTCGTACTGATGTATACGAAAGCCATTATTGAAGAAATTTTGAGAAACGACATGTTTTAGAAAACATATTAAAGAACTCTCGCTCAAGCATCTGTACATGCCCGTATCATTGTTGAATGACATTTCTAGAAACGTACAGAATATCGATTATACGAGAGACATGTCGTGAGAAGAATATTTTTGTATTTTTGATTTTATATTGTTTTTGTATTTTAAAAGTTTTATATTTTTATATTTTGCTTTTGTTGGTTTTTCAGATTTTGTATTTTGTTTTTCAAAAAATATTTACAGCGAAGCTTTTTGGAAAATCATTTTCAAGAAGAATCGAGAAGACGTTCTAACTCCTCAGGGGTTAGGCTTCGCATTCCAATTCGTCGAACTAAATACTCAAACCTTTCTTTTGGAAGGGCTTTAGTTAATAGATCGGCGAGTTGGTAATCTGTCTTCACGAAGAATAATTCAACAGTACCATTTTTGACGTACTCTTTGATGAAGTGATAGCGGACTCTGATATGCTTAGTCTTTGAGTGATGAACAGGATTGCATGATATGGCTATGGCACTTTTCGAGTCACAATACATAGGTATTTTATCGAAAGTAAAGCCATAATCTGTGAGTTGTGTTCTCATCCATAGAACTTGAGCACAACATGCAGATAGAGACACATACTCAGCTTCAGCGGTTGATAGTGCGGTGCAATCTTGTTTCTTTGAAGACCAGCTGACTAGCTTTTCACCCAAAAATTGTGCTCCTCCAGATGTACTTTTTGCTGTAACTTGATCACCTGCGTGGTCCGCATCTGAAAAGGCAATTAGATCAAATCAGGATTCCTTCGGATACCAAAGTCCCATGTGAATGGATGTCTTCAGGTACCGAAAGATCCTTTTAACCTCTTTGAGGTGCAGTTCGGTAGGCTTTGCCTAAAACCGTGCTAATAAGCAAACAGCAAAATGAATATTGGGTCGACTAGCAGTGAGGTACATGAGAGAACCAATCATGCTCCGATATTTCTTCGGATCAATAGGTTTCCCAAACAAATCGGCTCCAATTTTTGGTGAAGTTACCATTGGTGTTCCGACCGAGTCACAATTATCCATACCATGATTTTTCAAAATCTTAGTTGTGTATTTAGCTTGATTTATAAAAATTCCACGAGGGGACTGATGTATTTGTAAACCAAGAAAGAATTTTAGTTCCCCCATCATGGACATTTCAAATTTGCTTTTCATGAGATTTTCAAAATGTTTTGAAAGATTCGAATTAGTGGACCCAAAGATGATGTCGTCCACGTAAATCTGAACAATCAGAATGTCGTTTTTGCATTTTTGTGTAAACAAGGTAGGATCAACTGCTCCTTTGGTGCAATTGTTTTGAATAAGGAAAGAGGACAGTTCGTCATACCACGCTCTCGGAGCTTGTTTTAAACCATAGATTGCCTTTTTGAGTTTGTAGACGTAGTCTGGACGTTCCATGTCGATGAAGCCTTCTGGCTGACTCACGTACACTTCTTCTTTCAGAGTTCCATTCAAGAACGCGGTCTTAATGTCCATCTGATAAACCGTGATGTTTTTGTGAGCTGCATAGGCCAAGAATATCCTGACTGCTTCTAGTCTAGCTACCGGCACGAATGACTCTTCAAAGTCTATCCCTTCCTCTTGTCTGTATCCTTTGGCCACAAGACGAGCTTTGTTGCGAATTACAGTCATCTCTTCATCCCTTTTGTTCTTCCATAACCATTTGAGATCAATGACGCGAATGTCAATTGGTCTTGGAACCTTTTCCCACGAGTCATGTAGACGGTATTGGAGAAGTTCCTCCTGCATCGCTTCTATCCATGAGGGATCTGCCATTGCCTCGCGAATGTTCTTTGGCCCTAGATTGCTAATTGAGCAAAGGTAAATGCATAAGTCGCAATCGGTGGCAAGTTGGCGTCTCGTCTGAATTGGCCTTGAAGGTTCACCAATAACTTGTTCAAGTGGGTGGTCTTTTGTCCACTTCAGAGTAGAAGGATACCGTTGGTTAAATGTATGCGAGTTAGATGGTTCTCGTAAGCATAAAGATGATTCAGCTGATTCCGTAGCAAACGGGTTTTCAAATAATTCTTCATCTAATGTTGCATCGTTCTGGTTTTGGTTTTGCTCATCAACTGCTGGTAGAACGGGTACAAGAACTTGAGTAGATGTAGATGATGTTGATGGAGTTGGTGCATTGGTTTCGACCGTTGTAGATGCATCTTCTGTTGGTGGTGGAGGATGATTTTGAGCGGGTGCAGCGGAATGATGGTTTGATGCATTTGTCGAAGTTCCACCATAGTATTCATCAAACATTAACTCGAAGAGATTTTCCCATTCTTGTTCTTTAGGATTGTCAAATGAAGTTGATTGAGCTCTTTGAGGTACGAGTCCTGAACTGATGTGTCCAGAAGTCTGTCGGTTTAGTGCGGGTTCTAGAGCGAGTCTCTCAGAAGCCATATGTGAAAGTTCATCAAAATTCACATTCATCGTCTCTATGATCCTCCTTAGCCTTCTGTTATACACCCTGAATGCCCTCGAGTTATCTGAATATCCAATGAAGATTCCAATATCACCTTTTGCTTTCAGTTTTCCAAGATCTTCTCTGTCATTTGTAGGATAGCACAAAGCGCCAAACACGTGAAAGTAAGAGATATCCGGTTTTCTGTTGTTCACAATTTCATATGGGGTTTTATTGAATCTTGGATGGATGAGGGATCGGTTCTGAGTGAAACAAGCAGTGGCAACAGCATCAGCCCATAGAAATAACGGTGCACTAGAATAGATTAGCATCGTGCGAGCAGCTTCCACAAGAGTTCTATTTCTTCTTTCAACTACCCCATTCTGCTGTGGAGTTCTAACAGCTAATGTCTGATGAGTAATTCCAACATCTTCAAAATAAGCTCTTAACTCCTGATTAGTGAATTCTGTGCCGTTGTCAGTTCTTATAACCCTTACTGGAGTTTGAAGAAGTACTTGAATTCGCTTCAGAAAAGTGATGATGATGCCTGGTGCTTCGTCTTTTGATCTCAGAAACTTAACCCATGTATATCTCGAATAATCATCGACGATAACAAGAATATAATTTTTCCCATTAAAGCTTTCAACTCTCATTGGGCCACATAAGTCTATGTGCAACATATGCAACTTAGCTTCCGAACTAGGTACATATTTGGGTTTATATGATGCTCTTTTGCTTTTTCCTTGTTCACATGATGGACATAAGTGATCCTTGGTGTATTTGAACTTTGGAAGTCCATTGACGATGTTGTCTTTGGCAAGATTGTTGATGGTGTCAAAATTGTGATGGGATAACCGTCTGTGCCACAACCAGGACTGTGTTCCAGATGCTCGTGTCATAAGACATATTGGTGATGAAGAGGCCATTTGGTTTATGTCGATAGCATACAAGTTTGTATCACGATTCCCAGTTAAGAGATCAGTGCCATCCAAGTTTCTAACGAAGCAAGCATTTTTCCGAAAAGCAACCTCTAAATCTGCATCACAGAACTGCCCGACTGAAAACAAATTGTGTCCCAACCCTTCGACATAGTAAACCCGAGTGATCAAATAATTTCCAAAAGGTAGATCTCCATAACCCATGATAGCTGCTACATGATCATTTCCGAAACGTACGGTTCCCATGAATTTCCAGACGAAATTGATCAGCAGCTTCAGATTCCCGGTCATGTGCTTGGAGCAACCCGAGTCGACGATCCAAAGAAAAATTTCGATAACCTGCCAGTTACAGAAAAAGAATATTGTGGAAACTGTTTTGATTTTTGTTCCTTTGGGTTAGAGGTAAAATCCTGATCACACTCAGAGAGGTTTTCTACAGGGAAGTCTGGTTTATAACTCATTGTACCATTCTGGAGTGTGTAAGTTCTACCTGTGGGTTTCCAAATATCATCCCTAAAGTATACACGTTGGTTCCTGTCAGTAGTGTAAAGCCTAAGTTTTGCAACTAGTCTTCCTACTCGTTTAGCGTAATTACTTTTTGGGACATTCTTCTTAACAGGCTTATCATTCACATTCTTAGAAACACAATCATCTTGAACATTTAAAGATTTCTTGCAAGTTAAACAAAGAGATTCAACACATTCATTAGACTTAGCAAGTTTCATAGGTTCAGTACATTCAGATGAAATGTCTTTCTTATTCAAAGGCTGTAAATTCCTAGGGTGTTCTTCTACTTTCTTCTCTTTATTCAAGCTACTACTCCTAGAGGCAGTCGAGACTCTATTGTTCCTTGTATTGCTCTTAGGCTTTAGTCTGCTGCTCCTAGAGGTGCTTTCTAGTCCTGTAGAAGGTGAGGCACACGCATTAGGATTCACATTTTTATGAAGGGAGGTGGTTTCAGCTATCCTAGTCTCTTTAGATGTGGAGGCAGACGCATTAGTGGTACTTATCTTAAAAAGGCCAGGTGCTAAAACTTTTGGTTTCTCGATAACCGCTTTTCCCTTATCAACATTTTGTTTAGGTAGGGCAGGTGGAGTGACTGGTTTTGATGAAACATTTTTCACATTGACTTTTGGAGGAGGCAAAGAAACAGACATTTTTGGTTTAGAAACCGGTTTGGGAACATTGGCTTTCTCCGCAGTCAATGGTTTTGTAATCACAGTTTCCACTACCTTTCCTTTTTGACTTTCCAGCTGAGCCCTCAAAAGATCATTTTTTGCTTTCATGTCATTGTAGGCACGCTCATACGACAATTTGTCATACTTGCATTCCTCAGTTTTTCGATCAAGCTGTTTAAAATATGAGATATTTTCTTTTTCAAGTTTCATAAGAGCTTTTTCATATTTTGAAACAATTTCGGAGGTCTCATCCTGGAGTCTTTCATGATCTTCAACAGAATATGTTTGCAAAATGATGGACATAATATCAGTAGTCAGAACATCTTCGAAGAGAGAATCATTTAGATTTTCCAAAAATTTGATGTGTTCAACACTTTCATTAGCTTGCTTTACCAGGGATTTATGGTCCTTGACAAAGTCAGCTGTTTCTTTCAAAAAGGCTTGTTCAAAATGATTTACCCTTGAGTTGATGTTATTCAGCTGAGGGGCAATTTGAGTTTCAAAAAACTTTTTCTGTTCATTATCAAAACTATTAAACCAGATGTTTGTTCTAATATTGGTTTTAGTTTTAAAGGTCTCTTGAAGATCTGCAATTCTCGTTTTCACATTTTCCAAAATGCTCCGCGCTTCACTTGTGTTAAAAGGATTGTTTGAAGACATTTGTTCAATGTTCGAAAAAGAATTGGAGACAACAACTGGTTTTGAAACTGATTTTGAAACTGGTGTTGACACTTTGTTTGAAACACTTGGTGTGGTGGAGAACGTTGACTTTTCATTTTGAGAAACAAAAGGAATACCATTAATTTTGTTCCATGTGTTATAATCAATTGGTTTGATTTCCGGATGTTTTTGTTTCATTTTTGATCTACTCTCCTCAGATAGTTCCAACGTTTCAAGAGAATCATGCACAATTATGGGTTCATGCAAAGGTTTTCCATTGTGCAACACATTCTGAGATTTCTGAGCTTTCTTGAGAAACGAAGAAGGGTCATTACCAAGTTCCATCTTATGTGAAGTATGAAAACGTGGATTTACTTGGTTAGAAAGCATCTTGTTTGATTTAGCTGAATGACCCGTTGTAAGAAGCAAATTGTCCAAAGTTTTGATTTTTTCCGTTTTATCAAGAATTTCATCAAGAAGAGAATCTTCTCATTTTGAAAAATCAGCAATCAACTGTTTCTTTTCTTTTTCAAGATCAGAAAACAGTGCTTTTTGTTTAGAAAGTTGGTCATTTAGATCAGAAATTTCCTTGTTTAAAGATTTGATTTTCAAATTCAGATTCACATCAAGTGTATCGTATTTGAGTTGCAATTGTTTTTCTCTTAAAACAGAATCTCGATAACCAATTTCTAATTCGGACATTTTGTTTGTATGAAATTCATAGGCTTTGGCATGCTCCTTGTAACTCTCAAGCTCAGCGGTCAATTTAACATTCGCGGCCTTAACTTCGCGATTGACCGTTCTTACTTTCTCAACTTCAATGCCACATTGATTGATTAATGATTCAACATAAGCACGTGTTTCCTCATCAGTCTCAGTATTTTGTGCCACACAGCCTCCACTAGGATCCACATCTGGAGTCTCAGAGTTAGTATTGCTACAACTCGGATTGTCCAGGTATGTATCATAAGTAGGTGCTGATGTCACAGAATGCTGTTCGTCATGAGTAAACACATCAAATATGACATTGTTATAGCATGGATCAATGATTGGTACCTCAGATACGGCGTTGGCGTCATAGACAGGAGGTGAGTCTAACTCAGTGTCGTACTTTGTCTCCTGAAGATTTGCCATGAAGATGCAGTTCGCATTGATTTCCTCGAGGTCTTCCAAATCATCCATAATAGCCATAAAGTCATGTTCCTCAGCACTCAACTGAAATCCAGCGCGTTCCTTTTGTACCAACAGGACAGTTTTCTGAAGATACTCAAGATCGTTCTTGTGCGGCTTAGTAGGACAATTCCTTGCCATGTGACCCATTCCTTGACAGTTATAACACTTAATCTGATTACCCTGATTCACATTTCCATGATTCCCAACGACTGGAGCTGCAACATTCCGATTCTGATTACCCACTGCTCTATTCCCAACATTCTGTCTCATCTGATTACCCTGATTCGGAACCGCCTGATTACCCATGCGAAATCCAGTAGCATATCCCTGCTGATTCCCAATAACTCCAACCATTTGACCTTGATTACCCATATTCACACCCAGCTGTGCAATTTGCCTGTTGCGAGTGTTTGATGATATCCTTTGGTTGTTGTTAGTTGGTGTGGAATAGCGACTTTTTTGTGCGTTACCCAAGAAAGAGTATATCTGTTGCAAGGTCGCTTCTGGGTCAGTTTCAGGATCAGTGATTCCCTGTTCCTGGTATTGTGGATCTGGATAGAATTGTTGTTGTGGTTGTGGAATGTATTGCTGCAAGTTGTTGTTGTTGGAAGATGATGAAGCTTATTGTTGTATATTCACTGGAGTTTGAGTCTTTGCAATGAGTGCCAATGGATCATGATTCTTTGCCAATCTTTCTTTCCTGACTTCATTCGCTTCAGCTTGGTTTTGTTTCAGAAAATCATTCAGTTGATCAAAGTTCACCTGATGAAGGTCTTTTGTTTGGTTGACAATAGTGACATATCGTCCCCATTCTTCTGGAAGATTGTTCAGGAACTTGATGTTTTGAACAATAGTTCTGGGTATCAGTTTGTTTCTGATTAGCTCATTCATCAAAGTGCAAAACCTTCCATAGTAGGATTCAATGGATTCTCCTGGAGTAGATGTAAACTTCTCCCAAGCAGTTAACAACTTGTTCTCCGTATCTTGTTGACCAATTTCAGTTCCATGACAAAGTCGTCTAACACGTTCCCACATATCGAAAGCAGTTTCACAACTGTCTACAGCAGCAAAGATTTCTCTTGGTAAACCCAGTTGGATAATATGAATTGCCATGTCATCTGCTTCGACTTTCTTCTGATCCTCTTCAGAGTATTCCGATTCTTTTTGAAGACGAAAAAATGGTGGGGTGGGAGGTGTTGCATCGGCATTTCCAGGGTCTTGGACTTGTCGAGGTATGAAGGGTTCATCCTGAATGGATTTGATCATCAATTTTCCATTAGGTTTTGTCTTGATGTAACGAAGCATTCGACTTGTCCATTGAAGATAACCACCTTTTTCCAACATAGGAGGATGATTTTCGGCACCGGCTGCATGAATGTCTTGTTGAGTAGCCATTGATGAAGGTATGTTATGATAAAGTTGATGTAGGATCGATTCAACGATAAAGGAGTTGTGGTTGATGAAGATTAAGCTCAGTTGAGGTGATTCTGAAAGTCGTACTCGTAACCTTGGTTCTTAAAAATTTTCGCCCAAAATTTGTAATTCACTATAAAAATCAATTCTAAGGTCGTATGAAAAATTTGAGTTATGACAATTTTGACGCCAAAATTTGACCCGAAAAATTTGAATTTAGGCCCAAAAATTTGAATTTTTGACCAAAATTTTCACAGTTAAACCAAAATTTGAATCTCGCGTAAAAATTGAACGTTTAGTCTACTCAAAAATTTAATTTTTTTTTTTTTAAACCTTTATGCGTAGAAAGAGCTTAGGCGTAGAAACACAAGTTACGAGTAGAAACTTAGGCATAGGATCTGGTGCTTATGCGTAGGAAGCTTAGGCGTAGAAACCTTATGCGTAGAAACCTTAGGCGTAGAAACCTTATGCGTAGAAAGTATCTTACGCGTAACCTTAAGCTTATGCGTAGACAAAAAGTTACTCGTAAACCTTACGCGTAATTTTGAAGTTATGCGTAGAGTTACTCGTAAGCTTTTAGCTTATGCGTAAACTATGGTTAAGAACCAAAAAATCCTTTACACTGTCACAGCGTAAGAGATATCCACAAGTCGAAGTGTTCCACACACTTATCCAAGTGAGGGAAGCACTGAGTAACAGTTATAGCACGAAGATTCTTCACCAAAAAGTTACGAGTAGAAAACTAGGGTTTTGACTTTTTGACTTCTACTCGTAAGAAATTTTCAACGATTCAAATGATTTCTTTTACCTAGATAGCCTTAAAAACACTCGAATAACTCAAGAATGTTGACCTTTTTCACCCAAAGTGCCTAGAAAAGTTACGAGTAGAAATGACCAATAACCAAATACGAGCTTAAAAATGAAGAAAAACACGTAAAGCTTCGAACTTTTTGCAAAAAACTGAAACTTTAGCACCAAATAAACCTTAAACCACAAGAATCTTGAATTTTAAAGTGCAAAAATTAAAGCTTTAAGCTTGACAAAAAACGTATAACGAGAGCCTTTACGCGTAACACCTTCAAACCAAACACAAACACTCCTAAACCATTGTTAGGCGATTGATACCAATTGTAGGACCACTACGATACATCAACCTTATCACGTAATACCCACGTTAACCAAAGTTATGCGTAGAACTCGTGAAACCCAACACAAATACTATGCGTATAAAGAAAGAAAAGATAAAGATGTTTGGTGACTTGATGATATAAAATCCGTGTATGTGATGATAAGATATGCAAACAATAAGTTGTATATTCTTTGAGAGAGAAAATACACACACACACACACTTTCAAGCACACCCCTCAAATGACCATTTGAGGGGTATTTATAGTACAAGACACAAGTTGCCCTAAAGGCTTTCCTTGGGCTTTTCGTGGACTTGGATTGGGCTTGGGATATATGAGCATACAAAAGGCTAACATACCCTAACGTTTAACCAATTAGCTTAGCCCAATCCACGAGCCCGTTGACTATTCTATCACGATATCTAACACACGTTACAAAGTTCCTAATCGTGAATGACCATCACTTCTAATAAAACTATTAAGGCTAACAGTACTATTACAATTTAATAATTCCTAACAATCCTCCCCTAAACTTGAATTTGACTAGGTTAATTTCAAGTTTCTAGATAGATCTGTGCTTCCACTGAGTCCACTGCTAGTTAATATATTACCAGTAGGTTTAAACATTTGCTTAGTTCGAAGCCAAACTGCATTTAATCAAGAAATTACATCTGCATTTCATCGAGAAATTACAACTGCATTTCAAATTACATCTGCATTTCATCAAGAAATTACAAATGCTTTATTAAAAGCCATTCCAAGGCATAACTACATAACTGCATTGCAAGCCAAACATCCATGATGAACATGTTTCCATAGTCTAACCCATCTTTTTTCCCCTTCCCTTTTGGACTAACAACTGGATATGTGGGATTCTTTGGAACAAATGGTTTCATACCAATTAAGTCACAAGTTTCCTTATTTGGTAGTCCAAGAACTTGAATCCTATCCTTAAAATCAATCTATGAGCTTGAACCTTTTTTTGCTACCTCATTTGGTGAGGGAGTCTTAAACCTTTTTTTGCTAACTTCAACCTTGTATGAGCTAGAACCCTTTTTTTGATTGTAATATAGGGAATTAAACATTTCCCATGGCATTGGATACAAGTTGCTTTCAGAGATTTCAGAGCCTTCAGAGCTTGAAATGGTTATGATTTATGCATTATAGAATTAAATAAAAATTAAAAAAATATATATATAAAAATAATTTATAAATAAACAGAAAAGGTTGAAAACCTGGTTTGGGTTTGGAAGTCGTTTTTGAAGAACCCTTTGTTAACAAGAATGGCTGATGTGTGTGCTTCAACCAATTATCCTTATGCCTTTATATACTAAAATCAGCTTTTTTAGTCACTATTTTAGCATGCCTGCATTTTTTAGAGTGCACAGTTTTTTTTGAGTCACTATATGAGTCAAAATTCAGCTTTTCATGACTGCAACTTTTGTATCATCAAAGCCTGCATTTTCATGACTGCATTTACATGACTGCATTTACATCTCTTTTCATGACTGCATTTTCATGACTGCATTTTCAAAGCCTGCATTTTTTAGAAATATGCCTGCAATACATTTAGTTGACTGCATTAGATTTCACTGTTTTTAGATTTCATACTTTATTGACTTGGTTTGTTTTGAAATTATACTTTATTACCCAACCATTTGGTCATTATGCAATCACTATTTTTTTCTCACTTCAAATTCAACAAGAATCTTACTATACTATATGTGAGTATTTGCAAGTGAAATGACCACAAATTCACTGCAAAAGCAAAACCAGCTTTCACTCCCATTATCATCACCACATATTCACTACACAAGTAATAAAAACAACAATATTTAAAGGCATAATCACAATGGCAATTTCATCAAACATCCAAAATAAAACCAACAGCTTCAAACATGGCTTCAAATAAGAACAAAGGTATTCAAGACTAATTTTCATATCATATTTGTCATCTGTAACATACATCAGTAACATTTTTTTCTTTATTTTTTACCAAATTTGTGCAGAAATAATTGCCATTTCAAGTGACAGTTCTGAAGCAACCATTGATGCAGACCCATTAGCATCGGAGGATTATTTTCCAAAGGATTATAATCCAAAGGATTATTTTGTGACTTCAAAGAGGGAGAAAACTAGCACTAATCTGACAACCAAAAAGGAAGCAAATATGGCGTTTGATGCAAGGGTTAAGGTACTAGGGATGCCCAATAAGAAAACATGTGAAGACATTGGTCTCAAACCATTTGTCTTCAAAAATCCCAACGATCCAAAAGGCAAGGGGAAACAAAATATGGTTTAAAAGCAGTTTCATGTACTACTGCTTATGGTTACAAGCAATGTATGTATGTTTGTGGTTTAAGTGTATAACTTACACCAAACTAGAATAAAACAGTTGTAACCATACCCTATTATGAATGCTAAGTTTCTTGCTTTAGTAACAAACAAAGGTAAAAAACCATACTTTTATTGCATATAACCATGACTGCATACATTGGATTGTGTTTACAAGGCTGCAAGTAGTAACACTAATCCCCTAAAAAACAACCAAAACTGTTAGGACTTTAAGACATTATATATTCAAAGACTACATCTTACTTCTACAACTAAAGAGCTTTAATAAACATAATGACAAGCATTCCTAAGAGTACACAAATAACCCTAGATTGCAGATTAAGCTTAGAATTCAACAATGCAACTTCTTCTTCAAAGCCTTTTTTTTCACCTCAAATTTAACAGCATCTTTCTTCATCTTTTTTGCACATCAACCATTATAGCTTTGTAATGCTCAGTTTGAAAATCAGGATCCCACCAATGAAAGAAATTACACTTCTTTCTTCCCTAATTTATCATAAAAAAGTCAAAACATTTTTTTACCCAACAAACATTAGAACAAAATAGTAGTTTACCTTATTGTTAGGACATCCCAAAAACCTTCTGCCTGGGTTTTGTTCAGTCCAAGATGTCCATTTGCCACTAACATCACCACATTCACACAAGACACAAACATGATTGACCAAATTGTCTTTTTCCCAACCAGCATTTCTTCGATTCCAGTGAACCCAATTTGATGAATTTGATGATTTTGTCATGAATTGATTTGGGGGAAGATACTAGTGTGCCCTAGACTTGATTTTGGAGAAGAACACATTTTACCGTTATTTAAGTTTTTAGATATTGTAAAAATGTTTCAATTTAGCACCTCTAACATTTATAAAATTTTAACTTATAAAAAATTTACACTTAACGAAATTATTCGTTAGTTGCTAACGGAAACGCCTAAATCCGCCAAAAAAAAAGCGGGGTACCTTTTTATGCAAAAAAAAAGTGGAATACCTTGATTGGAAAAACACCCTAATTAGTAGAAGTAGAGAAATCGGTAGAAGTACCCCCCCCCCAATCATATACCTCGAAATTTTACCCTTGCTTTAAAAAAAACATAAAAAAGGATAAAAAAGAATCATCCTCAACCCCACCTTCTCGTCATAAATTTATTTCTAGCAATCCTATTCCCCTAGAGAACGATATCAATCCCCGAGGCTTACCCCATACTACACTACAACGATTAGGTTCACTGCCTAGAGGGTTGAAAAGCTTGCTCATAGAAAAAGAGGTTTTCTCGACCCCGAACCCACACATCACTACCCGATCTACACGACCTACACGATCAACACAATCCACATGATCTACATGATCAACACAATCTACATGATCAACACGATCCACTCGATCTACATGATCAACATGATCTACCCAATCTTCACACAACACCTCATAGGCTTACACATCTTCCGGATCTACACACGATACTACACAGACTTACACATTGTCCGGATCTACCTAGTACACATGATTGAAAGATATGGACTATATATATATGTAACAAATGTTACATGTGGACTAACTAGACTACATAACTTTGTATGATAATGAAATTTCTTCTATTTGCACTTGAAGGAAGAAAGAATCACATTTAAACAAGATTCAAACAAGTTAATGTGATCAAAGATGATGAAAGAAGAGATTGAGAGAGAACATAAAGTTTTATGCTAAATATGTCTTTTCCAACATGCTCATACTTCTTGTGAAGTTTGTGATCCATAAATGTGAAGTTCACATCCTTTAGCCTTAATCTTTGACTTGTGACTTCTCAGATTTTCAGACTTTGATGTGAAATTTTGATGAACTTTTCTTTGTTTAGATCTTTGATGAGAATGTCTTTCTGATGTATGTATGAGCATGTGGAAATGAGATGTTGATGGTATGATGGTGGTTATGGTCTGTGATGAGTACATGCATTAAAACAGTTAGCAATAAAGTTTCTGACGTAAGAGTTTGGATATTTTGTACAAATACTTCCCAGTTCGTTGGCACGATCTTTGACGAATCTCTGATCAAATACTTGCTGGAATTTCCCCGTACTCAATATCTTCACTCTGTCATTGTGAGCCATTGGAGTATACCGAGGTATCACTCCACGACTATAACCATAAGGGATTACCGAAGTGACCTGCTGTCAAAGCTGTTTGATGTTGACCCTGGCAGAAGTTTCCATTCAATCACTAGGGATTACTTGTGTAAATCCCCTCATAAATGTTTTGGCAGATTACTAGGATCTGCATAGGACTCTAAAATTATATCACTTGTTTTCTTATTGTTTGAACAACAAGTGATGAAATATTTAGTGTTCCTAAGAGATCTTATGAAGAATCTCATGGCTATAGACTCGATTAGTGCGATTTGATTTTTGTAGTCAGAGACTGGAGCGGTGTCTCCTGTTTCAATATCAACACATCTCGTAATGAGAGGTCAATAGATTATGTAGGGTTCCCTGTGAGAATGAAACAAATCCTTTTAAGAGGACTTGAGTGGCTTAGAAGGTTAGGTGCATTGCGTCACTGGGTCCATGACGACTTGTCTTCAATACCGGTGTCATCTTTGTGACAACCAGTGGCATATGAATTGAACCCGGTTTCTGCCCTAAGTTGATTATGGAGGGCTATTTCTTTTCACCCTTTTCTTTAACCTTTCTTTTTAATTCTTCAACTCCTTCTTTCTCCTTTCTCACAATACTCCTTTTTTAAATCAAACCTAAGGACTTTCAAATTCTAACTATTGGTGATGTTCTTGGGTAGATCCCTCCAGCTCTGGCGGATCATAGGATGAATTTCCTATCCTTAGTCACCTTATAACTCCATGACTCTCCTATGTTGCCATAATCCTTTTTCCATGAAAATCCCTCAAGATGTTTATAATAAAACATGTTTTGTTAACATCTTGAGAGTTTCGGTTTTCAGAAATACTCCCACTTCACATGTGCTTAACTTGTTTTAACTTAAATCTACACATTGAGGGAAGGGTTCGCACTTTTGTATTTATCAGCTCGTGATGGACAATTCCCCGCGAGACACATTTACGTTGTTAGCTAAAGGGATCCATTATCAGTTTTTAGGTGATAACTAGCCCTAATAACTAACTTGAAGTTGTAAGCACTTCTCAAATGAGAAGGCTAGACCCGTCAAAGTTCATGTCTATCAAGAGATTCTTGAAATGGTACATTCTACTTGGACAAGTCCTTTGCGAGACACGTTTACATCACTGGCTAGGCCAACTTGAAATTATTACCCATCCCGGACAAGTTGAAATTATTAACATTTTAAAGATTCGTCAATTCATTGGTGAAATCTGAGTCGAGCACATGATGAAATTTCATAACTTTCCTGATCAACAATTTAAATCACATTTCTCCCCCTCAAAAGAGCATATGACTGTTATTTTAAAACATGATGATTAAAATATGCTTTTTGAGGCGTTTGAAATTCATTTGGGAAGAAACGGATTTCAAGAACATTTGTGTTTGAACAAAGATTTTGTGTTTCAAAACAGTTAAGAAGCTTTCGCTCCTTAAATTTTGGATTATTGCACTGAAGCGTACAATAGTGTCCTTTCGTTGAATGAGATTTTGTTTTCTTTGGACAAAAGTACTCCCCCTCAAATACGAAAACATATTCGAGAGATAGCCTTCTTGAGCTGAATTATAGCCATATTATTAAATGTTATGTGAAAATGCATGTGAGAATTCGTGCTCAAGGTTTGAAGAAAACATAATCAATGAATATAGAAATAAGAATAAATGTAAAGAGTTAGAGTTATTACAAACAGTTGTTAAATGTTCCAGTAATGTTCCAAAAGACTATCTAACTGTAGTACTTCATTCGGGACGACGAAACGTCAAGATGTTTGGCTCCCGTGCTCTTCCTCCGACATAGCCTTCAAGTCGTGTCATTTAAACTCAGAACTTGAGTCATGAATCAATGTGCTTGACGAACTTTTCAGCTTGCTTAACATCATTTCTCTTCCATTTCATGTTCCGCAACCATCCTTGCTTTCTGCAAGCTTTCAGATCTTGAAGAATATTCTCGAGCTCGTCCTTAACCTTTATCAAAGTTTCATCACTGAACTTGTGAATATCTTCGAATCCCATGAACTTGAAGACTTTGTTCCTGATGTTGTTTAACCCAAATGGTGTACCTGTGAATGTAAATGGTTGTCTTTCATAAATTCCGGGTGGTTTGAGATCAGGCTTGATGAGATTCAGATGTTTTTGATAACTTTCAACACTAAGATGAACATCTTCAACTCTTGTCTGTATAACGAGACTACGGATAAATATGATGATGGAGTTGAATATGTCATATTGTAAGTTGCCAGGAAGATGCATAAGCTTTCCTTGAACTTTGAGGAGGTACATATCTTCAATATCGTTGAGATTCAAATACTTGTAGTCAGCCTTGTTGAACGTGTATTCTTTGTCATCATCCCTGCGAACCTTGATTTCAGTCAGAAAATTGTACCCATATTTTAATTCAACCTCTACATTAACTATGGATAAGATCTGTTAATACAAATAAACCATAAAAAACGTTTATTTATATTTTACGATCTTCTAATGTTTTGTCAATAACAAACGTAAAATCATTTTAACGAAATAAATAAAATACGTAAAAGCTTTGAGCCAATAGTTTACTAACACACTTTTACTAAACATATTAAAACCATCAAAACATGTTTAGTAAATAAGTTATATAAAACCAAAGACATTTCTATAAAACACTTACAAGTAATATTGTTTACTTATATCTTATAAAAATGTATATGTACTTTGTATATGTTATAATGGGTAAAAACCAAAGTCTATAACCCATGACCCATGACCCATGATCCATTGACTAGGTACAATGAATCTTGTTGGGTAAGAACCAAAGTCCATAACCCCATACCCATGGAGCATGATCCATAACCCATGACCCATTGCATGACATCATGCATGAAGTCATGTTGGATATTATTCATGATCCATGACCCAAAGTCCATGACCCATGACCCAAGATCCATAACCCATTGACTAGGTACATTGCATCTTGTTGGGTATTCATGATCCAAAGTACATGACCCATATTCCATAACCCATAACCCGGTTTGCAACCCAAAATCCAAACTAAACTGACCCAGTAGCCGGATCCCAGAAAATTTTCACTGGCCGGATCCCTCAGGTGAGGGATCCGCCGGAACCGTGGGACAGTAGGCATATTTTGCCTATAAACAGTGAGCCATTTCTCTCTTGCTTACTACCACTCTTAGATATACTTTCTCTCAATATTCTAACCTCTCTAACCACATATCCAAAGGATCATTCTATGTAGTTTTATCTTTGTGTGATTCTCTAGGTTCCTCTTAAAGGCGAGATCACCACCTCTTGAAGACGTGCAAGCTCAAGGTCATGAGTTGCTAAGCTTCGTCATCATCAAGACCACTGAAGTGAATCTTGTTGATAGTTCTTTCCTCCCTCCATAGAAGTGTCGTGTTGAAGGCATTAGTGAATGGTGTCGAAGGTGTACAATCGATATGGTGCGTCGATGTACAATTTGTATAGTTTGGGTTAAAGGATGTTGATATCCTTTCTAGTGTTGTAAAAAGGAGTGTGTCTCCTTTGGGTAGTTGTGTTGTGGTGTAGTGTTGGGTAGTAGTTCCTCCATTGTAGTGGAACTCGGTATCAGCCTTGTACTGGATAAAGTGTAGGCGACGTTGTGATAGGTTTGGTTCTACCCCGTGGAAGAACTCGGTGTCTAGCCTTGTACCAGATAAAGAGTAGGCGACGTTGTGAAGGCTTCTCCACCACATTAAGGAGCTTGTGTTGTGTAGTGCTTAGAAACTCTCGAGTGGGGTACTCGGGGAGTGGAGTAGGGCAAGGAAGGTGTCCTTGTAGCCGAACCACTATAAATACTCGTGTCGTGGTTTTGTGTTCCTTTACTCTTTATCTCTTGCATTACTTACTTATATGTTCATCTATCAATATCCAACACACAATCTAAATAGATTGACATAAGTCGCTCTAAATACTTTAAAACAAAGTTTTAATCGGCAAAACTATTCAACCCCCCTTCTAGTTTTCCACAATTGGCATCAGAGCTTCGTTACAAAGTTTCTTAGAGTATATTGTACTTTAAAAACTTGATACGATCCGTGTATGTTTGGAAACTACAAAGAAGTATGTAACTATAAATACCCTCTACCTCCCAAGGTAGAGGGTTGGACCTTTCACTCAATCTAACCTTCTTTCTTTTGTTTACTTTCTCTCTCTAGAAAGGCTCCCATCTTTTACTTTCTCTCTCTAAACTCTTGTATAAATTGACCCATATATTGTTATGTGATGTGTTTGTGAAATCCAATATATTACAAATGGTATCAAGAGCCATGGTTTGATCACTCATCTTTCATGTTCTTGGATTTCTAGTGGGTTTCATAAGGTTTTTGGGTTTGAGTGAGTTTAGAGTAGTTTGCATCATTTGGATCATTTCTAGTATTAAAGTTTGGATTTTGATTGTACTTTTGTGTTTAGAATCATTATAAGTGTTTAGCTTTTGATTTGGAAGGCTTGAATCATCGTGGTTGGGTTGTTTTTAGATTGGAAAGTGGTGTTTTTTGAATGTTTATTGGATGCGAGTTGAGACACGTTATGCATTTCTTGGATTCGAGTTGTCCTATGTATGATGCGACTTGTCTATTTTGAGCTTGCTTATTGAAGCGAGTTGTCTGTTATGCGAGTTGTCCATTATGCGATTTGTCTGCTAAGCGACTTGTCTGCCTATGCGAGTTGTCTGCTAAGCGAGTTGTCTGCTAAACGACTTGTCTGCCTATGCGAGTTGTCTTGTATGCGAGTTATCTGCTAAGCGATTTATCTGCTAAGCGAGTTGTCTGCTAAGCGACTTGTCTGCCTATGCGGGTTGTCTGCTAAGTGAGTTTTCTGCTAAGCGAGTTGTCAATTCCTGCAATTTGTCTCTAAACCTAACATACAAAACCCGTGTTTTCGATCCGCGGAACAGGGGGTATATATAAAGAATTAAGGAATATCACAAACCATAACACCAAAATCTTCTTTACTTCCTTATCATCTTCTAGTTCCTTTACTATCATCTTCTAGTTCCTTTACATCTTCTAGTTCTTATCATCTTCTAGTTCCCTTACTTCATCCTACTTCTCACTCTCTTACGTTTTGGTCTTGATTTTAGTAAAATCCCGCGAAAGATTCTATTTCTCAGTTTAAATCACAGACTTGTAAAATCATGTGTATACATCAACATCATGTCTTACACTCCTGATTCAGTGATTTCAGAAGTACTCAAACTGTATGATGCTGTAGACTACCATGAGAATATTAGCTATACTGAACGGTTACGGATGATGGAATCAATCAATGATGATTTGAGTTCTTCTTGCTCTGAGTCCAATGAAAAAGAATTGAACCTGTTTAGACTACAGAATGCCATGCAAAAGGAAAGTAGCATTGAACCTTATCAACAACTTCACTCACACCTTATGTTACTCACACCGATAGGAATGGAACGAACATGCAATGCCCTTTTCCGTCAAGATTTATCCACATTAACGGGAACATTACTATTGAACTTAGAACAATTGGAACAACAAATTGATAAAGAAAAGGTTCAAGAGGATAGTTCCAGTGCTGCACTTCAAGTGATCCACAACCGATTTCAGTCATTCATCAGTGGGGAATTTGTTAGGAATTAGAAATTCCAGGTATTAAAGAGTCGGTCACCTCAAGTATATGTAATCGTTAGAAAGCTCGTAGTCGTAGTTCTTTTAAGCTAAGTAGTATTTAGTTAAGTAACACCGTGGAGGACGGACGGATCTTTACCCACTGTATGCCTGATCCACAGCCCGTTGTGTGGCGTTTTATTGTAAGACTATAAATACTCTCTACCTTCCAAGGTAGAGGGTTGGAGCTCATAATAAGATTTTTCTTTCTCTCACTAAAGTTCCTAAACCTCTAACTTTCTCTCTCTAAAACCTCTTGTACGCCTACTTTGTGTCATGGTTTGATGTGTATGTGAAATCCAATATCTTACAATTGGTATCAAGAGCCATGGTTAGATCATCTCTTACATATCTTTGGATTTCTATTGGTTTTTTAGGTGGTTTTTGAGTTTGAAAAAGTTTAGTGGTTTTTGCATCATTTGGGTGATTTCTAGTGTTAAAGTTTGAATTTTGATAGTACTTTTATGTTTAGAATCATCACAAGTGTTTAGGTTTTGACTTTGAAGGCTTAAATCATCGTGGTTGGGTTGTTTTTGGATTGAAAGGTGGTGTTTTTATGATTTTCTAGTTAACGACTTGGTTCTCAGTGTGATATTCATCATAGCGACTTGCTTCATAAAAAGTTAGCGAGTTGGAGTGGTATTTGGTAGCGATTTGGTCCTAGCGACTTGTCTATTGAGACAAGCCGACAAAAAGTACACGTAGTGGATTCTCCACTACACGTAGCGACTTGGTGTAAGTTAGCGACTTGTACTTTATATTGTTAGCGACTTGGTGTTAGCGAGTTGGTACCTAGCGAGTTGCTATTTAGCGACTTGACAAATTAGCGAATTGGTGCTTAGCGAATTGCTGTCAAAATTTTGCTAGCGACTTAGATTGTAGCGAGTTGTCATATAGCGACTTGGGACTATAGCGACTTGGCACTTAGCGACTTGGGTGATATCCTTTGAATACGGTTTTCTCTTGATTTAGTAAAATCCCGTGAAAGAATCTATTTCCCGGTTTAATCATAGAGTTTTAAAATCCCGTTTAATCAGTCATCATGTCTACCAACATTCCTACAATCATCTCCAGTGTTGCCGAGGATGTTCAAGCAGCTGGTTCAGATACTCGTCCACCCATGCTTGACAGAACTGACTACGACTCTTGGGCTCAACGAATCAGATTGTACTGTCTTGGAAAGGAAAATGGAGTCAACATTCTCAAATCCGTTGATGAAGGACCATATCGGGTTGAGACTACTAGAGACTTAATTGATACAGCTGAAGATGGAACAAT